>LN891066.1:34843-66578 GCA_900010015.1 Tuber aestivum
GTCACTTAGCGGAAGGGATCCCGCCACCGACAGAGCGAAAGGGTTGGGAGCTAGGCAACCGATAACCCAGACGACCACGACCAGACTGACCGAAGCGAGGGGCCTCCCATACCAGCCGGCATGAGCGACCGTGGAAAACCTAAGCGAGATGCGAAGGTAGGCCAAAGGGAGGAAGGTAAAGACTGTGTGGGTACCCCAAAGGTGAGGCAAGGGGAGGGTGCCCCCTGCGGGGGGCAGAGGGGGGTGGAGTCACGATGATTTCTCGTGGTGTTGAGATTTCAATCGCGAGGAAAATAGCGGAGAGGGTCGATGAAAACATAGTGGAGGAAATTCCTCCTTTATCTACCCAGTTCTCCCACTGCCTTTCTTTCTGTGTTCCTCCTTCAGATGAACGAACAAGAACCTGCTTCTTTATTCTAATTGGTAAGGTGGTGTGTAGTCCAGTGGTGTTGAAACTGCTCACTGTTTGGAAGTTCATAATAGTGCGACAGAGGAGGTTCATCAGTGTTGGAGGGTAGTGGAAACTGTAACACAGGAGTTGATAGTGGTTTGAACAGATCGATAGTGTGACAGGACATGATTCAGTCATGTATGATTGTGGATTGATAGGTGTCACGAAGTGCTAGTTGGGTTTGATATCAGTTTCCAATGATGGTGAGCAGTTTGAGGGGCCAATTTCTAACACTTATCGTTAGCAGCAACCGATACCATGGTATCTAATCTTGAAGGTAGGAGAGGTTCGTAGTTGTAAGCAAGGATAGGACAGCAAATTTTAAAGTGTGAGGTCATTCCCATATATGGCCTTCATTGGCTACTAGCACTGATTGTGAAGAGCATGGAAATCGCCAACCGCGGGTCGAAAACGGACTCCAGGCACCCATTTAAAACTTGAACCCGAAACTCTATTATGAATGTAGTCTTGCTAAGGGTCCACAAGCTTTATCCATAATCCACAACAAACACTTTAATGAGCGGAACTCTTTCTCTCATCAGGCCAGAAATCAAATCCCTCCTTGCGAATAACAGTAACAAAGAGTAGTCCCATCATAGCATGGAATTTGTTATCGATTCCTTTCTTGATATCATCAATCTTCTTGCCCAGTGTTCGCAACGGGGCAGTCCGTCCGTCCTAGACCAGGACCAGGACGGACAGCATTTTGTTGTCCCGTCCGGTCTTTCCTGCACTTACCCGACACATAAGAGTAAAGGACCATCCACCGACAGTTCCCTGCCGTTACCCACAGTCACCCACCATCCCCTGCCGTCCCTTAAACCCCCAGCCCTTCCCCACCGTCACCCACCGTCCCCTACCATCCCCTACCATCCCCGGTGGTCCTATGTAGTCACCTGCCATCCCCTACCAGAAGTTGCCTCAGATCGTGGGACTCATCGTCCTTCCTCATGACGGCCGTCCTAGGAGTTCAAGGACGAGGATGGACTATATGTTGCCGTCCCGTCCCACGGGGGCCCCGGACGGTTGAGAAAACTGTTCTTGCCAAGATCCTTTTGGCTTTCCTTGATGTCGGCCATCTGCATCTTTAAAAGAGACACATCCTAATAAATAGTTAAGACAATAATTCATTCCTTTAATGGTAGAATCAACTAAGAGCTCACCTTGCCTAACGCATTGAATTCCCTTGTAGAAAAAGACACGGTAGACGCACTCTGAGGGGGGCGGTGATCGCGTGGAGCCTCGTTTGGAGGAGAGGACTTGTCAGCACCAGAGCTTCCCTAAATCACCGGCATTCTATAAGTAAATACATGGTGCAAATGAGTACTCCGACTGTGTAGGACAAACCAGGCTCCCATGGAAACCACGTCTGACTGCAGTGGCCAAGTTTCCATAAAGCACACGGTGGAACCCCTGAGAAAGGTAGGGGCGAACGTAGTTTCGCGATTCGTACCTGATCGTTTCTCGTTCTGCGCACCGGAAGTCTCTGGTTCTCGCCGGTATCAATATTTCGTATTCTGGTTTTCCTACCAATGTCTACCTTCTTCATTAGTTTCTTCCCTGGTCACCATACGCTCTTATATACACTAATAACAACGAAGAATTCCTTCCAGTCTCCGAGCATAATCCAGGTGACCCCGCTTTACCCCTCTTCTTGACATTTCCTTGGACTTCTCCCAACTTCTTTTTACCCCGCTCCTATCAACCAATCCTATGCCCTCCTATCCACATGCTATAAGTTTCCTTGCCTTCCAACCGTGCTCCCTAGTACATGAGCCTTTTTATAGAAGCTCGAGAACCTTCTTCATCACTGACAAATAAAAAAAAACTCATAAGCATTACAAAGAAAAACAATTCTAGCTCCAGAGATATCTCCAATATCCCTCAATCTTGGGGGTGATAACGATAGGACCATTACCCTGAGTACCAGTGATTTACAATACGTAGCAGAGAACGTAGGGGCGAACGTAGGGGTGAATAATTTTGTGAGAGAGCATCGTGTCGTTTTGTTTGATTGGTGGTAAAAATGTAGCAAAGTCAGAGATACCGAAGAAGTCAATGCCACAGGAGTAAGTGGGGTCGAAGAGGTTGGGGTTATCTTGTATTAACGAGGAAGGAAGGAAGGCAAAAGGGGAAGAGGATGAAGAAAGGGAGACGAATCAAGGGAAAAAGAGAAAGACACCGGAGGAGGAATGACATACCGGTACATAGCCAAAGGTTAACGACACGTAACCAGAAAAAAATTACTATCTGGGCAGACATACTAAAGTGCTTTACCTTCACTAATGAAATCAAGATAATACCAAAGCCAACTCTGATCAGAATAGTATTCATTTATCCTTCTGTACTTGTCTTGTCATCTTAACAGACTATATATATACAAGCTTCTGCACAGCTATCGGAACTTCATCCATTCCCGTATTCATTCCCATATGCATTCCATATCATCCTGGATATCTCTGACTGCTGTCATTCACCACTCACCATACATTTCACCATATACGTTCTTCCACACCAACCACCATTCCTGCGATACCGATCATTTCATATTCGAACCAGCGTAACACATTCCGGACAACAACTAACAATAAACCTAGACGTGTAGCGGCCTGTGAGGGATCTATAAAACAATTCCAGAAGAGCGGTGATAACCAGGGCATCTTTGTGGAGATAACAGCATTCAAGTGTAGAACTATGTGGGGGCTGGGTGGGTAGGGCTAATTCTTCTCTTGTGCTTACTGTTCTAGTCATGGCAATTTTACGTGTTCTTAAGACAATATATAAAGCGTGTCGTCCTATTGATGAGCGATCCCGTTGTACCATTACCGACGGCCAGCCTCAAACCCCGGCCTGGTTCTCTCCACTGGAGCCTCAGCTACACCACGAAGACACTCAAGAGAACTGAATGGAATATGTAGGGGAATAGCTCCTACAAGCCATAGGAGTTAGAAGCTGATATTCAGGTAGTGGGGGAGGCTAATGCTATAACATAGTTTGATTTTGCGATTGAATTCCAGGCGTGGCAGGACCTATATTAAGTTACAAGCACAGACCTTGATGAATGGGGGAAGAAGAGCAAGTGCTGACAAGCTGTGGTGTTAGCTCATTGGTGACAGACAGCTTCGGTGTCCAGGCTAGAAGACAAAATATTGCTGTTGCACATTTTTAATTTGACTTCGCAGCAGAAAAAAGAGCAGCCATTGACGAATCTCCCAGGAGCCCTCCCTCGGCAAATTGTGAGCAGACCAGAGGAGATACGGGGGGAAGGGCGCCAGCCTACGAGGATTGGAAAAAAATTCCTTGGTGGACAGGTACTTTTACTTTCTGCTTGGAAGGAGAGGCTATCAATTCCGACACAGCACCCGCCGGATATGGTCCAGCACTGCTCTCGTGGGCTCCGAAGTGAGCCTATGTCCGAGGAGTAAAGTTGCTATTGGAGCGAGGGGATATCAATCACAACACTGAAGGCATCAAATACAGTGAGATGCAGGATGCCACTCGCGTGAGCAGCAGGGAAGGGACATGACAGAGTACCAGCTTCAATGCCCTAGCGCTTCGCCAGCTTAATGGTCCATAATTTACAAACACAATAAATACTTTTCAATGGGTGGAACCCTTCCGCTTATCACGCCAGAAATCAAAGCCTCCCTTGAGAAAGAGACTACCGACGATCATCCCCATCATAGTATAAAACCTATGATCAATGGTTTCCTTCACATCGTCAATCTTCCTGTCAAGATCCTTCACACCGCCCTTGAAGTCGGCAACGTGCATCTTTAGAATAGTCACATCCTAATAAATAGTTAGTACGGTACTTACTTCAATTGTAGGCTGAACTGAGAGCTTACCTTGTCTAACTCATGAAATTTCCCAGTAGAAAAAGACGTCGTAGATGCAAATTGAGTAGTGATGGCCACGATCAGGTCAAGATCGAGTTTTGCTCGAGCAGGTCATGCCAGATCACCCTCGATCATAAGGGTCACTCGATCAGATTATGCTCGAGCAGGACCCTCATGATCTGCTCGAGTTGCTCGAGTAGGGGTACTGCTCGACCATGATCAATCATGATCAATCATGATCGATGATTCTATCAATGCCTATACCTATATCTGTCCTGGAAATGACATGATATCTATTAATATAATCATTGTCTGCACCACACACTCAATACCATGTCCTTGATGACACACTTCACCACCGAACCCCCAACACGCCTGACCCACCAATTCACTTGTCTAAAATTCCCTTGCTCTAGACGATGATCTCATGAAATCCCAAGTTGACATCCACTTCCAAGAGCCAAGGGTACTAGACTGGAATATAGATATTATCGAGTGGTGGAAATTCCACTGACAATGGCTACCAAATATTGCGTTAATGGCCCCTGGGTAGTCTTTTGACTAATACTCTTGCAAAGTGTTCCATCAGAGCACCTGCAGTTGGATGCAATATTTTTACATGGAAAAGGAAATGATAATCAGCTAGACTCAAGTACGCTCGATTACTGCTCGATCACTCGATCAGGGTCTCCGAATTTGCTCGATCATTCCATCATAGGATCCTCTCGATCAGACTATGTTCGAGCAGAACACCTATGATCTGCTCGATCATGATCGTGTCCATCACTAACTTTGAGTGGGATCGTGATCGGGACCGTTATCAGAATCGTGATCCCATGGAGCCTCATCACTTATAACCTCCTGGCCCGGGGGGGAGGACCCATCAGCATCAGGGTGTTCCTAAATTACCGGTTCTATAAGCAAAAGCGTTGTGAAAATGAGTACTCTGACGGTTTAGGACAAACCAGACTATCATGAAAACCACGTCTGGCTGCGGTGGTCAAGTTTCCATAAAGCCCATGATGGAACCTGGGGATAACGTAGGGGCGAACATAGGGGCGAAGAATCTTTGAAAACATCGTGTGGTTTTGTTCCGTTGGTCGTAAGGATAAAGCAACAGTGAGAAATAGCGACGCAGTCGATGCCACAGAAGCAAGTGTGGTCAAAGAAGTCAAAGTTTTCCCGCACTAACGAGTAAGGGGGGAAAGCTCAAGAGGAAGAAGAAGGAAGAGGAAACCGCGGGAAAAGAAGAAAGATAGGAAGAAAGGACAAACACAGCTAAAAGTCGGCTACACGTAACCACAGTTCCGATACGAAGATGGTAGCAAAGTTACCGCACCACAGCTGCTCTGCAATCCATAGTCTTTTTCTGCAAAAACATTCTTGTCTAAATAGGAATTCTGCCTTTGCTGACTGGGGATAGTGAAACGAGCGACGGACCGTGACGGATCTATAAAAAAAATCCGGAAGGGCGATGATAACTAGGGCATTGTTGTGAAGATAATAGCATTCAAGTATAGGAGTGTGTATGAGCTGGCTGAAGTAGGGGTAATGTTTCTCTTCGGTTTTTACTGTTCTAGTTATGGCAATTTTGTTTGTTCTGGGTACAATTTACAAGGCGTGCCGTCCAATTAATGTGTGGACCAATTGTACTTGTATGCTTACCAACGGCCGGTCGCAAACCTTAGCCTGGTTGCCTCCACTGGGGGTCGGAGTTACGCCATCAGGGCGCTCAAGAGAACTGGGTGGATAATATAGGGGAATCGCTCCTACAAGCCGTGGGATTTAGAAGCTGATACGCAGGCAGTGGGGGAGTCGAATCCGACCGGTCGTCCGGTGTTGTGGGATTCTTATTTTGTGTGGCTAGAGTAGGTAAAGGGATACAGTGGGGGGGAAAGTTAGGCATAGCACAAGGGCTCTAGTGTCAATCTGTCGCTTAGTGCATCCCCGGAAGCGACATGAACTGCCACGGAGTTGAGGTCGGGACACAAAATCTCAATGCCGGCCGGTTGCTAACACAAGGACTTGTTGTCGTAGACAACAAGGCTTCCCTAGTCTCGTAAATCCACCTTACCTTCAAGAGTATCTCCAGACTCATCACAACCCTTTTAATATAGCCTGCGGTAAGAAGATTTGGAAAATGCGGAAATAAGTGATACCGAGCACGACTCCGTTGTTGGCTCGAGCACATAGAATGCTCTAATTAAACTCCAAGAAGCTCTTTCTTCATTTTCCCCTGTTTCCTTACTACAGGCTGCATAATGTATGCGATAACCGCCGAAGCCCGCCTAAGTGATCTGAATTCACAGCTGATCAAGGCTGTCGCGACCAGTCCTTCTCCCGATCTCCTGAGCTCATCCTTTCTACTCTATTCCGCTTTTAATTCCTCACCCACGCGAAACGATATTTCGCTAATTGCTCTGAATTAGTGGGGTTGAAGCCTTTCAACGATTGCGAATACCATGTACTCACCGACATCATATTAGAAGGCTGTGATATCAATGAAGATTGTATCGGTACCGGTAACACACCTCTCGCATGGGCTGCAAGTGGTGTGCTCGAGGAAGTCGTGGAAAGGCTACTGGGACTGGGTAAAGGTAACCCCAAAAAGAAGAGGTAACCGCGGCCAGACGCAGGTCTCTCTTGTACCCCCAGAATACACATGAGATGGTGGTAAAAACAGTATTTGGACCGGGCGACGTCAACCCCAAAAACTGCGGCCTGTACCCTCTAACACCACTCTGATGTGCGGTTTGGAATGGCACTAGGTGTGGTGGAAATACCGCTTGGACAGAGTGACACCAGCCCCGGCAAAGCAGGTGACCGCGGCCAAACCCCACTCTGGTATGCTGCTGGGGATGGGCAGAAGGGTGTGGTGAAAATACTGATCAGAGGAGCGATGTCACCCCGACCAATCAGATGCCTGTTGCGGAACACTACTTGTGTTCTGGCCTGCTGTTAGGTTTGGCCATGTGCGAGTGATGCAGCTACTACAGCCCCTAATCGTGCCAAGGTTGTGACTAAGCGTCACAACCCCTGGTTGCTCGCTCGCTCGCAACCTGGGCACTCCTCCAGAGTGCCTGCCAGCTCAACATGACTTTACAGCTCAACATGACCTGTGGCTCAACATAACTTTTTGTGGCTCAACACAACATTTTGTGTGGCTCAACACAACTTCATTGTGGCTCAATATAAATTTTTTGTGGCTCAACACACCTTTTTTTATAACTTAATATAATTTATTCTATTCTACTTTAAAGTAATATTCTACTACAAGACTATATCCAACTATCCAGTTTGTTTATTCTACAATATTGTATTAAATTCTAAAATTAAATCAATTTACCAGTATTTGATTATCCAGGACCACAAGGCTATATATAGTTACAAATTTGAGCTTTAAAGTTATATTAAGCCTCAAAGTAATATTGAGTAACAATTTTGAACCATATAAAAAATGGTGTTGAGTCACAAAGAGCTGTGTTGAGTCACATAAAAAGTTGGGTTGAGCCACAAAAAGTTGTGTTGAGCCACAGGTCATGTTGAGCTGTAAAGTTATGTTGAGCTGGCAGGCACTCTGGAGGAGTGCCCAGGTTGTGACGCTTAGTCACAACCTTGGCACGATTAGAATAAGCCACCCCTCGCGCCACATATGTTTGAGGTGGCATTGCCCTCCTCATTGTTTTCCAATATGGATGTCCTCTAATTTTACCCAATTTCTGCACTATCATATGTTTCTATCCAGCAAAAGCCCTTCCATCCGAAAGGCTAATGAGGGATAGGGCATTTCAGGCCATGAAATTATCATAGAAATGATGCATATGGGGATTAACGCAAATATGGAAGGACGTATTCAGGGAATAGTATGGGGTTTTAGGGTTTAGAGGACGAGGTTAGCTATGGCAGGGGGTTGTATTTTCTACTCCTTATTTCCATTCACACGAATCAATAGTATATTTGCCATAGTGGGCACCACAGGGTCTGGTTTCGGTCCAGGATAGTTTCGCACAATCTACAAAGTAGAGCAGCATGAAAACACTATTGTCACCCTGTGAGGTTGATTTATTCCGAGTGATATGCCATGATCATCATTCACTGCCGCCTTCCCGTCTCACAGGCATGCCAGTGCTTTTTCTGGATTCACCCTCCCAGGGCCCGCAGACCATCGGGCCGGAGCTAATACGCCCGTAGAGGATACATGTCGGGAGGGACGGTTTCCGGTGATGGGTTTTTGTGCGACGCTTACCCAATTCCCGCGCTAACGCGAAATGGATGTATGAACGCTAGGTGAGTATATTAGACCACTAATTATACTTACTCGAGCATGTCATCGAACGGGAAACTAACCAATCAACCTGCCAGCCAGCCAACAGGAATAGAACCTACTACCGGTATATCATACTTACGAGCAAACCACACACAAACATCGGGATGCCTACCGAAAAGAAGGAGATTGTTGTCTTAGGGTATGTTTCCCCCACTACATGGTAGCAGGGAATACAACAGAGCCCCAAAAGTTAATGGTTGATAGTGCTGGAGTAATCGGTCTACAAACCGCCCTGGCCTTGCTCGAATCTGGATATTCGGTGACTATCGTGGCCAAGTATTGGCCCGGGGATGAACACATTGACTATACTTCTTCCAAGTATGCTATACCCTTTCATTGAAACTCTGGTGCACATTTCCCCGGTTTCCTAACTGGTGATGTGTGTGTAGAGCTGGTGCCGTAAGCCCCACTTACCAAAAGATGGAGAGGGATATCGGTATTAATCCAATCCATAAACAGCACTGGAGAACCCATGCCACGCCCGACGACCTCCAGGGCCAGCGCTTCGACAAAGAGACATACGAGTACTGGCTCGAGCTCGTAAAGAAAGACGAAGATGCAGGCATCGTTGTAATTTCTCCTCCCCCCCCTCACTCCCCCTCCCCAATATCCCTCTCACTAACCGCCCTAGCTAATCCCCTCAATATACATCTGGGACCACCCAACCCCCGAAACTGCCAACTCTGGCGCATCAATCTGGTGGTCGACTCTAGTCCCCACCTTCACCCCGCTGACCCACCCGCACCCGCACCTCCCGGCAACCGCACACTTTGGCATAAGCTACAAGTCCTTCTCCCTAAACCCCCAAAAGTATCTCACGCACCTACTCTCCCGCACCGCCGACCATGGCGTGAAAACGCACACGCACGAGGTCCATTGCCTAAGTGAGGTCTTCGAGCATGTTCCCGACGCGGTCGGTGTTGTGAACTGTACTGGTCTGGGAGCGATAGACCTCGTCGACCCAGTTGAGGCGAGCAAGCTGTTCCCGACGAGGGGTCAGACGATACTTGTCCGAGGAGAGGCGGAAATGGTAAGACTCAGGCTTGGCGATGGGTATATTGCGTACGTTGTCAGGCGGCCAGGGGAGGGGACGATATTGGGGGGGTGTAAGGTGGATGGGGACTGGAATGCCGAGGTCGATAAGGAGTTGTCAAAGGAGATTGTGGAGAGGTGTAAGATTTTGGCGCCGGAGCTATTGTTTGATGGAGAGTTTGATGTCATTTCCGAGCAGGTTGGGAGGAGGCCGAGCAGGAAGGGAGGGCCCAGGATTGAGGTTGAGTGGAAGGAGATGGAAGGAAGGAAGAGGTTTATATGTCATCATTATGGGCATTCTGGTGCTGGGTGAGTGTTCCCGAAATAATGGGCATAATCACAGACTGACACTCGCGCTTCGCTACGACTTCAGTTATCAGAGCTCGGTAGGCTCAGCAAGGGAAGCGGTGGCATTAGTCCAAAGGGAGCTTGAAAAGCAGCAATGATCACAGTGGGCTAGTGCAGTCAAGCTAGTTATCAGCGCCCATGCACCTGGTTCAACAATTCTAGTAAAAACCTATACAATTCCCAAGTGGTCCGAGTCGGCCCGTTCCTCCCTCATAGCAGCTTTGTTTCTATGTGAAATCCAGTCCTATCCAAATTCCTATAAAACTCCGGAGTAGCGACGGTAGCGGCCGTGAGAATACCACAGCCCAATTTCTTCGCCTCGATATCCCCGTCAAACAGGATACTCATAGCGACTTGCACCATTAAGGCTCCAGTGCAAGTGTATGGGTCCTTTTCATAAGTGAGCCTGACAAAAACCTTTTTAGGATTTTCACTCTCGTCGTCCGCCTCCGCTACTCCTTGGTACTCTATTCTGTACTTTGCCATTTGCCTGGGACCCCAATTAGCACGCAAAACACATCATATGAACGAAGTTAAACATGTAGCGTAACCAGCAACATACTCAGCCGTAGGACCCTCTCCGGGCTGAATCAACTTTCGAGCAAGCCACCTATATGACACCATTAGCAACCCCTCTTCAGCTCTGCGCAAATCATGCCCAGGCCTTACCTGAAGGGGGCAAAGATCGGGAGCACTGTGATCGAACACATCATCAAAAACCAAAATACCGCGGAAATCCAGTTGTTCGCTCGGCGGTACTCCATGAAATTAAAATTCTCCCCGTAATACTGCCCCCCGTCAAATGTTCCCCAACTCCGATATACATAGACGGTATCCGGAACAGCCTGAATCCATTTTGTAAGAATCCCCAATTCGGGGTGTCTACGCATTGGCCATGCGAATGGCAGATCATAGCCCCTGACAGGCGAGAGGGCATAAGTTCTGGTTGCGTGCATAACTTCTTGTAGAGTAGAGTGCTCCAGGAGGGACATCCCAGACTGTAACCCGAAAATTAGAACCTGAGTAGTTAATGCGGAGGGCCACAATCTACCTCCAGGGTTCCGCCGCTCATTCCTGCTCTACGGGAGGTAAGCTTCAAATCTCGAAGCAAATGAGGAAGGTGGCGTACTTGAGCTCGTGCAAACAGAACGTCACATCTCCAACGGGGCAATCGTAATTGTCCCGCATACTCTTCACAAGGGTATGCGCAGCCAAATCAGCGGGGGCAGATTCCATCCCACACTGCGGAATCATCTATTTTCCAGCCAGTCAGTAAGCCTACTCTTTTCCGAGAAATCTCGCGGAAACACCACAAACAAGTTTTCACTCACAATAGCACCATTAGCCTTCGCCGTCTTGTGATACTTGTCCACAATTTCCTTCACCCAAGTAATCTCCCCGGTGGAGTCGACATAATGCGTCCCATTAATAGCACAGGCTTCCACAACTGCAGTTCCATACCGGATAAAGGGTCCGACAGTAGATATCAAGCACCGGGTAGCTCTAGCCATCTTCTCGAGGGCATCTTCGTCAAGGTCGGCAATAAAAATTCCTGGATCACCCATAACCATATTAGCGGGTCGATCAACCAGATCAATAGATCGAGCTGTGACGTGCCAACGGGAGCACGATCCGGAAACCTTCTGTCAAAATCAGTAGCCAACAACTCGAGTTTGTGAGGGGAGCGGCCCGCGATGGCCCATCTCAGACTCGAGGGGGTATGTTGGAGGACCTGTTCCGCCGTGAGTTTGCCGGTATAACCTGAAGCGCCGAAGACGATGAGATCGTATTTTCTCTGAGGATGTGGGAGAGCCATTGAGCTGTGTTTCTTTCTTTCCTTTTTTGTTTTTCTTTTTTTAATGGAGCGTCTCTGTTATGAAGACGATCAAGACAATAAAAGGGGAGAAGGGAGGAAGAGAGTGTGAGGATTCAACTGAAGGAGAGGAGGGGGTACGGTGCCTCGAAAAGAAGGAATATGTGGTGTACCGGTAGGAGAGTATGATATCTGTGATAGAGAGCCTCATTTCAGGAGAAAGACATGACAATACCATGCCCCGTATTGTGCACTTGGACCGTACGAGTACTAGTACCATCCAGCGCCATATCAGACGGAGAGTAGCACAGCATACTCGTGTCGCCATGTGAGACCTTCCTCTCCTATTGAAAAGCACAGAACTGAAGGGAAAAAACTGTCAACTCAAGATCCCCCCATTTCCACCTCTCACTCGCATTACCGTAGGGTCCGACGCGATAGGCTATGTACGAGTACGAGAGTCAACGTCTACAATCTAACAGCAGTCGCAATGAACAGAACAGTGAAAGGGAGGCTTCCATTCTTGCCAAGTGACATCCTCCCTTGGCGAAATTATCCTAAATAGGTCTAGACCCCCCACCTCCCTTGAGACCTTCAAATCCTAAATTTTTTATCTTTACCATCCTTCCATCGTTGTCCCCCCACCACTCTCTACCGCTCTAGTAGAGAAAAACTCCAACGATAACATCCAATGGCCCCAGTGACAAGAGCCCGTCGAAGAAAGGACTCGATCCCTCTCGTCCTGGTCCTCAGTGACCCCAGAGGCTCCCGCCCCGCCCCAGAGCTCCCACTTCTCCAACCGGAGGACACGATAACACCCGCCGCCACGCCCTCCAAGCCGGCAAAGAAAAAACCTGCTACAGAAGGCACAGACAAGCTCGCCAACGGCACCGTAGACCAGCCACCACCACCGCCAGAGGACAACCCAACTGATCCCGCCGCTGCAGATTCCAAATCCGATTCCGGCGACGATGATGACGACGAAGCGCCGGAAGCAGTGTCGCTAGACACCGGTCGGGAAGCCGCGAGAAAAGCGCAAGATAAGGCAAAGCGCGCTGCGGAAGCGTAACCCCCTCCCTCCAATTCAACGTGTGAATATGGGGGAATAACTAACAATGGAAACAGCCAGGCGGAGGCTGCTCGAAAAAAGCGAAAGGCCCGCGACGCAAAGCTGAAAGGACAGAAGGAAGAAGCGAACGAGCGGAAGAGGAAGCGGCGCAAGGCCAATCCCGAGGGCGAGGAAGAAGAGGTGGTAGATAACTCCAAGGCATTAACCATCGCCGAGAAATCTGCGGAACCATCGGTAGACGAGGCAAATGTGACGAATCCATCCCCATTATCACCACTGCCGGCAGAGGAACAACTCAGGAAACCAACCCCCCCAACACTCCTCCCAGAAACACTCCTAGCACAAGTGGCAGCAGCAAAACGCCGCCGCCAC
Organism: Tuber aestivum; assembly: GCA_900010015.1. Taxonomy (NCBI): domain Eukaryota; kingdom Fungi; phylum Ascomycota; class Pezizomycetes; order Pezizales; family Tuberaceae; genus Tuber; species Tuber aestivum. The sequence goes on from LN891066.1 coordinate 48,095, forward strand.
CGGGAACAACCAGACTCGCACCCTAAACCCGAACACGAACCCGAGCAAAAGAAGCAAGTCATCGGCACCGGAATTGTTGGTCGCAACGCAGAACAAAATCGCAGAAATAAACAGCGGCAGAAGCTGAACAGAACGCTCAAAAAGGGCCCCGTCAGTGTTAAGGTGCTCAAGGACGATACAAAGTCCAGGAAGATACTGCCGCCTCCTGCGGCTAAGGTTGTCGGTAGTATTAAGGATTCTTGGCTGTTCGGGAGGAAGACTGGGGGGGCTGTGAGGAGGGATGTAGTTACGGGGTTTGTGAGGAAGTAGCGGAAGTGGCGGGGTCCGCTGAATTAATCTATGGAAAAGTTTTTCTCCTTGTGTTCTTGCTCATATTACGGGGTACGGTGCGTATGCGGCGGCGTTAGTGGCCTGGGTGCGTGGAGGCAGCCGTGGGTCATCGGAAATCACTCACTGACTATCATGCTAAAAAAAACCAGTTCAAACCTTTGTATCATAAATACGACGAGTCTATAAAACGCTCATCATAGCACAAGTACTCTTATAACAGTTGATTCGATCCACAATATTCACATCCCATGCCCAGCCAATCCAAGACCAAATCTATAATTCAGGTTAACTGCGATGCCAAATCTGGATGCAATACCAAACCAAACCCAATCAATCGGTAACAATCTTTTCAACTTTTACAAGAATATAAAATGAGGAAAGAAAAAAGCCAGCTCTTGCAATCATACAATTCCCAAACCACCCCCGCCCCCCTTGTAATAAATATACCCGGGACAGATGGACAAAGCGTCTAGTGATGGTGATGTCCAATCTGCGTTGCCAAGGGTAATAACATACCCACCACGGCGGCGAGCGTATCTTTCATGGTGGACTTTTGCCCGCCATTGCCTGACTCGAGCTCGGACTGGCCTTGCATGGTGTGCATGGCGACATACCTGACGAGTGTATTCGAATTAGACCATCGGCTCATCGTGACGTGAGATGGGAGGAGGGGAGGGAGCATACAAGAACGTTCCTCCACTAAACAGTAACAAGACTCCGGTCCACCACTGCATTCCCTCGCCACTACCTTCGCCCAGTAATCCGAGCAAGATCCAAGTAACGACCGCACCCACCGGCGCCGCCATCGAGAATACGATAAGGTGAGCCCTAGCCTGCCTCTTTCCCAATCCCGCCCTCAGAAGGACAGCGCTGAGTCCGAATGCCGCAGGAGCTTTGTGCAGCATAATGGCGAGGAACACAATCGCCTCCAGCGCAGTGTTAGAGCTCGTCGATGAAGCGCCCAGGGCAATACCATCGGCCGCAGCGTGGATAACAAGACCGAGGGTCGTGGACGAAGTTTTGGAATATGGGTGTGAAGGGGAAGGACTATCCAGCGGGGGCGACGAGGCAGATAGGGAACGGAGGTTGTCGATTTCTATGTGGTAGGGTTGCGGATTGTGCTTGTGTGCTTGGTGCGGGAGGACGTCGATCAGATACATCAGGATGAAGCCAGAGATCAGTGATAGGCCGACCCACTTGTGCGCGGTTTCGGTGGTGGTGGTGGAGTGCTCATGTCCGCGCTCATGCTCTGGGTCAGAGGATTCGGCGTTGCGCTCAGAGTCGTGGTCGCGGCTGTGGTCGTGGCCGTGCGGTGGGGTGGTGACGGTATGGGTTCTCGTGTCGGGGGCCTCTATGGCTTCGGCGTCCCGGGAGTGGTGGTGGGGGAGGTTCGCTGCATGCTCGGACCAGGGAGCGGCGGGGGCAGCAGCCCGTCCGCGCAGCATTGGACCGGACGTGGGAGACATTGCTGATGGCGGAGCGAGCTTAGCGCTGTATATGGTGTCTATACCTTCCGGTATGATGACTATCAGACTCGTACCCACCAGAACGCCCATCCCTACCGTTGAGATCAAGCGTAGCTGGGAGGGGGAGAGAGACACTGCTAAGGGGAGCATGCCGGCGCCGAAGGAGCTGGTTCGCTTGTTAGCGTTCACTTGGCGGTGCATGGCGGACAGCAAGAAGGAGGGGGAGGTGCGTACGTTATGGCCATCACAACACTGAAAAGCAGAAGAGTGAAGAGGCCTTCCGGCATCTTGGAGGTATGGTGGTGATTACAGGTGTCACGGATTGCCGTAAGATAATGCAGGATAGTGTACTCGAGTAGATGTACAGCGCCTTGGAGAGAGGAAGGAAGGAGGGGAGGAGAGAGAGCGGCTGCTGGTTGGTTGGCTGCTCAGCGATCTAGTCACCTTTTTTTCTTTTTTTCTTCTCTTTTCCGATGTCATCAAGTTCATCAGTCGTGAGGAGAGAAATGATGTCTTTTTGGTTTAGGAGAAGCTGTGAAAGGATGATAGTCGGGACCCAAAAGAGGCACAGGGCGGACACCCGGGGAGATTGGACGGTGATACTGTACCGGCGCCGTACGGTAGCTGCGAACAAAACTCTTGGCTTCAGGGGATTCTCAGCTCACGCGTCTGAAGATGCCAGTATGCGTTTTACAGTGTGTCAGGTCTTTTTTTACATCTACTCGTACAAGACGGGTGGGAGGGAACTTTTCCGCTGGTCCCCTACAATTCTTTCACGAATGGGATCGCCCACGTCGATACCGGACAAGATAGCAGGTCCTCATCTCATCGCTCTGTGCATCTACAGAGAACACGGCTACCGTATCGTGTACGGTACAGGCAATGGTACAAGTCCTTACTCGTAGTACTAGTAGTCTACCGGCACTGGCAATGCTCAAGCAACCATAGACCATAACCCGCCAAGACCGCAGTACTGGTACGGTATAAGCCCTCTACTTGAGTAGTACTCGTACATAATAGACTTAGTTCACCCACTGGAAACGCGACTTCCTATTGAACCCTTTTACCGGTACAGTAAAGTGCCATCCTCACCTACCTCCCCATCCAACACCACAAACCATCCCATTTCCCTCCCAAACACACACCCCCTTCCACTCGCTCCCCCTTGTCACAGAACTAGGTCAGATCCAAAGGGGAAAACATCGCCATGGAGGAGGAATGGTCCGCCGACGCGAACGAAGCTATAGAGCTATCGCTCGTCTCGACCACCAGCGGAAAACCGATAGCTACCTTCCATCCGCAGTTCACCTATGGGGTCTTCGGAGAATCGGAAAACATATTCGGTTACAAGGATCCGAACTTGCAAATTTCGTTTGCGGCGAACGACATGAAGTGTTGTCTGGATATTTCCTATGAGGACAAGATGGAACCGCAAGGCTCTGTTCAGGCGGAGGATCTGGAGGCGATCATTACAGAGTTTCTTCCCGAGGGTATGGTTTTATTCTGGTCACTATGGTGCGGAGAAAGTGGAGGAATGGCGGGAGGAGGAAGAAGCTAACCTTTTACCTTAGATTGCGAGAAAGACCTCAAGGAATTCCAGACAATAATCCTCCAGCGTGATGATACAAAGTGGAGACCGCCCGGGGATAAAATCTCGGAATATTCCCTCAAAGGGAAGACCTACGAGGTCTGGCGCTCTACGATCGACGATCCGTACTGTAGAAGTATTCTCAAGAACATACAAATCCTGATCACTTTCTACATCGAAGGGGGAACAGCGATCGACCTTGAAGACGAAGAATGGACCAACAAGCGCTGGGAAGTATTCTTCTTGTAAGCTCCCCCTCCTCTCTCGCCTTCTTCCATCGCCCGCGCTAACAGCCCCCCCAGATACGAGAAATCCGCCACCAACCACACCTTCATCGGCTACTGCACCTGCTACCGCTACTATCTCTACAACTCCAAATCACCCGACACCAGCCGCATCCGGATAAGCCAATTCCTCATTCTCCCACCATTCCAACACCAAGGCCATGGCAAGAACCTGTACAACAGCCTGATCACCCACTTTCTCACCATAACCTCAATCCGAGAAATAACCGTCGAGGACCCCAGCGAGGCTTTCCAAAGTCTGCGCGACATCCAAGACCTCCACCGCCTAATCCCAGCCCTCACGCAATCAAACCTGACCCCACAGTCATTCTCCAACAAGTCATTCCCCAGCGCGGATATCCGTACCCCGGCGAAGCTGCCCGTGCGCCAGTTTGCGCGCGTGTGCGAGATGTTCATGCTCCGGGGAATTGAAAAGGGCGACGAGAAGAGCATGAAGGCCTTCCGCTTACTGGTCAAGGCGAGGATATACAAGCAGAACAAGGATGTGCTCGCGCAGCTAGATCGCCTGGAGAGGATTGATAAACTGCACGATACATATTTGCATGTTGAGGATGAGTACAAGGGTTTGTTGATCGCTGCTCGGACGGCCCCCGTCGAAGAGGAGGAGATGGAGGAGATAGAAATGGCGAAGAAACGTTCTGCTAATGGTGAGGGGGGGAGAGCTTCTAAGAGGGTTAGAGTTGCGGAGTGAAACTACTGTATTACCAACGCATTTAGGACACCTTCTTTGTAGCCTTAGCCATTCCTTCCCACCGTAGTGTATCCTTCCATCTTTCATCTCTCTCTCTCTCTCTCCCTCTTTCTCCCCTTTATAACTAACCTTCCCATGGGAGAAGGGTAGTGAGCAACCGGTGACATTCCTATATATCTCTTTTTTTTTCCCTTTTTCTCTCTTTTTTCTTTCTCACGTGTACGTTTACGGCGCATGGCTTGATAAGAAGGTAAATGGCTACCAAACATTCTCAAACCCCTCTCATCCTCCGAACTCCGAGTTTAACCCCTATATCATAACATCTCGTACCACCATCCTAAGGGAACGACAGCGATAACAATCAACATACATACCAGCTTCCAAGTCCAGCGCATCCCCCGTCATTCCAAGACTAGAGCATTCCCACAATTAACCCCCGATATTCCCACATTCACAACCGCTCCCATAGCAGCACACACATATCAATACCAACGAACCACCACAATCACTACCGCACAGCAACCCCCACCACGAGTGATGCCCCGTGATGCACAGGATGATATGACACATGAGCACAGCGCAAGTGCGAACACTCCACCATACCAAGTGAAAACACTCCAGAAAGCACAGCGCACGGCACGTAGACGATCCCGCCAAAACATGGAAATGCACGATAACCGCGAGAGGGCGAATCATGTAACAACACAAGTGATGCCAGTACGGTACAAGTTCAAGCTTAGCAGCAGGCCTTATAACGAAAACCAAATAGGCATGATACATATCCCGATAAATCCATCCAGATGCTCACTTTTTTTTCCAAAGTATCATAACCGTCCACCCCGTTTGAGCTCCGATGGATATCTGACGGGTAAGAAAACATATATATATATATATGCTGCCCCGGGACGGGATTACCGGAAATGTGATGCGAATAGATGATTTCGGTGACTTGAACTGCCACCGTCGGTATCGTATCACACGTGTCCTTCACTTCGCGCACGTACCGGTATTGTTGGTATTGTTCGGGGGGAGGTAATTAGCGCGGATGGTCGCGCTTGATTATGGGAATCTGGTGTGAATGGATCCTGGGCAGGGGGGAGGAGGGGTTGGCCCTGAGGTGTGATGCGGCGTTGAGGTTACGGGTTTGGCGGTGGGATCCGCCAACTAAGGGGCTGTTTGGCAACTCGTAGTTTGAAATCATCGTAGTTACAAACCATGGTCCTGCAACCATAGTTTGTTTGCAGTTACAAACTATGGTTTGAAACTGTGGTTTACCAAACAGTACCTGTATCATAGTTTGGGAATTATCAATTTAAAAACTTGGTTTACTAGTGTAGTTGAAATAATATGGAGTGAAATAAAATATTAACTTAAAGAAAATGTAAAAAGCTCTTATATCTATCCATTTACCAATTATTCAAAAAATTTGTTAGATTATTTATAATTTTATAAAATTAAAATTAATTTACCAATCAACTGTACATTAAAATAAAATTAAAAAAAAAATAACATTGCTAAAAGCTTCAACCATGGTTTGGAAAATTTACAAACTGTGATTTGTAAAGTCATGTTTACCAAACAGCCCAAAGTTACCAACCATGGTTTGAGCCCAAACTGTAGTTTGAAAGTCCAACTACGCTTTGCCAAACAGCCCCTTAATACCCGTTGGATATTTGCCTTTCTGCGGTAAACGCTACTTTCACTTCCGCATGCCCAGAGCGTGATAAGGTTGGCCTGGGAGAATGTTCGTTGGGTGCAGCGCCCTGCGGAATCGGCTCCGGCTCGGGTCGGCGGAATGCGTCGCAGGAGGCAATATTATTACGATATCATACCTCCCAAATTACATATACAGGCACACCAATCGGAAGAAAGAAAAAAGGTCAATACTTGGGACTGCCGCACTTCTCTATGCCTCTCTATGACTACTACGGAAACTCTAACCACCAGCATCACACCATATACCCGGGGCAATCCTCCCCCAACCCAAGATACAAAAGCAACCTCGGTATACCGTACCATCAGCCCATCGCCGCCCCAAACGCCTAGATTAAAAACAAAAATAGTGGCAGAAATAAGGACTAGCATCTGAGAACAATAGCAACGGCCATCAAACATTGGCAATCAAGAAGCTTGTCAGGCTTCCTGTCGCAAGGCCAGCCACCAAGCACATTCCTAGTCTATTGTTAGTGGCGCTGCTTATCGGAAGCGTTGCGAGGAGGAAGAAAATACCCATAAAACCGCCACTAGCTTCTTTCTCGTCATCACCAACCCATCCAGGTGTTGACATCATGACATTACTCCCAACCCACCCGTTCGACATTCCGAACGTGAATTGGACAAGCCAGTAGAAGAGATCGCTCGATATCACGGCCCCATGGCCCTTGATGTTGCACATCATGTACAAAGGGATGAATGCCAATCGAGCTATGGAGACCAATGCGAGAAGCTTCGGCCTGTCACAAGTGAACCTCCGCCATCCGCAGATCACTCGTCCGGTTAAGTCGCCCAAGTTCCAGAGCATGAACCCGATAGGAATGAATACATCCGGTTTGAACATCCTGGGAGACGAATCCTCAGGGCGTACAGAAAGAATTACTTGGGTGTAGACTGGGAACACCATCGTCACGAGGAAACACAGCCATACCGCGAAGGAAAGGAATCTGAGTTTCTTCAGAAGAACCCACAGAGATACTTGGGTGTGGGTTGCCGGAGCAAGGCCCTGCGAGCCAATAGCTTCAGAACCGGATTTGTGTGGGGAGATGCGGTGACGGGAAAGTAATAGTAGGAATAGAAGTAGGCAAGAGCCTGAAACGAATGTCGCGGTGAGGAAGTATATGAATGCGGACTTGGGCGATGCCGTACTGCCCTGAGTACCCGGAGACCGAGGGACTGCTAAGACCGATATGATTTCTAGACGCATTTTAGTATCCACTTAAGCGTATATTGTAGGGTATTGAGCTGAAATCTACGCACGAGCTATTGCAGGAAGAACACCGGCAACTCCTTGGCCACTATATTAAACTGGGATCAGCAATCAGTTTCACGCCGGTGTGCCCTTGGGACAACAAACGTCATGACCGCTTGGGTATATATTCCGTCAAACTTGTTGACAAATGCAAACATTCCATTCTGACTCAAACCCGAGCTCCAGCTCGCCCAGAACACACAGGTCAACAGAACCACGACGTACGCTTCCGGGCCAACTCTAAACATAACGGCTGATAAAGCAAGCATCGTAAACACACCGCAGTTGATCACCAGCGAGGCACATATTCTCCAGGGGTAGTTTGCAGATTTTTGGCGATACGAGAGGTACAGCGTAGATCCCAAGTTCGTTACTGAGCTTACCGCCAGGATGAGCGACTGGAAGTTGTTCAGGAGAAACTCGTTCTGCGTTTCCTGTCAAATGGCTGTACGATCCAGCGCAGAAATCGCGAAAGCTCTCACCTCAGCGAACCGGCGCTGGAAATATGTAGCGCACGCCATAAACATGTTCCAACTCCACAACCTGTAGTCCATAAGCTTTAGGTTTGTCCAGACTTCCTCCCAGGCGAAAAGGGTTCTACATAGCTACCCCCAGGGACAAGAAGACAAAATACTCAAATCGAGAGACACGCTGTGCCCTCGGCAAGCTCATATCCTCCCGCTCATCCTGATCCTCCAAAGGTTCGTAGGTCGGTTTCCACCATTCTCTGAGTCTTTGCATGATGTATGATGGTGATGAATCGGAGTTGGGTACCTCCAACGCTAAAAAAGTGGATGGAGTTGAAGGGGAAGGAGAAGGGGAGGGCGGGGAAGGAGACCCAGGAGGCGAATGAAGCGTGAAGCTCGTCCTGCGGTCCGGGGTCATAAGGTCAGTCATCGGCGGGAGCAGGGCATAGAATTCGGACCGTTTCGTAACTTTCCCATCGCTAGGGTTAGGAATCGGAGGCTTAATTCTGTGCCGCCCTATCATCCGGGGGTCATCCTATGGTAATCGAATCATCTTCAGGCCGGTACCAAAAGTACTACTACAGTACGGTAGTTTAGAAGGGAGAGGTTTACTAGGTCGTGGTTGCATTTTGTGGATGTCTTGGCACTCAATATTTCTGTAGATAGGCAAGCTCCTTCCCTTTCTGTCTAAATTGTGTTCCGTTTCTTCTCTTTTCCTTCGCACTCGTAGCCTACTCCGTACGGTAGGTTCGCTGCAGTATCATATTGTCCCCTAAGCTCCCCTTTCCCAGGAAAACTCCCGCAGCTTGTCCTGCGGTATATCGCACAGTCATGGTTCACCTCTCATAGGCGTTAGTTTGGTCGAACGCACCATCCAATCTAGGAAGCTTAGCAGAGAAACTTCTACACTAGTACTCTCCAAGCGCCGCAGAAGGTACCTGGCAGACTCACGCGGACAGCCTTTGTGAATGTAAAGTGGGGCATGATATCGGAACCTGGTACCGGTAGTCCATCACGCTTAAAACTTATCAGCAGGGCCTTACAAACACGGTAGGTATCACACGGATAGGTGAAATATGGAAGTTGATTGCACGATACATCGGCATCCCTTCCCAATGCTTTTTCAACCGCTTGAACCACGAGTACCGGCACCAGTACAGCACTCGCCAATTCCAAAATTATCCTTAAATCCGCGTGCCAAGCCTCCAGGTATCGCACGCAAATCCGCTATTCTCGGTAGTCCCATTACAGTATACCGGTATCTTGGATTTGAGCTTTCCTGCCTGCTGTCGCGAGCAGATCTTCATACTGAAACCCACCCCCTTCCGTGTCGGGATCGTGCTGGTACAAGGTCCGGGGATAGTCCAAGGCACCTTGTCAGAAGTATTAGGTACTTGAATTCGATGGACCGTACGAGTTACCTACCGCACTACTTGGTTCATCAACCTTGAGATTGAGGAAATGGTCGGAACCGTGTTGATGTACTGTACACTCGAGGATAGACACAGTTTATTGGTATGCTGGCGCAGTACTTAGCCATTTATAAAGTATTCGGACGCAGTACTTAGCCATTTATAAAGTATTCGGACGCAGTACTTAGCCATTTATAAAGTATTCGGACGCCTTGCACCCACACAGGCGCTAATAATGCCAAGGCGTCCGAATACTTTATAAATGGCCAAGTAGGTGGTATGGTCTTAAGCGCACGTATCGGGCAGGCAATCAAGCAAGAAGCGCCCTGTCCATCCCCCATGTGCCCTGCTCCACATATCTTCCTTAACCACTTTCTTCAATCTCCGGTTCCTCGCGCACAACCCCCGACACATCTCTTTTGGCCCTTGGTGTCTCACTTTTTTACTGCACTAGTACTAGTACACTAGATGTACCAGTACTAGAATCTTTCTCCTGTTAGCTGTTAGGCCCATCACATAGTATCACCCGGATCCAGCGTAATTTCCGGGCTTTGGCCGTCTACGGTATCCCCTGCAGCCATCTGTTTGAAGGATTGTTGGCGTGGGGATCGTGGGCGCAGTACTCTTACATACGTTTCTTGCTGCAAACTTCCAGCATATGCCTAGACTATTATTTCTTGTAAAATAAGCATTTCTTGTGTTGTAGAAGCGTGTGTGTAATACGAAAAACTTTAAATAAGCATAAAAACCGGAGTCTACTGGCGCAAGGGTCGCTGCCTGCTATTTTGTTTTGTGTCTGTATTCTCGAGGCGGCGGCCTCGCAAGATTCACTCGCAGCTGTTGTGGATAGGCGGTAGGCAAACTCGTCGCCCTGACAACTGTCCTACGCGAAATCACGTGATAAATACAAACCGACTCAGAAATCTAGCAACAGACGACGTCTCTTCCTCCATCCCTTTCCAGCTAGAAAATATACTCCGCGGCCCAAGCGATCAGCTCGCCTCGAGGAACACACTTGGAATTCGCAATATGTCTTCGGATGCTGGCTCTCGAAGAGCTGCACCTAAGCAGAAGAAAACTTACGGGAAAGGAGTCAAGTCCCATCTCTCTGGATGGTTTGGTCGAGATTTGTGGAGTGCAGTTGAGCCTACTGTGGTCTCTAGGAAGAAGAATGGGGATAAGAGAGTAACCGCTGAGGACGACGAACTGGCAGAAAAACAGCTTGTCGATGAACAGAAACAGAGATTGTCTTCTGATACAGACAAGAGCGTGGACGGAGGTGTTAAACTGACGGCCCCTGTCACTGTCGTGCAGGAGGCGCCTGTTACAGAGGCAGCCGTCCTTGACGAGGTGGAGGTGAGGGAGGTGAAGGTGTTAGGAGATGGAGATTTCACGGACTTGGAGGCGGAAATAGATGGGATCTTGGAGAGCATGGGAAAGCTCGACGTCCAGACCTCCCATGATCAGACTGCAACAACGATAGCAACGATTGACCTTACTAATGGTGCTGCAGAATTGGATCCTGAAGCTAGGAGCATATATTCTCTTTCTTCCGTCCAATTCAAGGAAAACTCGGATAAGGAGAACGAAGAACCACAGTCAACACCGCCCTTGCCTCCCATTCATAACGGCGTACGCAGCTTCCGCAGGAAGCCGCCTGCATCGGCGGAGAACTCACCCCGGGACGTTCTCCGTGAGCGGCCAGTATCACCTGATGGATTTACGGTTCTTGAATCACCGGCCAGGAAAAATGGTGTTCGGAAGAGGGGAGCGAGGAGATCGGTTATATCTACGCAGTCGCCCGCTCCGTCACCGCTTAGGGAGGAGGGGAAGAAGGGGCTTCAAGGCGGTGGAGATGAGGGTGAAATGGAGAATCCAATTACTGTGTGGGAAGACGAAGGTATGGGGGCTATTAGGGTTGGGCCGTTGGTGAATCTGCTTGGACGGAAGGCTTCCAGAGTAGAGCTACTTGAGATCCCGGATTCCGAAGATGAAGGTGAAGAGGAAGATGTGGCAGCAATCGTGGTAGAGCCGGTCTATTCTCAATTGAGTGAGGAGAGCCCCTCAAAGGTGCTAGATGAGGAAGACAAAGGGTTGCCTGTTATTGATCTGGAGGAGGTTTGTTCAGCAAGGGTATCGGAGAAGTCTCACGAGGAAGGACCCGTCTCATCCGCCGGATCATTGTCAACGGAGCATCTTTTACGTCTTTGCACAAACGCCTCAATTCTCGATTTTGAGGAATATATCAATTCGCTTGCCGAAACCTCTTCAATCCGAAAACTAGGCGAGGCTTCCTACAGCGAAGTTTTCCTTCAATCAACCCCCGGATCACTGACTACAACGGTCCTCAAGATTATCCCTTTCGGTGGCCTGGACCAGTGTGAGCTTGAGAGCATTATCCAGGAGGTCCGAATTACAAAAGCTATGGGTGATATTGAAGGCTTCATTGGCTTTCGTGGCGCCTTTGTCGTTCAAGGTTATTTCCCCCAACTTCTCATGGATGAGTGGGGTATATATGACGAGGAGCGTGGCTCCGAGAATGAGAGGCCAGATTTCTACGCGGAGGATCAACAATTTGCTATCATATGCCTAGAGAATGGAGGTACTGACCTGGAACATTTCGATTTGGAGGGGTGGGAGGAAGCATGGGGGGTCTTCTGGCAAGTGACGCTAGCACTTGCAAGAGGGGAGAAAGAGAGGGACTTTGAGGTATGACTTATAGTCCAATTTATAACAGGGTGTGACTAAGGCTTTGACTAGCATCGCGATCTACATTATGGAAATATTGTAATTCAGAGAGTATCCGATGACAATGATTCCGCAGAAGAACTCTTGGGAGAACTTTCACTTCAGGACTCGGACTCTGAACAGCCTAAGAAAGAACCTACCGGTGTGAAACAGGGAGGTACCAAACTCGATGTCGCCTTAATCGATTACACTCTTTCCCGTGCAGTCTGCGGAAACGGCGAAGACGGGGACGTCAGTGTAGAATTCGCCCCTCTAGATGATAACGCCCTCTTTACAGGCAGGGGTAATAATACATCACTTCATGCCCTCTATCTCCAAGGCGTCATTATTACTAGGCTAACGCAATGTTTTACATCTAGGCGACTACCAATTCGATATCTACCGCTTTATGCGTAGCCACCTCCGCACTGGCCTTGCAGACCCTTCCGAGGAGTGGATAGACTGGAACGTTTACACTCCAAAGACCAACACATATTGGCTCCACTACCTAACCAACATTCTCCTGAACAGGAAGCAAATTCCACGACCCGCCGCACGAGGCAAGAACGCCGCTACAGGGGAGCAAAGGAAGTGCTATAAGAACTTGGAAACGGTCACGAAAGTACTCGACCCACGTAAGCGCAAGTTTGGAAAGGATCAGGTTGATTGTGGGAGTGCGGTGGAGTTTGTAGAGTGGGCTGTTAAGGAGGGTATTTCCGAAAAAGGGATTTAGTCAGTTACACTGGCTTAGTTTGGCAATTTGCAAAGTCGTGTGTTTGTACGTGTTTGTGTGCGTTGTGGGAATTAAGATGGACTTGTATTTGAATGGATGGGTGAGTGGGTGGGTGGAATGGACTGGCGCCCGGGGTCTGTGCGAGTTTTGCAAATTTGCTGTTTTTTATTCCCTTCGTTTTCTTTTCTCATTCTGGGCTTGTGTGGGTTATGCATATCTCGTTTTCTTGAAGTGGCGCTTGGAGGGATTAGCGTATGCTGGTCTGGACGATGGAAAGAAACCCGGGTATGAATAAATGGGTCAAGTTGAGGTGGAAAAAGACTCTGTTTTTTGTTTTTGTCCGCATTGGCGATTTTGGATTGGGGTTTGTGAGATGTTATTCAGTTTACGATAATTCATTATCGGTAGTTGGGTAGGTTCGAGATGTTTGTTGGTGAACTTGGGGTGCGTAGGTGAGATCTCATAATATATTGTGTGGATGGTAATGGTAAGCAGCGGTGTTACTCGCGCTTGACTAGGACACTGGTGTTGGAGATAGCAGTTGATGGCCTCACTTGGTGTGGGATGCGCTCATACATGGAGGCTTCAGTAGTATATGTTTGCACCACTGAAGGACGCGTAAGCTAGAAAAACTTTTCTCATCCCTGTCTCCTCTTTCCTTCTGTTCTCTCTCACAAGACAACCACTTCCTGTACTTTACCTTCCTCTTCGAGTTCTTCCTCTCTGTCGTCTCGGAACAATCAATCATGGTCTTCACCATCTAAGTCAAATCTCATGTCTCCACGTGAGCCATTCCACTCCACTGCGTAAACCCTCACCATCGATCATTACCTCTGCAACAATCATTTTTCAGCAACTGGTGTTATTAGGAAAGTACGGGCTCAATGTTTGTTTTTTCATTCGTGACGCCCAATTTGAAAGCGAGAAATTCCAGATGCACCTGCCAGTAGGGTGAATGCTTGTTCCCGCATTGATATCGCGCAAAACACCTAGCTGGCGCGGTATGATAGCTCCTTAATCTGGTGACTAACCCGTAGCGGATGAAGAACCGCTGGGCGGGTATATTAACCACTAAGACTCACCCGACAAATGCCAAGCCCCCCGATTAGTCATCCAACCGCCTTCCATATATTGCTTCTCAATCCTCATCCAGCCCTCCTTCTGCCTGTTTGGCGGAACTCACTCTTCACACCATGCCTCTCCCGACGGCCTCAGCCAATGCCCTGACCACCTTCCTCAACTGCCCAACGGCCAAAGGCATCCTATGGTGGATGCCGTCTAGAACAACACCTCGTAGGATGCCTCCGGGGACGCAACGGGGATGCAACGAGGGACGCTTTGGCATTCAACCCTTCTGAACAATATTGGGTTTAGGTTTAAATCACTAGGGCACTTGATATATTCTGATCGTTCAGATTATATAACAGATGGAGAAAGTTTACCAAAGGTGTAGATTAAACCTATATACAGTGTTGCGCTACCCTAGTTTTGCCAAGGCATCCCCCGTTGCGCCCCCGGAAGCGTCCCTCGAGGTGTTCTCTCTAGACGGCATCCGCCATAATAAACTCCGCAAGCCCCCACCAACGCCGTTCGGCACCTATGAAAACCCCTCCCTCTTGAGCAAACACACATATCCAACACCAGGATACCCCAAGGGAATATACTATAGTGCCAACCCTGCCATACAAACTCCAACAACCCATACCCATCGCCTAATTCCCACGCCGCCATTAACCAACTCAGACGGAAGACCATATCGCGTAGGGCGTAAGCGAGTTTAAACGTGTTGCTAAGCCACTTGTTGATGTCGTGCCTCTGGTGAAGGGTCGCACGACTTCCATCATACCGTTTGACATGCGCAATCAGGTTGCCATCTGAGCCTCATCCTTCTCGGGCTTTTATCTCTTGTGCAGGGAGGGGGCACGGCGGGCAGATTCTTTACCCTCCGTCATGCCCGGGAGGTTGAGGAGGGAGTCATCTTTTATATGTGCATAGACGGCGACGATAGCGCAAACGACGGCAGCCGCAACAGTGGTAGTGAAACGGCGAAACGGAAGGCTAAGTGTTTACACACTAAAACGATCGCACAACTCACGAGGGGGATAAAAGTTATGGAGTCCTGTCATGTCGGAATCCAACGGAATCCACCCTGTCCGACTCTGTTGAAGGCAAACTCCACCACTAAAAGACGCAGCCTTTCCACTAATATCTCTCGGCCCAAACACACTTCCCCATTCTAACCCCTCGATATCATCTCACAGGTCTCAGGAGAGCTAAACTTCAGTGCCAAGATACCCCCTCTAGATACCATCCAACACTTACACTGCCTCGGTAGTGCTGGCCTTAGCATGCTTCGAGGCACCAATGGCTAGACGGCCCCAGGCCCTAGATAGAGATGTGCCGCTGCTATCCAAGCCTGCCCTCTTTCACTCCTTCCTGCCCATTAGATGCGCAAGGTATTCATCTAAAACAATTCCTGCTATTTTCTTTCCTAAGAACTTCCTCTCTACTGTGGAAATCCCCCATGGCCAGTAACATTTTCCATGTGAGCCTCTAGTACAATACTTCGGCCTGCCCAATTCATTGAAGGCTTCTATCCAGATGTAGACAGGAACTGCAGCTGAGCTTGAAAACTACAATGTAGCCATATAGGAGGGTGTCGTCCCAGTCATTAGGTTGTTTAGTTTAGAAGTATTGAATAAGCCCACATTCATAGTAGACTGAGCACACACATTCCCACAATCCAAAAATTTCAAAATGCTCCACACTTCATTGACCTCCAGCTCGTTGTCATACTTGTTGCAGAACTCATCATGGTACTTGTACTCTTACTCGCCATCATGCTTGTTGTTGTACTTACCATATATGGCCCCTAAGAATGACTTTCACTTCTCTAGTAATGCAGGTAATCGTACATTTTGAGCCTAGCATAGGACAGGAGAAATCAGCATGCAGTATTGCAAGGTGGGCTAGAGGCAGAGAGAATGGGCAATCCAACTAGAGAGTCAATGTGGTGAGGCAGGGAAGTCAGTTTTATAAGACCATATCAGAGCTGGAAGGGGTTACCTCTTGGACGATAACCTGGTATAGAAGCAAGGTTAGATTAAAAGCTAGAATAGAAAATGTAATCAGGGGCAGAAGAGACATACCCCTTAACCCCCTGGCCAAAGCCTTGCAGCAGACCCTCTTTTTAGCCTCAAGTACAAGTTTTACATCCTGGTTGACCTGCATGGTATACAAATATACTGCTTCCCATTCCTCATGTGTGAGTGAGTTGTTAGGACTATTATGAAGCCTGCGAACTAACTTTAATGTCACCGACAACTCCAGCACAAAGTCGAGCAGGTTCTATTGGAGCCCTTCCTGGTGGGTACCTGCATGGCACATGGCTAACGCCTTCAAAAAACTGCCAAGACCTTCCCACCACTTGACCACTTGCTTTATCTGCTTCTTTGCAGTACAAACAGTATGATCATAGGATCATGGATGGGCAATGCTGCAGTTGAGTAGATGGATGAAGTATTAATGTATGGGGGTGTGCCAGTAGAGTAGAAGATGGCCAGATGTAGTGAGCTACTGTAAAGATGGAGAAACTGCAGAAGGAGTTACCAAATAAGTACAAAGGGGGGAGAGCAGAGGGTTCACTACAGACTCACGGATAATGCTAGTTCATTGAGAAAGGATGGGTGAGAAAGGAAGAGAAAGAGAGTACGATAGTAAAAGCAACCAGTACGGTAGACTAGCGTTGATACGATATCCAGAGGACTGGCAGATATCAGAATGGGGGGGAAGGCACAGGATGGGTGTTATGTGATTACCCAGACAACAGATGTCTTGGCAAGGGGCTTTATTGTTTATCTGGTTTGCCTTCTTATCAATCTTTATATTCGCTCTTCCCTCCTAACATTATCACTACTCTTGACCCATCCTTCTTCTTCCTTTTCCTATCCTTCTTATCTCTTTTCGGTACACAGTGTTGAACCACATCTTTATCTATCTAGAGCCTCCTCCTCCCCCCCCCCCTCCAGACCATTATCATTGCTGTGTCTGCAAGCATTTTCTCTTTGTATTTTTCCTCTTGTTAATCTTTTCACTCCTACCAAGGTAAAAAAAAACTCTTGAAATCTGCTATCAGGTTACTTATGAAAATTTGCCTGTTAACCCATGATAGGATCTTATTTGCTGGTCAATAGAGCTACAAATACTGGCCAACAAGGCCCAATCCATCTAGTGGACCAATCCTATACCACGTCCTGAAAACAGTAATCTTTCTCAGAAGCTTCCAGCTCTGAATCAGGAAATTACAGCACTGTCAGAGATAGTGGGATTCAAGAGCTCTCACAGTGCTCTGGATTACGATTATTAGTGGTATGATTAAAGAACTTGCTTGCTTTAGTATGGTACTAATGCTTTGAATAACTAGTCCTGACAAAAGCCTACTACATCCTGTCTTGTCCCTGGGAGAGTGGATTCAGGCTCATGGCTGACAAACTCGACAACCCACACTATCTGATGGCTCTGATGAGCAATGTATTCTGGGAAAAGACAGACGATTCTTCTTACTATACAAACTCTTCACTTTTCCAGCTCGAATTCGGTACTGTCAATAACCATAACACGAATATTTGTATCTTTCTCGTCCTGGATACTCTTGCCCATATATTAAATTTTCAAGAGAAGTCTGAGGTCATCACACTAGGTCTACAGTTGAAATCCCAGACAAAACAAATTCGCCTAACGGTCACAGAGAACAATAAGGTTATGGATGGCCTGGTTCTCCATCTTGAGAATATATGGAGAAAGTTGCAAGCCCTATCAAATGAGTATGAAGAGCAGAGGACCGAGAGATCAGAGATGTATCAGGGGGTATCACCACCCATGCCCCTAAAGGTGGGCCTCTCTTTGAAGAAAGAGATATTTTGTAATATATCTCAGTACTCCTTGAGCAAGCACTAGTAGATGAAGTGAATAAATAAGTGGTAGAAACCCCTTAGCTAGTTTGTTAGGGAGTTGGTTAGACACCATTCTGACACCAACCTAGATGGGTTTCAACAGAACCTGTACAACTTTATGACCTGGTGGTCATTGATAGGTCTCAATCTTCATAATAGTTGTGGAACCCCATCACGTCTAAGGAATAGGAAGATGTATAGGATCAATCTATGTTGGTTAACCAGAATGCGAGATTTGTGCTTGTAGATAGAGAGAGGACCAGCTGCGAGATCTTGGCCCAGGAACTCCATGGTATGTCCTCTCTGTACCTCATTGCATTTTTTATTCTAGCCTTTAACCTAACTTCGCTTCTGTACTAGGTAATTGTACTGGAGACCCCTTCCAGCTTTGACGTGCTCTTGAGAAGCTCATTTTCCTATCCTGCCACATTGACACTCTATTTGAATTTGTCTATTCTCCCCATCTCTGGCCTGCCTTGCAATATCACATGTTTATTTCTCCTATCCCAAAACAGACCTATACTATAAAATTACTAGTATTACTGGAGGAGTGGAAGGCCTTCTTAGAGGTTGTATGTGGTGAGCGTGACAATGATGGGCTATGGCCCAGTGCAGCCAAGTTGCTAGAAGGGTTTGGGTTGAAGGAATTGGTGTATCCAGTCTACTCCCAATGTGTAACGGGGGCTCCCTCAGGTAGATGGCTCCCAAGGATGCGACCGCACCAAACTTCAAATCTCTCAACACAGCTCTTGCAAAAGTATAAAGAATAAAAGAAAACGGTAAAACTTAATATCGTTAAGCTCAGGCTTATCTCAATTAAAGTCTCTCGAGAGGATGTTGATTCTGTC
>LN891066.1:70296-126010 GCA_900010015.1 Tuber aestivum
TAGGGGGCCCCCCCAGACCCCTCCAAGGAGACAGTGCAATACCATGGAGGGAAGGAGGAGACCAGCCGGCCGTGGGCGATAACCGGGAAGAGGGAAAGATGTAGCAGTAGGGTGCCAGCCGATCCAACCGTAGGGAGAGGAGAGCGGAGGGGTAGACCCAAAGACCTTAAACAACGTCTATCGGTATCGCGTTCGTGTCTGACTAGGCAGCCTCTTAGGGGAGCAAGAGAATGGGGAGATCGACCGTAGCCTGTTGGCTGTTCTCCCCTACTGCAACTGTAGTCCCGGCCATCTGACGATGGTGGTTAAGGGGTTGCCGACCGTGAGAAGGCTAAGCGAGGCCAACTCAGGAGGAGGAGAGGACTCCCCACCACGCGTGGGGGGAGGAGGAAAGGGGGAGTAAGGAAGATCATCAACGGCCGCCTAGGCAAAGCAAAGCAGATGTTTTACCGCGTCTCTCATGTAGTCCCTTGTTCTGGGAGAGATAGCGTCACTGTAGTGGAAGGGATTCCACCATCTGCCAGCCAGCCAAGGAGGGCCTCCGACCGACCAACCCCCAAGGAGAGAAAGGGCCCTGCGACGGTAGACCGAAGTCAATACCCCGAGCGGGAGAGGAGAGAGGAGCCAGACTCCCCTAGGCTGAGGCCAAAGGCAGGAGTGGGCAGGAGGGTGGAGAAAGTTTCACGATGAAACAAAAAACTCACGATAAAAACCGTGGTGTTAAGTTTTCAATCGCCGGAGGTGTAGCAGAGACGGAGGATGGACTTAAAGCTAGGGAGGCACCTCAATATTTATATTCCGCGTCTGGGTAGTCGTGGCCTACATCCAATCCCTTACTGACTATGTACCTGCCATACTAACGATTCAGTGTCTTTTGGAGTGTGGACTCCGTTTGACCCTGAAAACTAACTTTCCCGCTCTCTTCCTAAGTGGAGTGATCAGCTCCGTTCAAAGGACTTATCAATGACTCTTCTATGTGCATAGCTTAGAGTGCATGACGAAGATAACCAACTCGACCATTGAGTTGTTATTAACCAATCGTGACCAGTCTCCGGATGACTTCTGGTACACGCGAGCAAAGGGGCGTGTTCGTTACTACTCGTATCATTGGTAGTAACGACACTTAGACTTGCAGAAGTGATAGCTCAATAACTAACCGACCAATCTGGTTCAATCAAGTCTTATCTTGTAGATTGGAGCTCCTTCTATGTTATCCAGCGAAAACCCCTCGGTCGCATGCCCTGCATCTCCGTGGAGCAGGCTGCATAGATGCCTTATCGTTCCGTGCAATAATATGATATCGTCACGATAACTACGGCGGGGCCCGGAGTCGAACACGTGACCTTATGCATTGAGTCACGTGCCGCACCAATTACGCTGTCAAAGTATAACAAACCTATATCTGTTGCCTAATCCTCACGCCGCTATTAACCAACTCAGGCAGAAGAGCATGTCGTACAGGGCGTTAGCAAGTTTAAACGTATGACTAAACCACTATATTGATGTCATACTGTGGGTAAAGGGTCGCATGACTTCTATTGCACTATACTTGTAGTAGTTATCCTTTGGCTTGTGCAGTCAGGTCACCAGCTGAGCTTTATCCTTCTCGGGAGCTTTTATCGGTTGCGGCTCTTGCACACGGAGGGGGTGCGATGGGTAGATTCTTTACCCTTTGTCATTCCCGAGAGATTGAGGAGGGAGTTATCTTTTAAATCAAGATTGACGGCGATGACAGTGCAAACGACTATAGTCGCAATGGCAGTGGTGAAATGGTGAAATGGTGAAATGGTGAAACGGAATGCCAAGTGTTTACACACTTTAACCACTATCCTCGGCCAACAACTGCCTCTGAATATGGCACTCATGGTCAGTTGTGATCGCGCGATAATGGGAACTCAAGAGTAGTGTCTACCAAATTGGAGGATATGTGTCATGTGATTACACAAAAAGGTGTCTTAGCAGGGTACTAGTAGTCGAGCGAGGTATTCACTTTTGTTTGCCTCCTTTTCAACCTTCAGCCATCAGCTCTTCCCCCCCTCACAGCATTGACAACACCCTCAGCCCCCTCATTCTTCCTTTTTCTTTCCCTATCCTTCTCATCTTTGTTCGGTGCATAGCATTGAACTAACTACCTTACCTCTTTATCCATCTAAAGCCTCTTCTCTCCTCTCCACTCCTGTAGCTCTCCAAACCATTTTCATAACTGTGTTTGTGAGCCTTTCCTCTTGGCTTTAATCCCCTTGCTAAGCTTTTCACTCCTACCACCATACAAAAAGCTCTTAAACTCTACTATCAGATTATCAGTGGTAATCAGTTGCCAGCTCATGATAAGGTCTTATTCGATGGTAGATAGAATAGCAAATACTAGCCCGGGACGCCTAATCCGTCGAGTGGGCTGACTATACCACATCCTGAAAATAACAATCTTTCTCAGGAACTTCCAACTCTGAATCAGAAGATTACAGGGCTGTCAGAGATAGTGGATTTCAAGAGCTCTCACAGTACTCTGGATTATGATTATTGATAGTATGATTAAAGGGCTAGCTTGCTTTGGTACAGTACTAATGCTTTGGATAACTAGTCCCAGCAAGTATAACATGTTCAGGCCAGGGTCTTAGTCACCTCATTGGATACAATAGGAGCAGAATGTTAATCTACTGGAGATTAACAATTCTTAAGCTTCACTAAGGGAGGCTTCACTGGTGTAATAGGAAAATAAGATAACCATTCAACCAAGTATATTAGAATACTATCTGTCAAAGTCTGCTATTTCCAGAGTGGAAGATGGTAGTCTTTTTAAGTAAATGTGTTTGAGTATGATCATGAATTCTCACTTATGTTCTTACTCAATCAAACTATAAAAATAACCAAGTATCAACCAATACTTAAAACAAAACATAAAACAAACTAAGTATCAACCAATACTTGAAACAAAACATAAAACAAACTAAGTATCAACTGATACTTAAAACAAAATATAAAACAAGCTAAGTATTAACCGATACTTAAAGCAAAACATAAAACAAACTAAGCTAACCAAGCACCAGCTCTGGTTACAGCAAGAGCCCACTACATCCTGTCTTGTCCTTGGGAGAGTGGATTCAGGGCCATGGCTGACAAACTCGATGACCTATACCATCTGGTGGCTCTGATTAGCTATGTATCTTGGAAAAAGATAGATGGTTCTTCTCACCACTTGGACCCTTCACTTCACAACCCCGAATTTGGCATTGTTGATAACCATGATACCAATGTTCGTACCTTTTCCATCCTGGTTGCTCTTGCCCATATATCTATTGCTCAAGAGAAGTCCTACTGGTAGGTCATTGCAATAGGTCTACAATTAAACTACCAGAAAAAGCAAATTTGCCTAACAGTCATGGAGAACAACAATGTTGTGGATGGTCTAGTTCTCTATCTCAAGAATATATGGGGAAATTTGCAAGCCATATCAAACAAGTATGCAGGGAAGAGAACTAGGGGGGAATGGGAGGTGTACCAGGGAGTGTCGCTAAACATGCCCCCAAAGGTGGGCCTTTCTTTAAAGAAAGAGATATTTTGTAACATATATCAGTACTCCTTAAGCAAGCAGATGAAGTGCATAAACAAGTGGTTTAAACCCCTTGGCCAGTTCGTGAGAGAGTTGGTTAGATACCATTCCGGCGTCAACCTGGAAGGGGTTGAACGGAGTCTGTACAACTTTGTGTGTGGGTTGTTATTGGTAGTTCCTAGGCTTCATGATAGTCCCGGAAACCCTCTCATGTCTAAGGAATAGGAATTAGTATATGATTGAAATATACTGGCCAACTAGAATGTGAGATTTGTGCTTGTGGATAGAAAGAAGACTGGCTGTGAGATCTTGGCCCGGGAACTCCATGGTATCCTCTCTCTGCACCCTATTACATTTTCTGATATGGTCTTTAACCTAACTTCTCTTCAGTACTAGGTAATCGTACTGGAGACCCCTTCCAGCTTTACTGTATTGTTGAGAAACTCACTTCCCTATCCCACCACATTGATACTCTATTTGGATTTGCCCATTTTCTCCACCTCTAGCCCACCTGGCAAGATGAGATGTTTATTTCTCCTGTCCCGAAGCAGACTCACACTGTAAAATTACTGGCATCGTATAAGAAGTGAAAGTCCTCCTTGAAGGCTGCAGGTGGTGAGGACAGCAATAACAGACTGGGTTCCAGTGCAGCAGGTCTTTCGAAAAGGTTTGGGTCAGAAGAATAAGTGTACCCAGTCTACTGTGAATGTGGGCTTATTCAGTACCTCCAAACTAAACAGGAGAATGACTGGGACAACATCCTCCCATTTAACTATATTGGAGTCTCCGAACTTGGCTGCAGTGCCTGCTGCATCTGGATAGAAGTATTCAACAAACAGGATGGTGCAGTGGATGGAAGTATTATACCAATGGCTCTCATAGAAAATGGTACTAGCCTTAGGGGATGCCCAAGGTGGAGGGATTCTTGGAGAAGAAGATAGTAGGAAAGGATTTAGATGAATACCATGCACATCTGGTGGCCGAGATAAAGGAGCTTGAAAGAGTACATTTGGATACTAGTACAGATACGTCCTTATCCAAGGAGCGAGACCATCTAGATTCCGATGACTTAGAATGTATTATGGCCAAAGAAACTGTGGATGAGCAAAAGATTGGGGTTACGCCAATGGAGTATCTTGATACTATATTTGGAAATTCCTAAGAACTGTGATATGGTATTAAGGGGGTAGAATGGTGAAATATGTTTGGGCCGAGAGATATTTAAGAGATGGGGTATAATGCCTAGATAACATAGGAGAGGAAGGTTTATTTTATTTGACCTGTTTGTTGTGCTCTCCTGTTTTCTGACCCCTCTCTATATCTGGATAGGTTGGGGAAATGCTGAAATACTAATCTTTTTCTTTCTTTCTTTTTGCTCCTTCCTTGCTCTTGTTGGTTGTGGTAGAGGACACACATCTGGAAGCTGGCTATGAACCTGTCTGTGTACTCCACCGCCTGCTCTATTACTATCTACTTTAGTATTTAAAAAATACAGCACCTTACCGTACCTTATCTTACAGTACCTTATCCATTGATATTAGATAGTAAATTATGGTAAATTACACTTAGGCTAGGAAGGTGGAATGCTGGGAGATGGCATTTGTGGTGTCTGAAATTCTGATTTCAGATATGAGTACTCGTACGAGTAGTCTACGAGTATGGCTATATCTGTCTATGGATGGGTACTGGCGGCGGCCACACCTTGGTAAGAAAACTGCAACAAGAGAACAACCCCTTTACCCGGCCTGCCACACGTAACGATGCGCACAAGCACACCCATCATGATACTCACGCTTAAAATAAGTTATGGTACATATAACGTTTGTACAGCAACTACATAGAATGAAGACTATGAGAATAACCACTATTACGAATATCTCTACAATATAATATGTTATAAGTAATGAAGCTCTAATTAAAATAAAGAAAACATGAATTAAGTAAATTAGCCTTGAAAATGATTTCCACCCTCATCATGAATGCATTTCTGGAGTGTTTCTGGAACTCGTGTGATAAGCAAGTTGATCAGAGTCACCTCCAATTTCTTCCACTCATCTATCCATGCCTCAATTGTTGCTGCCTTGGAGTTTGGAAAAGGTCTCTGGCCAGCTATCCTCTGTCTCATGATATTCCATCCTGACTCAATTGGGTTGAAGTCAGGAGAGGCTATACTTTGTATATTAAATATTAGTAACTTTGAGTATAATCTATAGTAAGTCAAGGAAACAGAAGGAATCATACCAGGAGGCCAGTCAACCTTATTGATCTGCCAGCTATGATGGAAATCATTTAGGGCTTTGGCTCAATATAGTGAGGCACTATCCTCCATAAGCTGGATATTGGTACGGTCCTGCTTTAGACTGTTGTAAAAGGGATATAACAGTAGCTTCAAGACTCGTTCTTGGTAGTGGAACCAGTCAATTTCTCTCTTTCGATTCTTGCTCCTCCTCTCTTTTGACTCCTTGAATTCCTAGAATGGATCTGGCTTATAGCCTTGCTTCTTGCTGCCATCTGAATTTACCCAATTCAGTAGATAATATTCACCTGCAGCAATCATCCTTTCCAATTCCTCCCACCCCCTCTCATTCCTTCTCTCAATTTCCTTGTTCTCCTCCTCCAGAATCACTTTTGCTTCGACCTTTTCCTCCTTACTTTCTTTCTTCCATATAAAAAATGGGTATTCACATGGAGGAATCCCATATATGATCGCTCCCTAAAACATCATGGTGGTCTCTCCCAGGCACTTTAAGTTAATACAGTCTGGATGGTATTCCTCATCTGTTCTTTGTAGCACTCTCTCTGGGCTATAATGTGATCCGACAATAAGGGACATTTCATCAGTCCAGATCCAGCTATCCCAATACCGCTCAATTGGTTTCGAGGCACGAGCGAGGGCAAAGGCAAGCCTTTTTTGAGTATTAGGCTTAGTGAGAAATGGTTTCTCCTGAGGAATACACTGCTTATATCCTACTGCATTGAGAATTCCAGCAACTGTAACATTGCTAATTTTGAAAGGGCACTCTCGAGTGAGAAGAGTGAATGACTTGCGGTGAGCTGATGCATCTTTTGTTGCAATTTCGACCACCATTTCTCACTCGGCAACACCAAACCTCTGGGGTCATCCAGTTCGCTTCTTGGTTTGGAGATTCTTATCAGCAAGAGGATCTCTATTCTCCTTGTTTTCTGTTGCATTCTCATGAGTACCCTGCATGATTCGTGCGACTGCATGCTGATGGACACCCATAGCATTTGCCACCTTCACCTGTGATGTGATCGAGGTTCCAAATACAATAGCTCCTCTCTTCCCTATCATAATCTCAGGCTGACCAGTTCTCCCTTCCCTTCTCTCTTTCTTCGCTACTGAGTGGGTCACAATTTTTGATTTTGGGGCCATGGTTGTGTTCGGGCTTGTAGGCTGGGGTTGTGATCGTTTGGGTTTTCTTCATTGTCACATGAGGCACCAATGTACTATAACTTATTTTAAGCGTGAGTAGCTAAAGTGTCGAGAACTAATTGCCTCTTGTGCAATTAACAGGACCCAAGGAGTTCCATTCCTCTCTTGTGAGTTGTTATTGTTGCTCAATCCGTCACGGGGGGGGCAGGAAGGGTATGAAGTCCTGCCTTATGAGGAGGACTGGGAGACTGATGACGTTATCTTTCCTCAACAACGCTGTAGCGCAACTTGGACTCGCTATCGCACGAGGTAGAATCCGTCTCTAAACCGCCACCATGGAGGCGAGCTCTGCGACCGGCGGGGTAGCGAGAGGGGAAGATAAAGTTGTGAATAATTATTATTAGGAAGTAGCGAGCAATATAATATATGAATTAGCTTCCTGAAGATATATCATTTGCTCCCACCCCCACCCCCCTCTGTATCTGACAGAAATATTCGGCCATCTGCATCTGCACGATACGCGGACCCTTCAAAGCTCCTTCTCTGTGCGTAGCTCAAATTTTTTTTTACCTTGCCGCACAAGTGTTCTTGTTTCCCGTACTGCCCTGAACACAAGAGCGGTGCGGGGACAGCAGACTGTTGTTGATATTTATATAATTTTCCATTCTTTGAGGTTGTGTTATTTGTCCTCGTGATAGAGTGAGTCTCGGCCTGTGGGCAGGTCTTTGGTCCCTCATTTGCCGGAGAATAGATATCGCTGAGATGTTATTAGGGTTTGAATATGTAATGTATAGAAACAGCTAACATAAGATCTCACGCGGTGTCGGTACATTCTGGCCTTCTCTTCGGAAGGCAGTCTTTGTATCGTAGGCCTGTGGACATAACCTCACCATGAGTATAAATGCTGAACCAACAGTTTCTTAGGTGCGGGATCTCCTGTGCCCCGTCCGATACGGTTACAAGTACCTCTTTACCCATTTAGTTCCCCAATATTGAGAGGCATAAACCCTGCCCGATGGTCATGGTGCTTTTTTCTCCCTTGGGGTTCTAGCATTAGACTCTTGATGACATCTATCAATCAGACTTATCCTTTCCCTTTGGGTAAGGAAATCTGGAGACATACATATTGCTGCAGTATTGCTACCATCCGCAGTACAGTATCGTGCGGAGGAGGTCCTGTACTGTATATATGAGTGGTAATATTCGAATCACTCTGAAGCCGGTGCCGGGGGTGCCGGGCGAGGGAAATCGTGAAACCCGCCTAACATCTGTGACAATACTAGGTGAGATATTGCTCACCGGATGAGGCAGATGTGGCACCTTTTTTGCTGCTATGGTGTCCAGAAGTAATGGGTGAACCTCTGCTTTGTTTAAGGTGTTCTGGGGGTCATAAAGGACAAGAGGAGCAGTTCAGTGGTGCCAGGAGTATGGCCGTGGAGAGCTGTTGATAAGATATTGGTGCGTATTGCGTAGTGTGTATAGGTTGGCGTTAGGATATTTTGGGGAGGAGGTACTTGTACATTGGCTTGCATATATATGCTGGTTTTCTAGAGTGGCTGAAAGGGTCAATTTTAATGCCCTCTTGGAGAAAAGTCAAGTATGGCTCTCAGTTTTGTGCCTTGGTGGGTGTAGAATACTCTTTCTCTGAGCGCTCCTACCGTGCAGGATCTAGTTACGGGGGGTACCTTGACGGTAGTTTCTACTTTGCTGGGGGTGTTGTAGCTCCCAATTTATTATATTGTACGGACTGTATTTGTTGTGTGGGGGAAGAGGGCTAAGTTATAGGGGAGGGATAACTGATGGGGGGTATCATACTTCAGTTTTTATCAAGTTTTGAGCGACCCGTGGACGCGGCTGAACATATAGAGGGCTTGCGGGGGTGCAAGAGGTTTTTGGGTTCTGAGATTGGTCCGCGCTCCTGGGACCACTTGGGAATCTTTGGAGGGTATCTGGGACTGCGATCCAATATCTCGCGGTTTCGGGTTGCGAGGGGGTTCCGGTTTGTGTCTAATGACTGACCATAAGGGACTCCTAGAGAGGGCGTAGTCCCTTTTTATTTTGTATAGTATGGGAATTAGATAGAGAGCTGAGGGGATCGTGGGACAGCCGTCATGGTTTCTTTTGGATAACCACTCTGTAGCTTTACCCCCTAAGGCGAACACTGCAGCACCCACTGGCAGCGCGTTCGATAATGTACTGGGATTGAAACCAAGGGAGGATAATTATCCGGAACCCGCGGGAATTCACCTCCTAGTGGAAGTGCAGGGGAACTTCGGACAGGCGCCTTCTTAAAGATCAGTTGGAACAACTAGCGCCATCAGTACTCGCTCACCCGATTGTGGCTTGCTTCGTGAAAAGCCTACCTGGGGGGGTTCTCTTGATGTCTCTCAATCCTTCACTGGTGTGAAAGCATGTAAGTTAAGGTATTTCATGCTGGAAGAGGGGGGGGGGGGGCAGTGAGGGAGAGATAATATTATGTCTATGTTTTATTGCTCAGTTCCAATCTACATGCAGGTAGATTTCAATTAGAGCCCCATTTTATCTCCGCTGGGTTAGCCATAAGAACCGACTTTCTGAGATGACTATGCGCTCATTCCTGCCGCTATTGATACTAGCCCCCTTTTGGAAAAGTGGCCGTCTATTTGCAATGAGAGATCTAGGATGAGAACAGGCTAGGCTTGAACTAGGACCTTTAAGGCTATCGTCCCAAGAGGCTGAACCCACTGATGAAAAATAGTATGGGTAACTGTTTTCTTTATGGACTTGCCTACAGGAATATATGAATTGGGCGTTTCATAGCTGCAACTGCTCTTTTCGGGCTGATGTTGGCTAGGGTAGTTACTGAATCTGAATATAAATTTAGCCCACGGAGTGCAGACGTCCGATACCTGGGGTGGAAATATTCTGCTGCCTCTCTGAGCCTAGTCGCACAATAACTACGGTACCCCGACCATTAGTTCTCTCCTGTGCGGCTTCCAAATGTATCCTTCAGATATATGTCTGGGAATTTGAGAAAATTTCACGATGTGGAAACTTGTATGTGATTTCCGAGAGGAAAGTTATTCAAGGTTGGAAGTTGTAATCGGACCTTGGACTTCCCCCCCCTCCCCCCCCTACCGACTGTATATCGGTCGGGCCTTACGAGGGATGACCCTTTCGAGCCTATGGAGGAGACTCGAATTCAGGGGCAGGGAGTGGGTCATGCCATCACGCTTCAAGCGGAAATTAATTGGAATCGCTGTCACAGAACTGGGGTGTGAACTTATCACGGCGGTTAATACTCAGGCTAGCTTTACTGCGTGTTGAGAAATACTTTCTCTCGTGCCTAAATTTCATGCTGTGCCTTAATTTTTCACGGCAGCCCTGACGTTAGTCGAATACTCTACTCATGGAAGGGGATATCTGAAGCCCTCTGATAGTGAGGGTTTCATCAAGCCTCGTTCTGTCATGATGTTTGTCTGTGGTACTATACTCGGGGGGTGCCTCAATTCGGGCGATACCCAGGTGTGGTAACTGACTTGTAGGATTGGAAGCAGGGATGTGTATAGGACTAGAATAGAATTGGATCACTGCCTGTGCTTCAAGTATGCATTTTTGTATATGGGGGAAAGGCCTGGTAATACCTGGCATCTCAACCTTATATTTAAAATACAGAAATAAAAGATAATCTAAATACAAAAAAAAGGTCTATCTGTATTAACCAGTAATATGCTCGTAGTATTACACTGTCCTCTGCAGCTATTACTGCATGTAGTTGATTTGACATATCATGAATAAGTATGTCAAGATGCTTTATTGTAATTTGATTCTAAATAGTCTGTAAAATACCTATTTAAAACCTGTTGTACAGCAGATTATTATGAATAATCAAGTTAAAGCTCCCCCGTTTTAGCAGGATAATGCAGAGGTGTACTGGTATACTGTATGCAATATAATAGCCTAGTTTAAATCCAGTAGTATTGGTTTAGAAGCCTACTCCTCTCTCTCATCTGATTTTAACTTAATTGAATATATGTGGGTTGAGCTTAACCAATAACTCTATAAGCAGTACCTTGACATCTTAGATACTAAGGGTAGTCTTGACTCGGATAAGGTATATATGGTTAGCTTCAAGTTGCTCAGGTTTTGTCACTTATATGAAATACCATACCAAATGGCTTTTTTGAGGGACTCTGGAAGCTAATGCCTTCTCCAATAACTGCTGTGATGGAAGCTAAGGCGTGGTATACAAGATATTAGGATCTGGAATGGTGTTTTGTATTTAATCTTTCCTTTTATAACTAACTTGAAATTTTAATATTGTTTATTACCGTTGTTGGTCTGTGACCGCTCAACTTGCGCAATCATGATACCCTATGGGCACGGACTCTGTCTCATATGGCGCAACCAAGAGGACTTTTGTACTACTGTGACTGGGCCTCGCTTGCCCTTGTGCCAGGCTGCAATACAATAGATATTGTATGATATCTACCTATCAGAGCTGGACAAGGATACAAGTACCAGAAGAGATTGTACTCAGCGCAACCTAAAACAGTAGATCCTTGCACACTCGCCCTAAACCCTCGTCATCTTCATCGCTACCTCTAGCCGCAAGTATCTTACCCCACTCCTCGTCTTCACCGCTTCATCATTCTCCGATACCGCAAGTCAACCAGAAAGTAGTAACTCGCCAATATTGGACCAAGTTAACACAATCACTTATCTCTTGTTTCTGCTCTAGCTTCTACCTTGTTTCCCCTCTTTCCCCGCTTTTCTCTCCCTTCCCGCTTTCTTTCCCCCTTACCTTCCTACCTGCCTCCCCTCTCGCCAGAGCCCAAAAGCTCTATATAGGCAGCTAGAATAGTGGTTGTTAGAACATGAGCAATAGCGCCAGCATGAGTGTGTTGCTCGGGGAATCCGGGAGCGACTCCACAGGGCACCCTGCAGCTTCTTCGGCTACCGGAGCCGCCAGTGAACATAGTGAGGTGGCAGTAATCCCGGGCCGGAGAGCTCTGGATCTCAACCTGGCGGATGAGAATTTCCGAACCCCGCTTTCTTGGGCTGCTCAGAATGGTCACGATGAGGTTGTCAAACTCCTTTTGGCCCGGGAAGAGGTCGATGTCAACGCGGCAGAGTTGCGGGGCAGGACACCGCTCTCCTGTGCTGCCGAGTACGGCCGAGAGGGTGTCGTGAAGTTGCTCTTGGAAAGACCGGAGGTCGATCCCAATACTATCGACAGCTTGGATTCAATCGTACCCATCGCTCGGGCTGCTGAATACACTCACCCAGGAGTGGTTAGGCTTCTCCTGGACCGGGAGGATATCCAACCTGACGTCGCTGACCGCAATGGCCGAACGGCACTTTCATTGGCTGCTCAATTCGGCTGTGATGATGCCGTAACGGCCTTGCTAGCTCGAGATGATGTTGACCCCAATTCACCTGATTCCGAGGATCAGGTACCGCTTATGTGGGCTGCCAAGGGTGGCCACGAGGGTGTAGTGAAACTACTTCTGAGCCAGAAGGCCGTCCAACCAGACCTAATTAACACCCATGGCCGGACCGCATTATCATTCGCTGTCGCAGAAGGCCACGAGGGAATCACGAAGCTGCTTCTGGATCGGAGGGACGTCGACCCCGATCTTGCCGACGACATACAAGGCAGAACACCCCTTTCCTGGGCTGCTTGGGGCGGAAACGAAGCAGTGGTGAAACTTTTACTCGACCGTAAGGAAGTCAACATCAACAGGATTGATAGTGAGCTTGGGCATACACCAGTTGGGATTGCTGCCTATTACGGCAGAGAAGAGGTCGTTAGGCTGTTACTTGAGCGGGAGGACGTCAACCCTGACGTACCGGATAGATATGGCCAAACGCCACTCTCCGGGGCGGTCTACAAGGGCCGTGAGGAAGTGGCAAAGCTTCTGCTCGCTCGGAAAGATGTTGACCCGATGAAGCAAGACAACCGCGGTCGAACACCGCTCTATTTCGCTGCGGATATGGGGCACGAATCGTTGGTAAAACTCTTGCTGAACCGGCCAGATGTCAATCCCAACCAAGCAGCACAGGACGGTCAGACGCCACTTGGTGGGGCGTGCACTAATGGATACCATAAAGTGGTGAAACTACTGCTGGCCCGAGAGGATGTCAACCCTAACTCGATGGACCACCGTGGACGAACTGCTCTCTCCTATGCCAAGGAGTTCAGCCATGAGGAAGTAATAAAGCTTTTGCAGAGCCGGCGGGATCTCGACCCTAACCTAGTACGTGTGGACAACAGGGCACCCATCATCATGGCCGCCGTCAACAGGCACGGGAAGATTATAAGATTGATACAGCGCCAGATCATCCGCCATTAACCTTGTGGCGTGCTGCCCCGGGCTTTCGCCTTCGGCCTTACCGTTTGTGCTGCTCCTTCCGGTACAAATGATTGTCGCTAGGATAGCCCGGCCCCCGAACTTTCAAGTACAAGCTTTGTCTCCTGTTATCTTCTAGTCTTTGCTTTATCTTTCCTCGTCCTGATTTTGTGTTTGTTATGATATCCGTCGACTCTGGGTGGAGTAAATTGGATCATGCCCGGAGGGATAGGAAAGTATCGAGTCAGCTGTGTGAGGACTTTGCTACGAAGGTTTTATCTCTTTTCCTATCTGTATGCTCTCGCTTTCGCTTCCGCTTCTGGATTATTTCTTTATGCTATTTGAAGGAATTATGTGTGGTATGTCTGAGGGCTGTTAATGATTACGATTTTCTTGTTTTTCATTATTCTGGGAACCGAGAACGCAATGTGATCCCTTAGGAACCCCCACTGCTGCTACGATCATACGAAACGTAGATACCCCGGTGACCGTTCTGCACCAAGCAATGATGTTTTAAGCTTCCCTGATACCAAGGCCCTCTACGCGAGCAGCCTTTACGGTAGCGTTTTTTTGTTATGATGACAAGAACGTGGGCTCCAACCCCGTTCCAAAGTACTCGTTCCGGAGATATGAGGGAAGGGATGCTTGCGGTGTCACTCGCTGAAATGCTGGTGGTGCGGGACACGCACGGATGGGATCCTGGAGGGATGGGGACGTCATAAAATTCGGCTAGGGCTTGATCACTGACCTTTAGGGCGGTGAGTGGCGATTCTTTCCGAAGCCACAGATTGGAAATCTCATGCGGGCCCTAGGGTGGAGGGGGCCTGAAATGATTGGATCAACAACAATTTCTAGAAACTTTGGGAAGAGGGGGAAGTAGGTTGCCCCACCCCTTCCACGGAGATGTATCACAGGCCGGGGGGGGGGGGGGGTTGGGAATATTAAGTGGCTGAATATGGATTGATTAATTGGATGCAGTGTGTTGATATGGAAAGTTTTTTTTTTTTTCAAAAATAATAATTTTTCAACCCTCTCCGCTTCACAATCGTTATCGGCCTGGATTCTGGTTACGAGCTTTCTTGCCGTGCGCCCTTCCACCGGGTAGTTGGACCCCATGCTCCTGGACATCGTGCTGACGTTAGATCCTTGGATTGTTTTTGCGGTGAAGTCTTTGTATGGGCTTGTGTGCCGGTATATCATACAACCGCTGCATAAAGGACTACAAGTAGTAACAAGTAAAGCGGATGATATCTTAAAAGTGCCCAAAGACGTGGGGAAAATTCTTCCAAGAATTCCCATTCCTAGGAAAAACCAATTGTGACAATTCTTGTGAAGCCCGGGGGGGGGGAATCCTCCCCCCACAAACCCCTCAAAACATCGGGGGAAACAAAAAAGATCAACAAGTTTTTTTTCCTCTGCCTCTGGCCAAAATCCCTCAAAATCTTCTCAGCCTTCTTTAATGCTTAACCGCACTACAAGGCAAGGATTGAATACAGCGGTGGGAGGGGGGGGGGGGGCATATGGGTTACGGTGCGGACTGGCATGGTAACCAAACGTTTTTTGTAACAGGGTCGGGTGTACTGTCTCCAGTTCTATTTTTTTCGCAAAAACACATGCCGGTCTGCTCATCGGCTGAAGGTGTGACTTGTTTTTTTTCCCTTTAACTGTCCGGTTGATCCCCCGCCCCCCGCATCCGGGTCGTATCATAGGGAGAAGTGGGGAAGGAATAGCGCATTGAAAGGATGAAGGTGAGGGTATGAAGGGTGTCTGGAGGGTCCGATAGCTTAGATCCGGGAGAGAACGAAAGACGGAACGGACGGAATTTCGCCCTCGAACGCTAGGTTCTTCCTATCGACCCGAAGGGAAAAAGCGTCGTGTCGTTATTGCCGGCCGGCCGGCGGAAGGCTTTGTTCGGCCTCCTCGTATGATGATGATAACTGCCGTGCAAGTGCCGTATGTTGAACGCGTACTGTACTGTACTACAGTACGTTACGGTGGGGGTTTTGAGCGGGGGGGGGTCCTCCGCAGATGTTCCAATACGCTGATACCTCGGATTTTGGCTTGTAAATTATTTATCAGATATGCTATATATATACTATAGCTTCTTATTTGTCGATTGGGGGGGGAACCTCTGTAAGGCCTACAGCACCGTTGAACTGCGCGTGAGAGGTTATGGATGAGTGGTGTGATTATTATGATAATTTAGCACACACCGTTGTTTGGAAAAAACAAGGTGACGCCGGATGCATGCTGTTACGGCAGGTTAGGGTTTTTTCCGCTTTTTCCCAAGGCGTGAGGAGAGGAAATGGTGATTGGGTGTGCGTGGGCTTGACGGGCGGTCGTATTGTGCTTGGATTACGATGCGGGAGCCGGTACGAATGGTATGGGTCTTGATGATCCCGTAAGGTCTGGGTTAGTATTATGGATTTTTTTTTTTTTTTTTGCCGTTATGATATGATATGATACCACACATCAGAGGGGTGGGGAGATTGTGCTGGTGGGTAATCATGCCTTCTCTGAGTGGCAGTGGGGTGTGAGCTGTGGAGAAGGCTCTGCGAATAGATAAGTGCACAAGTCATCACTCGGAAACATGTTTTGGTGCGAGCAGTGGGATACTGTGTAAATTAAGGGCAACAGAATTCAACAGGATTTTGTTGAAACAACCATGGAGGGAGAATGGGAGAGGAAAAAAAAAAATTTGTCCTGGGTTAGAGGCGAAGATGGTCTTTGCCATTTTTTTGTCCCCACCAACTCGGGTGTCTGGGGACAAGACAGTACTATGGTTCGTTCAGGTAAAAGACGCTGTGCGAATCGGTGCACATTTCGGCCGACCTTGACGACTCCGAATCCCCCCAGCTTCGTATATAAATACAGGATAAAAGTCCGTCGGAAATCGTGCTATGCATATTCTATACGAGACGAATACCTTTTCGTTGTCCTGAATGTCCATTATCGAGGGATCTGTAGGGGTTCGATAGCTTGAACTCCACTCCGCTGTGTTTCTGGTGTGACTTGGCTGCTCTCTCATCACCCACCGGAGGGTATTGACCCCTTTCATAAGCTGTTTCCATGGATGTGAGTGCCCCCACCTCTTATGATGCTTCACATTATACTGGCACACCTCCTGGTGCGTGAGCAGTGATGCGGTGGGCCAAGAAGCCCATAAACTTTCCAAGGTCGATCGCTAACGACGCCCCCCTCGGGCTACGGGTTTGTTCAGATTTCGCATTGTGCGGGATCTTTCCCTCCAAAGAGCCTAGTGAGGTTTTGGTACGCTGCGTAGGGACAATACCTTTCAGTAGATGGAGGTAAAAACATGAAAAGAAAACGCAGTCAAAGTATCCAAACATACCAGGGTATATGGGAGAGGCCTACTAACTATCAGATCTCTTAGATCTGGAGTTCTCTGTATTGGACCTTTTTTTCCTCCTCCCCGTACCACTCTGGTATCGGCCACCTCTCGGATGTCAGAGTTGCAGTTCTCTCCCTACATCTGCACGCCGGGCAAGATTGAGCTCATAAAATATCACTCGACCGAACTAGGGACAGGCTGGAAGTGGCTTATGGTGCGAGTAATCTAGTCGTGGCGGCTCATAATGTGTGGTGTCTGAGTACGGTACTGACTGGTTTTCAAACTCACTGCGTAACAGCTGTGGCCTAGTATAATAACATAGATTAAATTCTCATACCACCCTGGGAGGGGGTTGGGGAAGTCCATGATTATCCTTTAATCTGCGCGGCCCATATTTCCTCAGCTTTTAGGGCGGTTAATGGCTCTGGTTAACCGCAGATCTTTTACCAAGGGTATGATACAAGTAGCAATCCGAGTGAAGCGAATAGTGGGAACAAGCGGCGTTACGCATTGATCGATATCAACCAGGAGTTTGGCACCCAGGTAAGAACAATTTCATACACTGGTCCTATCGCTTCTACCCCCCCTCCCTTTCTCCTTCTACTCTGCTGGTTAATTTTATTCGAGTGGGATGCCGATTCGAAGATCTTCCCGTTACCATACCAAGATAGAAATAAGGATAAAAGCGTTTTTCTAGAGCGGTGTTGTGAAGGTACGATAAACCTCAATTCTAGTGGTTACAGATTGAGACTTATTTTTGTGACAAGGGCTTTCTAAAATATATGTAGTTAATCCCCAGAGAGAGGAAATTGAAGATATCTATGCAAGGTCTTGGATTTTTTTTTTTTTGGGGGGGGGAGGTGGCGGCTTGTAGTAGGTTAGCCCTAGATGTGATGCTTGGGTGAAGGCGGCCCGTGTCGCCTGTAGTCCCGCTGGTCTCGGGAGAGTTTCGCAAGTGTAAGTTCCTCCTGTTAAGTTGGGGCTGGTTTGCCGCTGGGCAGTGGTATTTATCAGGAAATTTGAAGGCTTTTTGGATTAAGGCTCAGCAAGAAATATTCTACTAGTGCAAAAAGTCATTGAACCAGCCTCGGACTGTTGGAAAAAACAAAAACAAAGAGAACTTACAAGTAGGATAATTTTTTTTAAATAATGCTAGATAGGAGTTTGTTGAAACCAATTCTTATCTAACTAGTTACCTAGTCTATCAGTACTTGATAAAGGTAGCAAACAGCTCCTTCTCTATCTTTAAACAACTGCACTTTTAGCTTGTAGATAATTGTTGATTGTATTTTTTTTACTGTAAAATTCTATCTTGTCACTTCCACTAATCCTGAATTATACTTTCTGAAATTTTTCAGTAAACAGAGGCTTCTGCAAATGTAGATCTTCAGTACTGTATCTCTTCAATACTGACTACTATCTGGTAAGTTAGTAGATGAGAAAAAGAGGCAAATCAATTTTCTGTTCCCAGCTATAAGTTCTTAAACCACACTTGACTGGTTCTCTAGAACTATAAACTCGGTCACTAAGTGGCCTCGCTTTTGACCCCAGCCATATATGATTCTATTGTGAAATTATGGTGATTAGGTGATCACGGCCTTGAGCTCAGGCTTATATACAGACTGCATCTATAGAGTGTGTCTTCAAGGTTGGTCTTATAGTTACCATTCTAAGAGGTACAAAAGAAGAAGAATAATAATAAACAGTAATAAGACACAGCTATCTTATCATCATGCTGGCTGCATTTACCAACACAGATTCTAGAGTAGTAGAGATTGGAATATCATTGCAAATAAGGCTAGCTGAAGTATTATTCTAATCCAATTTAGGATAAGTGCTTGTGTATTTCTAATTTTCATTTGCCTGGTGAAGACCTGGATAACAGAATTTTGTTTTAAATCTTTCTTTTGTTAAATCCGCTGTTTATTTATAGCTAACTATAGGAAAATTCACGGCATGCGCCCTAAGGTATGGCCTAAAACCCCTAAACCCCCCCCCCCCCCGGGTAACAGGGGGTGGTGCGGTATGATACTTGTATATACTAGTAAGAATTTCCTCAACGCATTTTGAAAGGATTCCAACCTTGAATTTTCTCGAAAGGGGAAATTCTCAAACAGATTTTGAGTGACACAGGCTATTGCACTGTAGCCGTATATACTTGGCCGCATATAAAGTATTCGGACGCTTGGCGTCCATATAGGCGTTAATAACACCAAAGAGTCCGAATACTTTATGAATGGCCAGGTATAGCTATTTGTCAAGGTTAAAAATAATAATAGTGTTTAAGCTTGCTATCGCTAATTTTCTATTCATCCACCCATTTATTTTTGTAGAGTTTACACGGATAAATTCTCAACGATGCCCGCCGCTCCCACACATTACCGCACATTCATTGATGTAGAATATTGGGGTGCAGTATGATGGAAATACTGAAATCTTGACGGAAAATCCGAGACTGGCTGGTACCAGACTAAAGATGCTGTCCCGCAAAATGCAAGAAGACAAACATCTTCAGGTGCCCCTCCCTCAAAAAGGGATAAGTTAGTCCACCTATAATATTAGTGGTTGCTACGGTAATCGGAAATATACGGGTACCGTATATTAATTTGGTGGTTTGTGTATGATATCGTACCGAGATCTTCCCACCCAGGATCTCATCTCTGGACCCGACCGCCGAGAACTTCCTGCGTATTTCATACTCGTGCAGCACGGTGTAGTGCTCAGTGGTGGTTACATACTTGGAGCCGATGCCCTGCTCTATGGGGGGGGGGGGGGTGCGTGGACGCACTCAACC
This sequence comes from Tuber aestivum, assembly GCA_900010015.1. NCBI lineage: Eukaryota > Fungi > Ascomycota > Pezizomycetes > Pezizales > Tuberaceae > Tuber > Tuber aestivum. The sequence continues at coordinate 89,719 of LN891066.1, forward strand.
GGGGAAATGATTCGCAACAACACCAGTATCGCTTTTGTTTCTGGAGATATGTGCCGTGATGGGTACAAGTATGATACCGGTACTTGAGGAAATACCTCGTACCTCGGTGGCGCGCCTATTCCCGGTTTCGTTCCGGAGTGCTCGAATCGCTAGTATGGGGTGAGGGAAGGGGGTTTCCAGGAGTGTACCTGGGTACTCGTACAGAATAGTAGATTAGCGCTAGATAAACAAAGGTTGATTAAGGAAACAGCGCACATCCAATGCCGTACATGTCGTCAACCTTGATTTCTTCTACAGGATGCTGCATCCGAGGAACTGGCGGGACGGTAATTGTTCTGCTCTAGCCATCTGCTATGGCTATGGCCACCGCAACGAGTCTCTCTCTCGCGGCGCTTCACACCATACTCGAATGCTGTACCGATAGTCTAGACGCCCGCTCGTTGGAATCACTACCGCATAGCGTTGAGAAAGTGTCCAAGTTAGGAATCCCCTGGTTCAAGATGTCAGTTATGTTCACAATCATGCGGACATATCTGTGGCTGGCACTGAGTGTGGCTTTCTTGCCCCGTTATCGGCTGTAGTTTGAATCCCTGTCAAGCGCCATAATCCGATTGTCCGGGCGCCCTTTAGAGCATGTGATGATTTCGTGTCGGATGGGGGTCGGGATATGATTGGATTATTCGACATTGTTATCATGCCATGTTTTTTTCTGTTTTTTTGGGTGTGCGGTGAACTATTCCCGCGAAATGAGAGAACAGCCGAAGTTTTGTCACTGGGGTGAAATGATATTTATCGTATCGGAACAGCCTACTCCAGTAAACCGGGTGAGAGGTAGAAGATGAATTAAGTGGGATCTTCGGAGGTGACCATTCGAGATACGGTAGTTGGCGTGGATACTGACACCAGGTACCTCCTCACACAGGTGGGTCTCTGGTCCAGGGGATACAAAGAGGTTGTGATGTGTTTTCACATAAAGTAGGACTGCCGAAAGAAAATATGGGAGTGCGTTGATGCTAAAGAGGGCAGATCAAAAATAAAGGGGGGCGCATGCTTCCCAGGGGATCGTTCTACAAAACTCCGAAAATCAAAACCATATATATGTACAACACAAAAGATGACCGCAAGCCCATTCTACCACTCTAGCCCATTGATCTTCTTTTCCGCTAGACTTCCATTCCCATCTACGACCTCGGTGGGCTTGACGGCCTTCCGTCCCTTGTTACCAATTTTTTTATCCATCTCCTTGAAGGGGTCCTCCGACTCCTCCTTCTTTACCTTCCACCTCTCAGTCCCTAGCAAAGCGTCCAACTCTGCCACGCTCGGCAACTTCAAGTAGACCCACCCATCGCTTCTCTCCTCCACATCAAACGTCGCAATACTGATTTCCTCATCGTTCGCACACCCGCCGGGAGTCTTGCCTTCGAGTGTGTAGTTCCTCTTGTGGTAAGGACAACTGACCCACATTTTCCTCTTCTTCTTGCCCTCTTCCGTGCCGTCGTCTGGGTCTTCGCCTATCAGGCCGTCCGAGAGCACGAAGGCCCGTTTGTGAGGACACATCTGCTGCGTGGCGTAGTATTTACCCCTCACTTTGAAGATGGCGAGCTGGGTATCGCCCCGCTTGATCGCGGCAGTTACGGGTGTTGAGGAGTTTGCGTTGGAGAAGTATGAGGCTTCGATTATGGGCTGCCAGGCTAGATTTGACCAGCGGTGGTTTTTGAAATCGTATTTTACACTTTCTTTGGGCCAATATGTTGGCCTGGATTGGGAGCGCTCGCTGATGATTTCTACGGTCTCGCTGGCGTCGGAGGTGTTGGCGAATTGTTGGAATTGTCTAGTAGTAGTGTGTTAGTACCCCTGATCAGAAATGAGGGTAGGGGCAAGTGCATACTTTCGCCGCTCTGTGTCTTTGACAACCTCCGTCCATTCGCAGAAGTAGGACTTCACTAGGTCCTGCATTTCCTTCTCGAGCTGGTCGCAAATCCCAAGCTTGTCGTCCAGGATTACTTCCTTCAGGTATTTGATCCCCCCCGGGAGGTTTTCCATCCAACGGGCTGTTCTCTGGAGTCTATCTGCGGTACGGATGTAGAACATTAGGTAGCGGTCTAGGACCGGGATAACTCTATCCACGGGACAGTCCTTTATTAAGAGTTCCGAATGACGGGGCTTGGAGCCCCCGTTTCCGGCAACAAAGATGTTGTATCCAGTCTCGGTGGCAATAAGACCGAAGCTAGCGTCGGAGGTTAGCCTATATGATAACAGGCATTTTGGGGGGAAGAAAGCTACTCTTTGTTCTGGGCTTCTGCGCACTCCCGGATACATCCCGAAACACCAGATTTGATTTTATGCGGTGCGCGAATACTTTTATATCGCTCTTCCAGCCTGATTGCCATGCCAACACTGTCACCGACACCGAACCGGCACCATGTGGTCCCTACACAGCTCTAGGATAACATCGTTAGCAAGTCTCGAGGATTAAAGTCAATGAAAAGCAAACCTTGATTGTTCTCAAACTCTTAGCATAGGCATGTCCACTCTCCATCCCCGCCTCCACAAGCTCCGTCCAGATAGCCACCAAGTCTTGTTTTCGTGCACCGAACATATCAATTCTCTGCCCACCGGTAACCTTGCAGTATAAATTGTATTTCTTCGCTACTGTACCGATAGCGATGAGTTTATCAGGCGTAATCTCCCCTCCCGCCATTCGGGGAACAACCGAGAAGGTCCCGTTTCGTTGAATATTTGCAAGGAATCTATCGTTTGTCTCTTGGAGCATGTGCAGGGGTTTATCCATTATGTGCTGGTTGAAAAGGGAAGAGAATATAGACCCCAGAGTCGGCTTGCATACCTCGCAGCCAAGTGATTCGGGGTCTTTGCCACACTCGCGCATTACTTCGGGAAAGGTTTTTATTTCCTGCGGATGTCAGCACACCCTCAGACAGCGTCTGGAAGAACTAACCTTCACTTTGACGATATTGAAAAGGTCAACACGAGAGTAGGCGAAGTGTGGACAAACTTTGAAGGGTTAGCGGCGGTACAGCGGGGCAAAGTGGGTGACGAACGATGATTTGAGACTTCGGCTCCCATAGCCTTCATCTCGGCATTGAAGATTGACTGAACGAGTGGCACGCAGCCGGCACATCCAGTGCCGGCTTTTGTGCAAGACTTTACATCCCCCAAGCTCTTGCAGCTGCCGTCTTTGACCACTTTGCTGATATCTCCTTTCGTTACGTTGTGGCATGAGCAAATCTGGGTATCGTCGTCCCTAGCATCACTTTAGCAAGCCTCCGGTAGAGCCAACCCGGGAAAGGGGACCCACAAGTCATCCGGGTTCTCGTCTCCCTCGGTTTTTGCGCCCAAGATTAATTGCGAGGGCGGAATTTCCAACGCTTTCTTAGACTTGACCATTCCTACAAGTTTAATGTAGTCTGCCGTGTCCCCGATAATCATGCCGCCAAGTAGGTATTTTCCATCTGATGTAAAGATGTACTTTTTATAAACGGCTTGGAAGGGGTCTCTATAACTGAGCGCCTTGACTTCTCTTCCTCTTCTCTCCTGACTTGGGGAGCGACCGGGCAACTCTCTAGGTCCATCCCGGTCAGCGAAGAAGTCACCAAAGGAAGCGACGTTGACGCCAAGCAACTTCAATTTGGTTGAAAGATCAGGGCGTCTAAAGGCCTTTGGCGCCTCTGAGTGGCCATGCAATGTTGATTTGCAGAGGTTGAATGCAAGGACATCTGCCATCTCGACCCCGGGAGCAATCAAACCAAAGGTTTGGTTTTCCCATGAAGCACATTCTCCGATCGCATAAATTCCGGGGACGGTCGTTTCGACACTGTTGACCATTCATGGTAAGAACGGACTAGCCCGAGAAATAAAGACTTAAAATGGAGGTCATACTCTTTGTTAATAATGAAACCCCCGCGACCGGCAGTCCTGATCCCGGCACTATCGGCGAGCTCGTCTCTGGGTTTAATACCGATCTGTACAACGGTTAGCAACAATTGCCATCCCATGAGCATACAAGAACTTACAGCAAAGCATATACATGTGGTTTTCATAGTTTCTCCATCCTCAAATGTGACACTCTCGGTCTGATTATTCTCGTTGGAATTGATCGTCTTAATCTTTCTGCAACTCAGTACGTCAAGTCCCAGCTCTGCAACCTTCTCAAGCACCAATTTCCCCGCGTCTTGATCAAGCTGTCTCGACAAAACCCAAGGGTTCTTGTCAATTAGTTTGACAGACCCAAACTGCTCGAGGTCCATCATCGCCTTCGCCGCCTCAAGTCCAAGCAACCCACCACCTACTACACAACCTGTTGATCCGCTTACCACAGCGGAGAACGATATCAACTTCTCCAGATCCTCGATATTCCGATAAACAAACACTCCCTCGCTGTCATGCCCGGGTGTATTCGATGGGACAACCGCGTCCGAGCCGGTTGCTAACACTAGGATATCGTAGCTTACATTGTAGCCGGCAGATGTTGCTATCGATTTCGATACAGGATCGATGGCTGTGACTTTGGTGTTGATTCTGTGGTTTAGAACATCCGAATTTGACTCATACTGATGTTTCGGTTAGTTCATATCCCTCCCCAGCACTGTGAAGTAACGTCTGCATACCCATTCTTTTGGATTCAAGTAAAGGTCCTCAACTTTTCGGTGTTCGAAAAATGAAGTCAATCCCACACGGTTGTATGCCACATGCGACTCTTCACCAATGACCACGATCTCGTACTGTTTGTTCTCGGCATCAAGCTTCAAGATCTTTTCACTGACGCAATGAATTAGCTAGTAGGAACGGATTGTTTATCGGGAGGAAGGAATACATGAATGCAATTGCTACCATGCCCAGGCCAACAACCACTATTCGCTTTCTTCGGGGCAATAGTGGAGCCACGCCGTTCGCACTATCTGTCATGAGGTTCGGCGTTCCATCGGTGCCATTCGCTACAGTTGGGCCATCTTCGTTGGCAATTAATGGCTTGTCGTCCCTCTCAGGCACCAGTATCGTGTCTTCGTTCTTGGTGCACAGAGAAGCCTCCATTGTTGCAGGGGTTCTCGTAGAGCAACAGCCGTAACCCAAAAACACGAGGAGTATGAGACAGAGAATATCAAGGAAATAATCCATCGTAGCACTTTATCAAGGAGTCAAATTTGCAAAACTGATAACAGATTCTTTTTTCCTCCGTCCGTGCGATAGCAGGAGCGCTTGAAAAGGATAAGAATAATCACGCAGATGAGAGGAAGAGGGGGATATCGGAATCGGCGACCCCACCAAGAACGGGTTCCTAGATATCTTCCGCCCGTGCCAAAGCTGCTACCGCCAATCGGGAGCACTTTGTTTGTCAAGGGAGATATTCTCCATTACTACTGCGCTACTGGAGCAAAAATCGCCAGAGAAGCTTGGGCCAGGCAGTTGACACTGGCCGAGGAAAATCAAAAATCCCGCTCCTGTGGCAAGTTATCGGACTATCGTAGGGGACACAAGCACTTATCAGTCTACTGTAGCCGTTTTTCAAATGCAGCAAGAACCAGAATAACGGAAACCCATGCTAGGGCGTCACTCGAGTACCAGCCGATTCAGACAAAGCATCCCGACATATTGGCACATAAGCTGGCGGTCTTGGCGCCAGGCTGCCGGGATACTTCATAAATTGGCCACTAGACTTTGCCCCCCCCCCCCCCACGGTAAGTTTTATCGTATTTTTTTTTCTTCCTGCTTGTCTCAGCGCCGCCGAGAAGTAGTTTCTCCGCTCCGATTCCCCCCATATCCAACGAGGGGGGCTCTGGACGTCTTAGCATGAGGTTTTACTAGTCCTGCTCGCGTGCTTGTGGTACAGTACCGTGGGGGGGGTTTAAGGACCCACTATCTCTGTACCAGTAGGCATCGAATATCCCCAACAGATCACGACATCGGGCCATGATGGGATTGGTCGTGCAAGTTAACGGAATCGCGAAATCCAGTTAATGAGATCCAACAAACACTCAGAGCAGTCAGGTTATACCTTGTCCGGAAAAGCACTAGTCCCTCTTAGTAACATCTATCTCTTGGCCACGAAATTAGCATGTGAACGTGAGATAGTGGATCCCAAGGGTTTTTACGCTAACCGGGGAAACCATTCCTCATATTACTCGTTATTTTGTGAAATTACTATCATACGGCAAACTACGGGAGGAGAGATTTCCCCCTCCCGCATCTCGGAGGATCCGAGTAGCGCCGTAAAATTAAAGGGACTGCACGGGACAAAGCAAGTTCTAGACTAGTCCGACGATTCGATAACCATGTTGTTGGAACAAACCAATCAGGGTGTTGCGGGTAGAGTTGGTCGGATCCTGGTTACGGAGAAGGTCCCCGCGGAAACTCGAGCCAAGAGTGGCCGATGCAAAAGCGAGGTACAACAGCCCGTTGATAACGGAAAAACCCCAAGAACGCCTCCTCCAAGAAATGTCCGATGGGCCCGCAAGATCGGTTATTATAAATAAACCGATAAGAACACCCTGGCTTGTTGAGAAAGAGCTGGCGCGATAAGTGTGTGTGCCTGTGGCTTGGTTGAGAGCGCTCTGGACCGCGGAATCCTCGATAGAAGTGCTCGCCAAATTATTATCTAAAGCGCCAGTGCCGCGTTGTTCACATTTGGAGTGTGTTGTGCCTGTATGCACCATTCAGGTGGCGGTTGTTTGGGGGTATGGAGGGGAGGAGGCGAGAATACCGTATCGACAAGTCACCTGTCACTGAGACATCGGGTGATAATTTGTGAAGCTGAATGGAGGCATGATATTTGATCTGGGGATGATTGGAAGAGGACTGCACTCCTAGTGGCCCCCGCAGGAAAAAGAAAAGAAAGGCGGGAAAAAATAAACAAAGAGGGCACATTGCGGGGTCTCTTAGATATTGCGTGGGGTTTTAAAGGAACATTTTGATCTGCTATGTATTACCGTATGTGGACCCCCAAAACATTCCCAAACCCCCACCACTAAAATTTCCTTCACAGGCAGTTCGGTTAAATCGTCACATTTTAGTGCGAAAAGCGAGTGGGGCAGTGCATAGAAGTATTTGGGTATTACGCCTTCAATTCTAATCGCTATCCAATATTGGCAAGAAAGGGTCAAAAACCGAGACCGTAAGCCCAAATCTACGGAATATGTCTAACATCGACAAAAAGCAGAAGTATCTAGAAAAACACCATATCACTTTCCCCCCACCCGGCAGCTGTTAGCAGCTCCTTAATGCCCTTCTCCATTGGTCCGGGCCCACATATCAGCGTTAAGGGTTTACGACCCTCGCCGCCCCGTGGATAATTCTGTTCGATCAGATCCCACCCAATTCTGCCCCTCTCACCCTGCCACCGCTCAGAAGGGTCCGTAAGAGTGTGGACAATCTTACACCTTCCCGGGTATGTCGCTGCGAACGAATCTAAGTCCTCTCGGCACAGAATATCTTCCTCCGTTCTGTTGCCGTCGAGGACAACGCATGTTGTAGAATCCTTAGGGTCGGAAAGAACTGCCCTGAGAACTTGGAAAATGGGAGTTATTCCACTTCCACCACATATCATAAGGAACGATGTGACATTGATCCGGTTGTCAAGGAGAGAGACAACACCCTGTCCATGATATACAAGTTTGCCAACGGGACCCTTGAAGGAAGCGGTATGACCCATTTCTGTTATCGAGTTAGAAACAAAGCAGTAGTTGGAATACATAATAGAGAGAGAGGAAACCTACGCATTCTATCCATAGCTTGTGTCATCTTTCCACCTGGGGTAGTTGGCGTATCGAAGTAGACCTTCACGAGTACGTGAACAACGCCCTTTTCCGTGTTACTTGAGACGGGAGTGTACGGCCTGGTGATAACCTCTCCCGTCACTTCGTCCCGTATCTTGATGAGAAGGTGCTGCCCGACGGGAAGACCCAGTGTCCGCGTAGGATTGTCGAGTTCGAAGGTGAATATTCTAGTATCCCATGATACCACTTTTTTCTGCACGAGGGTTGCCTGGCACCATGCTCGAGGATCCAAGAACGTTTCTGAGGGGCCCTTCTCGGCTGATGTGGCCTGCTCAAGAAGAGCCTCACGCGCTGCGGGACTTAGCGTACCGACGTGGTATTTTGGCATCATTGCCTTTGCGCTCTCGCTATCTGATAGAGCGTTAGCTCCCTGGTTCTGAATTGGAAAAGTAATTACTCACGGATCCCCAAAAACTCATCGGTGGCATCTTGTCCCGCGGCGGATATGATGCTCGTCGCTCCTCCCGGATGTCCCTCGAGAAAAGGCTTTCCATCGTACACCTCCCCCCCAACGGCGAACCATAAATCGGTGGCATTGTCATGATTTCTGAATTCCTCGATCTCGATTGTCCTCTTGACGCAATCGTTCGTCATCTTCACAACATCGCGGATTTTGGGGGCTTTGACAGTTGCATCAGCAGCAGAGTCCTGTCCCATCACCTTCTCACCCCAATTGGAGCCCAATAGATCACCCCCTTCATTTTTCACCCTTTCCATCCATCCACCCTTCCGCAGCGCTGGTTGGGTTGGGTGTTCAAATCTAATACGACCGCTTTCCTTGCGGATTGCGACCCTGAACCATGAATTGTGCATCATGCCCAATACCGACCAATAAGTATCTCTAGGTTGGGTGTTCATGCTATCATCCATCGCTCTGACAACGATATCCTCCGCATCAAACAAGCCCGAGATCGGAATATCCAGGGACCAAAAGCACCAGCACAAACAGGCGTCTCTTGAGCCAGAATCGAGACGACCTCCAAATAGAGTGGCGCCTTCAGGAACAGATCGGTACAGGTCTTCGGGATATTCTACCGAGGATAGAATCCAGCCTTGAATGCGGAGATGGCAATTATATTAGCATTTGACGAAAAATATGTATATTTTTTGTAAGTATTGGGGAAAACTTACTTCGGCCTTTATCAAGGGAAATTTCAACACGAGTAATCCTCCTCCCAGCCCCAGCATAGGCGTACCCTCTCATATTGTATTCCTCCCCCCCCGCCCCTAGCGACAGTTGTTCGTCGTGCGCGGGATACGCGATCGCTGAATTAACAGAAAGATCGTAAATCGCGTACCGCTCATCCGTCCACCAGCCCTTGTTCTCCTTGGCCATCTCTGGTGTGACCATAGTTGGCAGAACTCTGTTATCGTAGATATGATACCAATTCTCACTCGGACCTTCCGTGAGTATAAGTCTCTTCAACCACTTTACAGACCTCCCACCAATCATGGATGGAACCACCACTCTGAGGGGGCGTCCGTGATCAGGGCGAAGCTCATCCCCGTTCATTTTGTGAGCAAGCATGATCCCGCGGTTCGGGTCATATACTTGGGAAAGACGGACGGAAGTCTCGTAGTTGCCGTTTGGGAGTTCGTCTGCACCCTCCATGCAGAGATATCTGGCATTCCTTTGGGGCCTTGCAGCGGCAACAATGGATGCTAGAAGTGGGCCCGTGAAGAGCGATGTGGAGACACCCGCCGCACCCCATGAGAAGCCTTGGGATTTGCGAACCTGGTTCTGCTCCTTCCGACGGTTACCGGCACAGACGAGAGTGACGGGAAGAGTAACCTGTTCGAAATCGTTGATGATTTGGCGTAAGGTCAAAGTCAGAGGGTTGGCTACCAACCTTTTTTTTACGCAAGATTCAATGTTAGCCCATTGTATCCATTTGGTCATGCGCAAGAATCGCATCCTGACTCACCCTTCGATTGTTATTGACCAGTCCATCATTTGGTGATCCTGAACTTCCGGAACGGCTCCATGGTTCCGGACATAAAAGAGTTCCGGAGGTGTCAAAAATCCTATACTCGCTATGTTAGCCCTATATTCGAAATTTTTGGAGGAGCCAAACACATGCCAGAGTCAAACAATGTCGGAAGAGGTGGTTCGACATTAAATGGATGCACTCCCGTTAATCGTATCAATCTGGGGTCCCTGGGGACGTGTGCGTCGGGCGTTCCAATATCAACATCGAGGACCTTTGTTGGGTTTACCGATGGTGGTGGAAGCGGTATACCTTCCAAATAATCGCATTCATCGTCGCCTTTGTCCGACTCTGGGGGAGTGGGCGGAGCTAATTGGTTTTGATTCCCTACAAAACTTCTGCTTGGGAGTATAGGGGAACTGGTCTCCACGTCGGGAATGCTGACAGGGGAAGTAATGTCGACAAGAGCCAACTTCTTCCCCCTGAGATATCGGATCAGAGAAAGCAGGCTGAAGAGCCATCCAACAAAAATGTCGAGAGATCTCATTTTTAAGTGGTAAATTGAGTTAGACACGACCGTCGTTCCGCGAGGAATCTAAGTAGTCGAGCGCTTCTTGGGGGGCTTTAGCAAAAAATGTACTAGACACGGATGCTATCCCAAGGCTACTGTTTAACAGAAGATTAGTAGAGACAGTAGATTCAACTCGGGCAAACCAACGAGGTAAAATGCGCTTTCCCAACCTTGTCAGAAAAACGTGAGCGGAGAAGTGATCCCTGCCAACGGCCAATAGGAAAATACAAATTCCCTCAACATCTATATCGCTATCCTCTACCTCCTACTCGAGCAGAGTACGGTGCTTGGGATAAATCTGCTTCTCGGGCCGCAGACGATTAGAGCACTAGCCCTACGGCACCTAGACCCACTATTGTAGTGCCTCGGAATTGGGTGGACCATCCGATAGGAAATCCAATGTCCCCCTGGTACCTGGCGGCCGGAGAAGTGCTCCGCGGAGCGCTTCTGCTCGCCGCAGAAACAGCCTCGTACCGAGGGGGGATAGCAATGAAGTTTCAAGACTGGCAGTTTAAGAAGATGCCGGTATTACTGCACAGCTAACCATGCAGTGGATCAGAATCCACATCTTGAGATTCTAGGAACAACTAACGACGAGTGATCCTTGGTGACGATAAATGCGCTAAGTGCGCGCATTGGCAAAAAAAAGTAAAGGCACCATTTTTTTTTTTTTTTTTTGCTTTTGGTTCCCTGGCGACACAATTCTTGCTGGGCGGGGGGGGGGGGGTCAATTGCAAACTTTTTTTCTCTGGTCTCTGACCCCCACCACAAGAGGCTGAGCTGTCCACCCCCAACGAGGCCAACGCGAGATCGCGGGAATCGACTGCGCGGACATGACAGACCCTTCAGGGTAGCGGTATCCCTGCACGAGAGAGAGGCACAACAAAAAAGATAATAGGATATCGGTAGGGTATCATAAAACTTGGAGACGATATTCTGATTTTCAGTGCCGGTACTCGAGTACGCTTGTTCAAGGAAGGCTACTCGTACAAGTACAGGTATCGTGCTCGGGCGGACGTTCGGGGGGTCCAACCACCGGTATCCTCCAGGTTCGAGAGGCGTTGGTTGGGATCTCCAAGCTAGAAAACGCTGAGAAAAAGGAAAAAGGCAAACCCCCGAAAATTGGCGACTCAAGAGAGACAGGCGCACCCAGAGATCACGATAGGGTATGGGTACAAGTACGAGCACAGGCACACCCATGCTCTGAGATGGTGCTAACGGCCAAGCCGAATGGATCACGGTATTTGACTCCATTTTCTCCCGATTCATTCCCAAAAGCCAACACACCCAAACGCCTTCCTTTTTCGAAGGACAAGATCCGCCAAGCCATTTGGACAGTCACCAAATCAGTGGCTAGTCCGATTCAGTAAGGTCCCAGGATGGGCTGAGATAGCAGGGAACCCCTTATCTGGGTTGTGTGTGTGAAGATGTTTGTACTCAGACTTTCAGTACCGTATCATTTCAACCTCACCCGCACTCACCCACGGTATACGCCCTTATCGTTATGATACACTCCTGTTCATCCTAACAACCCGGTACTGTACCCCCCCCCCTCTCCCTCCCCAGAGAATTTCCAGTCATCGGGACGCTCGCCGCTCGCTTCGACTCCCACGGGGAACTTCCCCGACAGGACCCGCATCCATGATCTGTCCACCCAATTATACTTGTACCATCTTGGAAAAAACCTGGAGCATCTGCCTGAACTGGATTGTGCATGCCATTCTCTCTCTCATTTTTTTTTTCCCTCTGCCCTGTGTCTTTGCCTCCTTGCCGTTGTTCCCCCCCCCCCCTTCCGATCTGGACTGTGCTTGACGGCTGCTGACGCCTGATTACCTAGCCCTTGGTGCTGTCGGCTGTGGGCAATGATCGAGGGGAGTGCGAGGTCTAAAACAACTCCCTGCGGCGCTTGACATATTGTAACCACGAGGGATTGGAATTGCACTTACCCGATTGGTTCTCCGAGTGCACTGGGCTGTCGAGGCGGGGCAGACCGTATGGGTGTTCGAGATAACAACGTCCTATCTATCAATCTGACTGCCTATCATTTCCAGAGAGTGCCGCGAAACCAACATATAAAAAGCTGGGAGAAGCCCAACGGTTCCCCGGTCCTGCTCAAGAACGATTCGGGTGAAATATAAGAGAGACCAATTGGACCTCTCACGAAGAATAAACGAAATACCCCTGCGAACTTTTGAATAAGTCGCGCTTTTTTCGCTGCCTATCACTCGGACGCGAAGGGAGCAAAGGAATATATCCTTCACAATGCAGCTGAGTCTCTTATGGAAGGCGCCTGTCGTTAACCCGACGAACAACAAAGCCCAGTCGATACCTGCCCTGAATCCTTTTGACAAGTATGGACGGACCTTCTTCTTCTCGACTTTCGGATTCATGATTGCGTTCCTGTCATGGTACGCGTTTCCTCCTCTGGTAGGTGCCTGGTCCAAATTATACACGCCGCCTCCCCCTCCCTTTCCGCCCCAATGACTAATTCACTTGGCTCCGTAGATGTCGAAAACCATCAAGAAAGACCTGGCTTTGACTCAGCCCGAAATTGCAAATTCCAACGTCCTTGCTTTGACCGCAACGTGGGTTCACGCTTTTATTTGCTTCCCCGATTATTATTTTTTTGCATGGAATTTACCTCTAACACTTTGTATCTAGCCTCGTCGTCCGTCTCTTCATCGGCCCTCTATGCGACCGCTTCGGTCCCCGCCTCTGTTTTGCCGGGGTTCTGATCGCTGGCGCAATTCCCACCGCTCTTGCTGGGCTCGTGACCAACGCGACTGGTCTCCTTGCCCTCCGCTTCTTTGTGGGTGTCTTGGGAGCCACATTTGTCCCTTGCCAGGTCTGGTCAACCGGTTTCTTCGACAAGAACGTCGTGGGAACCGCCAATGGACTCATGGCCGGTATTGGTAACGCTGGTGGCGGCATCACATAGTGAGAACTCCCTTCCACGTGCTACACCTGAATCATATGAGTCTAACCCGAACTCCCAGCTTCGTCATGCCCGCCATCTTTGACTCTTTGGTTCACGAACGCGGCCTGACTCCACACAAAGCCTGGCGCGTAGCCTTCATTGTCCCTTTCATCCTCATTATCTCAATGGCCCTGGGCATGATCTTCCTCTGCGAAGACACGCCAACCGGTGCATGGGCCGACAGACACAACTTTGTCCCACGCACGATCGAAGGCAAAATCGTGGATGCGCCCGGAAACATCGGCGACGTCCCCACCGCGGGCCAGGACACCAAGGGCACTTCATACACCGAGAAGGACCAAAAGCCTAGTGACCCGGAGAACCTCAGCAGTAACGCAAGCATAGACCTAGAAACCATTGCTCAGAGCGAGGTCATTCAGGCCCCTACTTTTAAGGAGGCCATGCAGGTTATTTTCTCGCTGCAATGTCTCATGCTCGCGGCACCATATGCTTGCTCGTTCGGTGGGGAGTTGGCGATTAATTCGATTTTGGGGGCATTCTATCTCAAGAACTTCCCTTACCTCGGGCAGACGAACTCCGGAAGGTGGGCTGCCATGTTTGGTCTTCTCAATGTCTTCTTCAGACCCGCTGGTGGGATCATCGCGGACATCATTTACAGACATACGAAGAGCGTTACGGCGAAGAAATGGTGGCTTGTGTTCATCGGCTGCATGCAAGGTGTTTTCTGTCTGGCCATCGGAATCCTGAACCCACACAACGAATCTACGATGTTTGGACTTGTTGCGTAAGTCACCTGATTCTCTCCATCACTTCCCCCCACCCCCCTACTCTTTTTCGATATGCTAACAATGGTTTATACAGTGGGTTGGCATTCTTCATGGACGCTTCTAACGGCGCCAACTTCGCCATAGTCCCGCACGTGCACCCCTTCGCCAATGGAATTCTATCGGGAGTAGTCGGTGCGACGGGAAATCTCGGCGGCGTCATTTTCAGTGTCATCTTCCGATACAATGGTGTAAGATATGACAAAGTCATCATGATCATCGGGGCAATCTGCATTGGGATTAACCTGGGAATCAGCTGGATAAGGGTTATCCCGAAGGGGCAGATCGGTGGGAGATAAGGATCCCCGTCTTTTCCTCGAGTAATAATTTCTAGCCAGAATGTTTTGTATTTATTTTCTCCTTCTTTATGATTGGATCATGAGTAATTCTGGTGTTTTCTGTATTTCTTTCCTCCCCCCCTCCCCCTTTCCTGACTTGTACTTGTCGGGGGAGCTCCTTGGGTAGAGAAAACTGTATCTATTAGATTTGGCGTACGATATCATGTATGGGTCGTATTATTGTTTCACATGTAACGTGGTACAGCACCCCAACTGAAGGTCTAGGCGCAAGAGATAAGGCCCCCACGTGAAAAATGAGGGGAACATGAATACCGGTAATTAAGAGTGACGGAGTGGTCACCCCTACAGTAAAAGCGGACTTGACCTGTCACCCACCCTGGCAGATGACGGGAGTCACGACTGATCATGGTGGTGGGAGGGTTAGGGTTGCAGCAAGGGTTAAGGATAATTTTGGCTGGTGCCAATCGCTGTTTAGCGGTTATTGCTGCACGGTCGTCCACAGTATTTTTGGTACTGCAATTGATACCAACCCCAATATGACCCCGTCACCCACTCTCCCTGACCACCCGTCACTGACCATGATCAGGTTCTTGACTATAATACCGCCGGCACTCGGCACTAACGGGTTCCTGCCAGTGCACTAGGGCACATTGTGACGAGAGCTGTCGAATACTGTATGTACGGTACTCGTACGAGTACTGTAAAAACTCGCAAAACTTGCTACGCACCAGCAGGGATAACATGCACCTTTGCGCCCGCGCACCAGCACCCAAAAGAGGTAGAGATCAGAACGACAACTACCGTACCGCAGTTTTGGGGCCCCCCGTTCCCACAAGCAACCTGTGCCGGGTATTCGGGAGACCACGCTGAGTCCCGGGCGGGACTGGAGAAAATGTAAATTTACCGGCGTAAAGCTTCGTGTCTGGTGCTACAGTACTGACTGTACTTGTATCATACCGGTACTTGTACGTTCGCGTCGGTAGCTATGTCGGGAACTTGGGATAGCATACGGTACACAGGCGGATCCAGTAGCACCCGACAATGAACTTTAGGCTGAGTATGATTCAAGTACGGTACTCGTACTGGTCTCTCCAAAGTCGTACTTGTACCATACATCCTGCATCTGAGACCATGCACCAAGTTTGTTTGGCTGAAAAATGATACAATAGAGAGTCTTTTTTCCTTTTTTTACAGCTGGGTGCTTCGGGACTGATTGTGATACCAATGCCTTGTGTGATAGCGTTCGCTCCCGAGTCCCCTCGCCTTTCGCGCAAAAGTGTGGCACCTGGACCAATGCCAAGGTGGTGCAGTTGGTATCATGATAAGCCACTTGATGCTCATGGGAAAGCACTCGGGGGTTGGCACGTGACTCGCGGGTTTGACCATGATACGTATTAGGATATTTAGAGAGGCATGTTAAAATTTGGTGCCGTGCCGGACATGTACGATAGCGAACGGGACTAGGCCAAGTGATATTGTACTCGAGTACGAGTAGAGTAGATTGAATGGATTAAGGGGATGGTGGCGCTATGTAGGTATGGCATGATATAGCCCCTTTTTTTAAAAAAATCAGAATCAAAGGAATCCCGAAAACCCCAGGATCGTTTCCAATACTCAATGGAGAATCCATCCCTTAATCACTCCTCGACAATCATCATCACACCTTCCCCTTCCACCCATGGCAGCCCAGTCACCGACACCGTTCCCCCTCCAACCCTGTAACATTCGGCGAGCCAAATGTATATCTCCCCCCTTTTTTTTGAGTGATAACCACAGGACTCAGAAGTTTCCCTGCCTTTTTTTTTCCACTGCGATAAGCAACGTCATCTCCCCACGATGGTCCCCGTCACGAAACCCTCGACTCGTCATTGCCAAGTAAAGCAATACGATAGTATTGCAGTTTTCCTTACTATCCGAGAAAAAAAAAGCCCCCAAGGCTCGACTCAAACTTTTAGCTCGAGCTCTGCGAGCCGACATATCTCCCAATATTTACCTTGTATAAGTTACGTCGTGGAGCAGGTACTACTTACTAGTAGGCAAAAAAAGAAAAGAAAAAATTTAGTATCATAACTTGGAATTTTCCGATGGCCCGGGAAGTTGTTTTGCACATATCGTACCTTTGTTGGCCCTAACTCGGAGAGGGAAGGGTCTAGTGCGGATCCCACTTTAACTCCTATCATAAATTTGACTGGACTCATGAGAGGTTGGGGATCGGGGAGAGGGGATAGGTTAGTTAATTTGTTAGATGGCAATGAGAAATCCTCAGTGGAGGAGGAAGCCATAAATGTACATCCCTCGGTGGATGGATTTGCAGAAGCTGGAGGGGGGGGGTGGGGGCTGACAAAGCGGAAAACAGATATGTTCGCAGCAGAATCTGGGGAAGATTTGTTTTTGCACACTTGATATGCGGAATATGTCCACTGCTCGGGTTCGCTATGCGGATCGCCCCCTGTAAGCTTGTTTTAGGGAGTGTGATGCCAAGCGACCACTAATAGAGCCAGGCTCGTGAGGAACACTATATGATAGCAATGCCCTGAGGCAGCGAGCATCGAGTGTTTGGCGCTGCATCCGTAGAAACTACAGGGTTCTCCAGTAATGCTCGAGGATCGTCTGCATTTCCCTTGCCGTGGGGCATGGTGAGCCGATCTAGGTGTCTCTCCGCAGCGCGTGTTGCGACCGACTCCAGGGTGATATGAAGTGCCGATAGCGGACGAGGGGCGGGATAGGCCCCGGTGTAAGAGGGTTCATCTGGGCGGAGTGCAACTGTAGGCGTTTGGCCTATTACATATATACCCTTGAAGTAGATCACGCGCGTTTCTACTGTCACGCTAGTTGTGTCGCCTTCTGGTATTTTGCTGTTTAATCATTGATTGTCACTCGGCTGGAGTACCGGACCCTGATGTTGAAAATTGCGGTTGAATTGACGAAGGTTTTATGGAACCGAAGGAAGTAAATGCCCAAAGAGAGAAAAGTATTTTTCTTGTATACAGAGAGTGGAGTCAAGAGAAAGAAAAGAAGGAGGTAGGTTTGTTGACTGTGCAGAGTGGAGGAAAACAGCGAGGGAGGAACAGAAGGAATTGGATGTGTTGGTTGGTTAGGTAAGAGAAAAGAAAAAAAAACAGGAGAAAACAAACTTCAGGGAGCAACGCACAACAAGGACATGAAAGATGCGTAAGCACTTACATATACACGTGAATGCTTATGGCTCCCATATGAAATCATTCTCATGTTTTCAACACCTGACAACTGGGTATTGCGGCACCCTGAAGAGAACGGGGAGTCTAAGTTAGATTCCATTCTTCCAATCTTCAAGTACGCAGTCGTGGGAATTGGAATTAAACAGCATTTTGCGCATCCACGAACCCCTAAGAAACATGGGATCAAGATCAAGGCAAATTCAAATTTCATAGATCACAACTGCGCGGTCGCTAACCACAGCACAATGCCCTTAGATATTGCTCTCACCACCACCAAGAACTACGGCATCAATCCACTCGCTCACATGTCCAATAGCGGTCTCCGGATCTTCCAGCAGAGCCCAGTGGCCAGTGTCCATAAGCCGGGCAGTGAGGTGTGGGATAGAGTGCTTCTGAGATTCAGCCATAGAAGGCGGAGTAGCTATATCATATTTCGCTCCGAGGAAAAGGCATGGCACCTTGAAACCCTCAAATGGAAGACTTTTGCCTTAGTTAGAATCATATTAAATGGTAACAACAGAGATGGGGGGAGCGGGGTGAATACTCTTTCTCGTCCTCATAGTTCACCTTCCGAGTCTTGTACCAGTTCAGAGGCCCGTGGAACCCATTCCTTTCATATTCCTTCGTATAGTAGTCCAAATCCTCCTCCGTCATGAACCTGCCCCTCTTGAGATCTCCGACACTCTCGACGATGTCCTTTTCCACCATTAAATTGGCTGCCTCATCCCCAGGGGCTCTGTGAAGCCCCTTAAGGAACTGCCGGACCTTGCCGGGTGCTTCGGTATCCTTCTCTGTCTGCGGGTCCTGAAACGCTATTTGATACTTGAACGAGGGGACTTTTGTTGCTACAAGCTCACGAATAGGGATATACTCTCGGACTGGGGGCGTAAATGGAAAACAAACGTTGACAATATGGGATACTATCTCGCTGTTGTAGAGGTATATCCTCGACGCTATCGCTGAGCCCCTGGAGTTTTGCTGATAGATTAGTACTAGAGTGCCGGTATGCCAAGAAAAGGTAGAGCAAATAGTACCAATCGTGTCCGAAAAGGATGACTTTCGGCACATTCAGAAGCTTGAGCAACTCTATCATGTCGGCTGCAACGTTCTTCATGGAGTATGCTGAGATGTCTGCCGGCGGGACTCTGGGTGCATCCTGGAAATTTGTTAGCTGCTCTACCCCCTTTTTTTTAAAAAAAAAATCAATCAAGGAGCAGCGATAAACGAACCGTTTGCCCAAATCCTAGCATATCGGGGACAATCACACGGAATCCCCTCTCCAAAATAAAAGGGATAATGAAACGATATCCGTCTACAATTGTCGTTAGCTTTTGCCCAAGCCCTACCTCCCTAAGAGACGTACACCACAAGTCCGGGAACCCGTGAAGCTATCATCATTAGCTTTGCTAGCGATAACAACCTAAGACTGCAAACAAACGAACTTACACAAAGGAAAGTTCCCCTAACATTTCCGGTTGGCGCACCGTGGACGTAGTCTAAGACACCAATAAGGTGAGCAATTTTCACTACTATTACTACAGTAGCCACCTCTACTCAAGTAGATGGGGGGTTAGGGCGGATACATACGGTAATTCTTCCCATTGACCACCTGAAACTTATGCGTGACCCTGGGGTCATCGTACGGATGAATAGCCTTAATATTGTTAGTCGTCATAGTGTTCTTTCTTTCTTTTTTTCCTTCGCTACCTCCCAGCTCGCGCTGTACGGCCGGGGAAACGTGCTGGCGAGAAAGGGAGCTGGCAGCTTATATATATCATACCCCGCAGAAGCTTACCCCCCCCCCCCCCCGCCATTTTCCTCGCTCACTATATGTCATCCCTATATTAGGCACTTCCGCGGATACGGAAGCTAAACTACCCGAGGGAGGTGCGGTGTTTAGATACGGTACTATACCGTGCATGCACTGGTACCCGAATGGTGTGACTTCCGTCTCTCTTTCCTTTTTTCTCACCCAGTACCGTGTCTGGGGAACCCCCGAGGATGATATCGTGGGGTGTCTGGGTTGTGTGGTCCGGCGGGGAAACCGACCTGCAAGAAAGAGTACCGGTACCGTACCATAGCACCGCCAGAAACGGAAAGACCTATACTGAACGCCAAGCTTGTCAAGTTCGACCACGGATAACTCTTCTCCCTTCTGCTGGTTCTCGGGTGTGGGTGGGTGCGGGAGGCCAGAAAGCCAGGAATTCCTGGTGTCATGAACTTAACTTACCAACCTCACAGGAAATGAAAGAATCGATCTGGCACGGATTTCGCTCAAGCGATGTCCCTGGTCCCTGGCACTCCGGTCATCCCACGTCCATACCCGCGTGGTGGTTTATTATAAATTGTGGGCGAGATCAACCCTATGGGGTTCAACCTGGACCCTGGCTGCGTCCTTCTTATCACACTCTTATTACTTGCACGTTGTGCTGTAAGTGCCGTTACCAGCGGGGCACATGAGGTATAGGCACTAGTATACCGGTTCTTGGGAGCGGTAAAACACCGTAGCGATACCTGCGCTCCGTACGAAGGTTGATTGGCTATGTATCGTATATACAGTGCCCGTGCCGGTACGGGTACTGTACGGTACTGCATCACCACTACTGTAGACTCACGAATTGATTTCAGAGCGCCTGGACCCCGCTGAAGGTGGGGCGACCAACTCCTGGAATGCTGATTCGCCCCTACGGTAATTGAGGTAGCTTGATCTGGAGACCCTGACTGGGCCCCGTATGGAGCCCTCGATACTTCACGAAGCACCCCTTCTGGCACTATACAGACACAGCTAAACCAAACATCTCGGATAGGATCTCCCAAGTCTAGGATAGGCAAGGAAAATAGTGACCGGTTTATGATGGTCAATGACCGCATTCCTGGTCACAAATACCTCTATTGCACTGATATGCATCCATAAATATCTGTTCGAATCGGTCGAGATATGCTCGTACTGCGCAGCACTGTACTCGTACTCGCGTTCGTACATGGCAGTCAACGAAAACTTTGCATCTCATTTCTTCGGCGAATCATGTCCTAGTACTTACTAATGTATCGTGGGGTCCCACAAATAAGGGGCATTATGAAGCAAGGCTCACGCCTTACTTCAGGAGTTCTACGGGGGGGGGTAAATACTAGAGATAATACGGGAGCAGCAAACGGAGACAACGTCATCCAGGAATTCCGGCGCCCGAATGTCTTGGAATCCCACAAGATGTGGATTGTCGATCCTATCGTGGAAACAATGATAAAAATACATTGCTAGGCAGGAACCAGCATTGATGAATCAGAAAAGCTATGATATAAGTGGTCGTCTCGGCCTTTCCCCTAACTTCTGGGCTCACCTTTCCCCCCACCTCTAAGAAAATGAAAATGAAAATGAACTCCCCACTACCAATTAAAATAGCACAATCAAAGCAGAATTTGTGCCATTAAGGTGAAAGAGAACAAGTGATAATCCCCGAGAACTACTAGTTGTGAGAGTGGCACGAAAAAAATAAAAAACGAGAAGGTATGAAAGGCTTTTGTCATGGTATCTTTAGTATATCACTGCATCCTCCCCAGCTTCCTCAACACTCACATCCCCAAGATCAACATCGGAAGCATTTCTCTGATGTTGTTCTTCAGCAGGAGCATTGTCAAGGTTAGTGGCAGGATCCTCGGGCGCTTCATATACCATGTCTTCATCTTCGTGAGTCCTGTCTTCAGCGAGCTCTAGAGCGTCATAACGATCAGTTGCTACGTCCGGTTCTTGGATGTTAGCCGTTCCTGAATTCTGGTCATCTTCTCCAAGGGTCTCGCGCTTTTGCTGAAATTCACGCTGCTCTCTATCGATGATGTCCTGGGCCGCGAGTACCTGCAGTTTGATGCGTTCTTCCTCTTCGGGGGTGAGCTTCCATGGGAGGTAAAACTAGGACTGTTAGACCAGAACGAAACGCGCGTATCCAACTTTTCCCTTTTTTTTTTTTGAGGATCCATACCAACTTCGGAGACGACTTTGTGCTCAAGGTGTGTGCCTGGTTGAGTAAATTATCATGGCGAATCTGCATCTATAATTCCTGGCCATCAGTCCCCACCCGTCCCAGCGAACCTCACCAGCCCCGAAATGTCAGAACGGAGATTTCCTACAGCGCGTTCATCGAATTGCCTCTGCTCCACCATCTTGCGGTGGTTAATGCCCTCATCCTCTCGCTTAAGCTTCTCATCAATCTCCTCTGTCTGGGCCTTGAGTTTCTCCTGAAGTTTTGCTTCTACTTCTCTACGTTTGACTGCATTGTTCCTAGCCCTAGCCGAAGAGTTGTCTGCTTGAAATTTCCCGATCGTACCTAATAGTGCTCCGAACAAGCGTCTCCCACGACGTTTTTCTTCATCTTTGCTTGTATCCTTAACGGTTGGCTTCTCCGGCGCTAAGTTTGCCTCTATCCGAGCACGTTTGGCAGCCTCGGGGGAAGATGATTGGCGACGTTTGTGACGGGGGGACTCGTCGGAGGGAACCACGACGGCCGATGCAATAGTCCTGCAAATGATCTGATTAGCAAGAGGTCTTGCAAACATGTTTGTCGAGGGGAGGCTGCTCACTTGTATTCCTCATCCATCGCTGTGTTGATTGTGGAGATGCTGTCGGAAAGAAGCAAGCCCAAGTCAACCCAAACCAAAAATCCCGAGTCTGGAGGCTGCCAAGACTATGAATTCTCGGTTAAACCTGCCAACCCACTGTATTACTAACACTGGACTACTTTACCTGCAGGTAGAAGAAAGGCCAAGCATCAACACCATCCAAAACTTCAACATCAACAATCTACAGCCTAAACTATGTCTCGCCACCACCCGTATGCACCCCCTTTCACCCCCAGATAATTGCTCAAGGTTGTTTAATTCTTAATAGTGATTTAGTAATGTGCCGCAAGCAAGCCGGAATCGCAATCGGCAGACTCTGCGACAAATGCGACGGCAAATGTCCTGTATGTGATTCATACGTTCGTCCCACAACGCTGGTGCGCATCTGCGATGAGTGCTCTTTCGGAAACTACCAGAACAAGTGCGTTGTCTGCGGTGGGGAAGGGATCTCGGATGCATTCTATTGCTTCGAATGCACGCGGCTAGAAAAAGATCGAGACGGTTGTCCAAAGATTATCAATCTAGGCAGCTCGAGAACAGATCTGTTTTGTGAGTTCTTCAATACCTACCATGGGGTGGAGACCAAGGACTAATATATCTATAGATCAAAAAAAGAATTTTCGGAATCATTAGCGACGGCGTGGTCTTTTTCATCACGTCTTAACTCCAGGACCAGCCTGAGGGATTAGCGTGATCTCCAGAATCCCCATTTAAGTGCTTTCAGGTGTCATATTATTGTCATGTATCATTACCGGTATCATTTGGCGTACAGACTCGGGTTTACCATAAACGAGCATAGGCGAAAGGGGGCGATCGGGAACATAATGAGAAATGAGAAAAATCCCAATCACAAGTACCTTTTTGCCGAACGAGGGGAGGCAAAAGAGAGCCGCATGGAACTTTATGATCTTCCCGCGCAGTAGCTAAGCACTCTAATTCAACTGAAAACCCCGGAACTCCCATCCCCTATTTTTTTCCCATTTCCAATACTATCACAATCCTCCCTGCATCGAAAATGAAGAGAGCAGCAAAACCAGAAGGTTTATTACCGACCAAACAAAAGGTATCCAAGTGCTCATTCGAAAATACCCGGCTCGGTAAACCGCGCCGAGTCTAAACCCCATGTGTTGATCAGTATCCCACAGAATCAAAACCAACACTGTCTTGAACAGACTCACATAGACCCAACAATGCTCCCAGCAATCGTAGCTTCAATCCCTCCAACAACAGCATAGAATAATGGCACCCCGATTGAGAGCTTACTCGGCCTCATCGCGAAAGCCCAAACCCCTGCCGAAAGGTGGAAAGCCGCATACACTATCAACGTCCAATAAAGCGTGAATTTCCATATGTCGCGGGGCATGTAAAGGTACGCTGCCTCTCCCGGGTCCGGATTTATCGGCCAGTAGAGAGATGGGAAAGAGGGGGGGATATGTCCCGGGGGGGTTATCGAGTCGGTGGTTGGGTTATATCTGTGAACAAGCAGACAAGTTAGCACCAGATTTATTCAAACGAAAAGGGAGGGGAGTTTACATCGGAGGGCTCATTGTCGCCCTTGTTTTATCGTTAAAGGTTTTATACGATGCTATATCATGCCGCCGTTAGCCGTTTGTTGGGCAGATAGAGTATTCCACAGCGAAATCAAAGCATTGTGCGGGAAGTGACACCTCGAAATGAGAGTTCGATGCCGAACTGACAGTGAACCTGTGAGTTGCCTCGGCCAAAAAATGTCTTGGCTGGACGTCGGCACCAAAGAGGATCGCGAACGCCCACCAAGCTCCTCCAAAATTTCCCGCCAAGGAGTCTACTCCCGACCCTCAAACTCAGCAATGGTAGTCGACCGCCGTTTAGACAACATACTCCGAATTCTACTCCAGCCAGGAGCGGCGGATCCGAACAATGCAGACGCATCCAGGTACGATCCTTCACCGCGTTCACCCTTCTTCATGGGCAATAACTAAACCCTTACTCCAGTGTTTACGCCTCGGCCGCAACGGTTCTCGCGACGCTAACAAACCCACTAAATGTCTCCTTACTATCAACCCAAATCTTGGTCTCCCCTGCGATATGGGAGGAGAATTTCGACGGGCTCAAAGCCGGACTGCGTGTTTTTGGAGTCTTCCAAAGCGCCACGGTTGGAAAGTTCGAGTCACAAGGGTCTATTCTGAGCGTTGAGGAATGGATCAGTGCTCTCGTTAGAGGGGCTAATAATAACGGTATACCAGGCCCCTGTGAATGGTCGCAGGGCAAGAGGGTCGGGCTAATGGGGTCGTATTAGTGCCTCGGTGGAAACATTTGTTGCTTCTCGGGGGTGTACTTTCGGCGGATCAGGAACGGTCGCAGCTGCCCAGGGTTACCCGCACAAGTCTCGAGCAAGCGTTTTGCAGAGCGGTGAACCTATCGGTGGAGAGCAACGCTCGTCATGGTAGCCGCTTTGTCCCATCTAGAAAATGCGTAGCTAACCCGCGGACATTCAGAGCTTGAGGCAGACGTTCTTAGTCTTGTTCTGTCGCATGCTATTCAATGTCTTTCAAGGAGAGCAAAAGAGGCTATCCATTACGATGTATGCTCCCGCTCCATAGCCCTCAATACCATTCTAATAGGACAGGCTCTGTTACCCGTGATTGTAAAATCTATGTATAATTCTCGCGAAGGGTTTCAATCAGGTTATTTCCTTTCAACAATCGATCACGATATAATGACCGTCGAGGGAAAGCTTGTCTGGCCCGTGAGTTGTACCCTAACGTTGATCGTGCTACTAGCACTAATCTATTGTTAGAGTAAATCGAACTCCTTCCTGGAGCTTCAACAGAGGACTGGAAGGCCTATGTTTGTGGCCATGAGCGGGCTCGCCCGACTAGCTGCGGCCTCTATCAGGCATTCGCGGGACCCAATGGCCCTACATCAGTTTGTTGATAGGTATGTATGAACCTACCTGCTAGGTTGACCCATCACTAACTATTACCAGCCTCTGGGGCTTCTCTCAAGTCCTGAGCGCGCAATGGAAAATGAACGGATTGAGCGAGGTACCAATGTCGGAAGAGAAAACCCGGGTGGATGAGGAATCATTGAAAGCAACTCTTCCCGTTGTCTGGCAGATATTAAAGGCCATCCTCTTCGGATCGACAATGATTCTCCAGGAGCTTACAGCACGAATTGCCGAATCCTCACTACTCTCCGGACCAGATCGTAAGTTCATGCATACCCGACCTCCGGGTGATACCTACTAACTTCCTAGATGGCCCAACCTTCTCCTCCAAAGTCCTCCTAATCCTCCGAAACTTCTACTTTATAACCTCCCGCCTAGCCCCTAACGCCTTCTCTAGCTACAACTTTGTCTACCTCGCAGCAATCGATATCCTAACAACCTACCCAACACTCTCCGAAAAATTAATCACAGACATCGCTCCAGCACAGGCCGGTACCATCCCTCCCACGCTTCCCGAACGCCTCTTCGACCTCTACTTCCTAAACACAGTAGAACACTTCACCTACTCCCTCCCACAGAAGGTAAATGAGGAAACAATCCTCCCATGCACGTCTGCATACCTCCTCCCTTCTCCTGACGCTTCATTGCATGCACACTTTGAATCGGCGCATTCCGTCATGTTATCTATTATTAGCGCCCCAAAGTCTGCGGATCTCGGAGCACGGATATTACCCTTCTACGTTGATACCGTATTCAAGGCTTTTCCAGCATGTCTTTCAGCAAGGCAATTCCGCCTCGCTTTTGGCACACTGATACGAGAATGCTCACCACCACAGGAAATCTCATCACTACAGCCCCATCTAGCAGAAGTAATCGTGGAAATCCTAGCTGAGCGCGCAAAGGTCGCCTCGACAGAGCCGTTAGGCAACAAAGTCGATGAGGGCGCGGTGGGGCTCAGTGAAAAGGATGTGTGCGTTTTAGCATTGATAGACGGGTTGCCGGCCATGGAGGTCGGGACTATGGAACGGTGGCTAGACCCCACGGCGGGTCTGCTGAATAGCGTAGGGAACGAGGGGAGCAAAGGGAGGATACGGGAGCGATTTTGGGATGTGCTGAGCGGAGAGTTGGATGTTGAGAGGGCTGAAGTTGCGGCTAGGTGGTGGACAAGCGCCGGCGGCAGGGATAAGGTTTTGTTAAGGCTGGGGAAGGGGGAAGGTGCTAAGGGTATTAGATCCATGTTGTAGGTGCACGGCTGCCGCTTTTTCCCCCACAGCACGGTGGCCACCTTCGGTTTGGTTTGGTTTAGGTTGATTCGGGTGAGGCCTTGGTAGTTTAGAACACGGACTTTGTGTCGATGTCCGTGTCATACCTTAATTTATGTGATTCCTAATTTACTACAATACTAGATTATCATTATCATGACCAATCCCCCCAACGGCTCTCTCCCTATCTATGATAAAGAAGTGCCCATTGATTTGAAGCAGCGATTGCAGGTTTTGAAATGCTATACCGGCTTCCTCCTGCCGTTCTTAACCCCAGAAAATTTATTTATCACCTTGTTGACTTATTTCTCCAACAAAACTGTAGATATAGATGACCAGTAAATTATGGAATCTGCTTGAAACTGTGAGAATTTTAATGATCTAACTCCTATCAGAACCTGTCTGAGAATCTTACTACCCAAAGTACATGCTATATAATTCCACAGGCTCAGCAACGCGTGATGTCTTAGAAGCACCTAAGAACAGTTTCTTCTCAATTAAAATCTATTGGATAATTCCCTAGGTCAAGGCAAGCGCTCAGGCCCAGGTGCTACATCGTGGCCATAGCTGTATAAAGTATGATACACTACTTCTCCATGACAAAAGTTATAGAAAACCTTTTAAGAAAGAGATTGAAGAGTCTACAAATATTTATCATGAAACCCACCAACAATGTAGAAAGAAATGTATGATACTGCTATTCTCATTAATGTCCTGAAAGCTCAACTGCCAGTGGGATAAGTATTTGTTCCCAAGTTATCATTTCATGAAACACCTAGCTGGCGTAGTGGTTAAGATGTCACAGTACACATTAACTTCCTATCGCACTTAGCAGGAGCCCAGGAGTTCAATTCACGCTCGCATTGAGTTATTGTTGGACGATCCGTCATATAGGGTAGGAGGGTCTTAGACCCCTGCCCTATGGGAACTGGGAGATTTGGTGAGCTCCGCCTTCCTCAATAAGGCTGTTGGGCTTTCCTTGCTGCTGTGAGGTGGCAGTATCCGACTCTAGACCTACACCCAAGGGCCCCGGGTGATGGGTTGGCGATCGGCGGCGCGGCAAAAATCTTTTTTTACTTCTTTTAATCCAAAATATATATCATAGTTGCTGCGGGTTCCGATATGCTATCTCCTCGAGCGTAACAAGACCTACTTGCGATAGTTGAAGCTAGGAGAGAGGTGCTCACGCTCAGACGAGGTCAGGACTCTCAGAGCCCAGGTAGCTACAAGTAGTGGATAGGGGCGGTTCAGCCGATGAACATTCTTATCTTCTTCAAAATTGTCTACGGGGACTGTAGAGCACGGCGAAGACCCGATAGACAGGATTCCTAGAATTTAGTGTTAATATTGGAGTCCAATCTCTTCACTTCCCGCAATGAGCAGCCAATGCTTACATTCAAGGAACTCTATTCCATCATTAGAGCCACCTGCCGGTATCCCGCAGAACCAACCCAGGAAGCTAAAGAGTATCCAGAGCACGAAAAATCACTCGCTACCCCCAGAAGCACCTGAACACGTTCCTGGAACCGTTGAGAGTATATGAGCGATAGCAGACGATGTGATGTGCATCAGCCTGAGCAAAGATGTTGAGTGTTTATTGGTGACGACCCTTGGCGTGGTGTGCACCATCGGAGATGAGGGTTTGGATACCTAGAGGTCTCGAGGTTAGAGCAAGCAGTCGCATATTGCTCGGCGTCTTGTATTCAGCTTGCAGGCACTCTCCCGAGAGCAGTAACGAAGCTCTTTCCTCCTTCTCCACCACCGTCTGTTTATTTGCCCACCGATCCCACCTCACAACAGGAACTAGACTCACCCCGAGCTTCCCAACTCTCCAGACCTCCCTTACCCCAATGTTCTAAAGCATGCAACGCTACCCCACAGCTCACTGAACACCCTTCCACCCCCGGCCACAGTACTTGACACCATTGAGTTCAATGATTACTCCAAACTGCTCTGAGCTGATGAACCGATGACAACCCCGATACACCAACCAGGACACGGAGGGAAAGGCAGTAGGAAGGTTCCCGTGGAATTTCACGAATCTCGATCGAAAGCGTTTCGCTGACGGGTAAGTTACCCCAGAGCGGTGGGGAGGAGGGGTGAATCTTACAATGCAGGTCTGAATTTGTCGAGATTATTTCCAGCCTTGGTCACACTCCAGAGAGCAGAACTAATCCTCGGCAGTGTTCCCGCTAACCGGATACACATTGCACTCTCGCAGTGGGTCCTAGGTCAATTGCCTTTACATATATATATATATAAAGGGTAGAGAAAGGAGAAATCTGCAGTTGTTGGCTGCCCAGTAGGCCCTCAGGTTCCCCCACTCGTTACGGAGATAATTTCGTTAACGTGTGTTGATCGTTCTCTCAACAGGAGCTCAATCAGATTACCTGCAAGGAGATCCTTTCTTTATTCTCCCCGCGGCCTCATCTGTCTATCTGCCTTGCCAGCGAGACGGCAAACCGAATTACGTTGCGGGATTGTGTCACAATAGTATTACAGTACATATTCTCCAGTTGGCACTAAAGTGCAACCCAGGCTTTTTTTTGTTCTCAGTCATCCGATACCCAAGTCAGAGAGAGAGTACTCGAGTCGAGAGCAGTTTCTGCCCAATCCTGTTTCAACCTTCTCGGACCTCTCCCTGGTGCAGGGTGAGTGCTCGAGTATAGGCCTCACAACGTTACAACGACAATGCCGGGGAAAGGACAGACAAGGCCGAGTGAGAGACCGTGACGTCCCAGGATACCGCACTGCACTATACCTCTTCAATCGCCAGCGAGAAATCCCATAAACCTAACAATACAACACACATCTATTCAATGTAGAAAAAGGTAAGCCTATGCACATCCATCGTACCCCCCCCCCCCCACACACACGCATATACAAAAGAGAGAAAACATCAAAAAAAATAGCGAAAGCATCAACCCCAATACCCGTCTCTACACAACACGATCACAAAATCAACCAAGAAAAGGCAACAAGACAGGCCCAAAGAGAACACCCCCCCCTCAAAGAAAATTCTCAAACGGGAGAAGTGTTCCAAATAGCCTCCCTCCCTCCCTCCATCAGTAACCCTCTGGTCAAGCCGCTCAGAGCCTTAGCGGTCATCTTGAATAAAGAGAGAAAAGATCAAGTCATGATATCACACCTCAAACCTGAATCTGATCCGGGACCATGTCGTGTCGCGTCCGATGACTTAGTCCCGGCGTTAGACATTAGAATCGAGTGGGAAGGTTCGGTAGCGATAAGAGGTTCGCGCATCGTGGTATACTCGAGTAGAGGAAAGGGAAGGGAAGATAGGTGAGAGTCGGGGGAGGGAGGGAAAAGAAAAGCGAGGTAAATGTGGCGGGTAGAGGCGTCTATGGGCTGTGTCCGCTCCCAGTCCAGTCCACAGAATGGGTCCAGAGTTTGCACACATTCTCACTCGTTCCTAGCGGCAATACAGGTACTAACACGTCATCACCAAAGCCGAACCTCAGCCGAAAGCCCCACAGAAACACTCCTGCAGAAGTCCAATAATGGCGGAGGAGCGGCAAACTATGTTATTAAATCTGCGCTAGGAACCGAACAATAGGGAAAGGCCACCAGCACACCCAGTAGCGGTATCGGTAACGGTAATAATCTAGATCAATTATTCTACAATCCCATGTTTTCTGCACGTGTGTCCCGGGAAACCCCAGATCCCGATGCATCCAAAAAAGGTCCTATCCAAAAAAAAAGGGGGGGGGGTGAAGGGAAACCCCTAACAAAACCCCGTCCAAGATACAATATGCAATGCAAGAAAAGAGAGGATATCAGAAGAATGAGCGGTCTGCCGGAGTTATAGGCGCTGACAAAAATGAAAGTAACAGAAGACTCGAGCGCCCTCCACGACTAGATAAAAAAATAAAAAAAATAAAAGTAGGATGCACAAAGTTTCGTTTTGGGAGAGAAAATTCAACAAACCCCTGCGCCAAACCAAACATACAGAGCAAGAAAATGACACTTTTCCCCCAAACCCCAATTCGTCTCTAGAAGGTATTGGATATCATCCCAAGTTGCGCAAAAATGACAAAATTAAAACCGTTGAAAGTGATCAGGGAAACCGGACAAAGGAAATATCAAACGCAAAACCAGCCCCCCTTTCCACAGCATAAAAAGTAGGAAAAAGAAAACCTCACAAACATTACAACGAAAGGCGGAAGAATAAAGGAGGATACCGACGGCATATAGTAAATCAATCAGTAGATGCACCCGCTTCAGGATTGGTAGCAGCGCTTTCATTAGCTTTCACGCCGTTCAACTTTTCAATCAGCTTCTCCTCTGCTCCAGGTGAAAAGACATCAGTATGCTCCGGGACACCTGGAAGTTCATCCTCTTTCCTCATTGGAACCGGGATCAGGCCAGTGTGAGAACCTCGTCTGCTATTAGTAGAAGGTAAGTGCGGCAAACCAACATCATCGTCTTCCTTGCGGGGAAAGGGTTGCTGCGATCCTCGTCGGCTAGGATATAACGTACTCGGGAGCGATTCCGAGTCAAGCATAGAATCTGATTCCGTCCCGGTTTGATTTGACTTGTTTCGTCTAAGCCTATCTTCAGCAGATAGGGTTTGCCATTCGGAGCCAAAAGTGATAACACTAGCTTTCTTTCCTGTGTAGTGGGGAAACGCGGGCGGTGAGCAACCTATTGATAAGGGCGGCAAGGTAACAAGGTCCTAAACATACCATGAACGGTAAAACTTCCAGAGCCACGAGCTAAGCCCTCAGTCTCGCCGGGGCGCCCTTCACCAGCTTTTGAGGGATCATCATTTGACACATCCCTCGACTTTCCTCTCCTATGGCCAAGTGCTTGGGATTCCCTCAAGGTCCTTTGCAGACTCCTTCGTATCTTTGGGCGGCCGGAATCTTTGTCCTTTGCTTTGCTTTTGTCTTTGCCCTTGCCTTTGCCCTCTTCATTATCCTTCTCCTTCTCCCTCTCTTTTTCCTTGTCCTCGTCCTTCTCCTTACCAATTCCCGTGCCAATGCTAGACTCGGAGAGAGTTGGCGTAGGTGAATGGCGACTACGGCCAGTTTCAAAGCTTTGGTCATCATCAACCTGAGTAGAAGACATTGTCCCATTGGGTAACATGGATGATAATGATGGAGATCGGGGAGCAGCCGACGACATGGATCCCCTGGCACTACGGCTAGTTCCTGGAGTAAAATCGCACGTGGATCCATTTCTCTGGGCAGATGCAGGCGAAGTAACCTGAGAAGACCCCTCAACAGCAGAAACAGCAGTAAATGTGGCCTGCGTAGGGGTTGGTCCCCCCGATAAAGGTGAGGCAGGGGGTGCCCCATGTATAGATGCCGCAGGTGAATTCTGGCAACTCACCTGAGGAGTAACTATAGCCAAATTTCTTTCAGCTCGCTCCCTCTCAGACTTACGCTCCTCATCAGAGTCCAATGCCAAAATATCCCGATGACATCTCAGCTTCCACATCTCCATCCGTATCCACTGTAACTTTGCTGCCAACGCACCTGCGGCCATCACAACCTGTTCCCTTGCCTTTGGCTGGATCGGTGTCAGTATAGTCAGATGCTTTGCGTTCCGGAGATGGATCTGTAGTTGTCGATTGCAATCCGCCAGTTTATCTTCCGAGTCAGATATCTTGTGCTCAATCACTTCCCTCCGAGCTACCGCAATTTCCGCAGCAAGCTGACTATCTATACCACCCCTCAATATATTAACTTCCCCAGAAGGAGTCTGAACCGAACGCGAGCCCGGAGACCCAGTAGTGCTATCCATCCTTCGAATACCACGTGCCCTCTGTCCTTCATAATTTCCTCCAACAACACCCCGCATCCGAACACCAGCCGAGCGAAAGGTAGCCGCGTAATTCAATTTGGCAAGCCAATCGTTCATTTCCGACTCCGAATCCGCGATGAAATATTCCTGCATACCTCCATGTCGTACGAATGCGAAGGCATTCTTATGCTTTTTGTAGCTCTTATCCAACAAAGCAACCGCGTCGTCCGTCGATATCTGCGCATCGGCCTTGAACTGCTCCAATGGTGGTTTGAAAGTAACTGGGGTTCCAGGGTTGTGCTTGTGGTGGGATTCGTACTGTTGCATAAGATTCTTAATCCAACTCAAATTTCTGAAAAAGTAGAGCTGCGATCCAGTGAGAATAGCACCCCATTCGTGCCACGGGCTTCTGGTCTTCTTCTTTTTCATCTCCTTTCTCCACAAGATCCCGACTTTTGTTACCTTGAGTTCCACCACCCCAGGATCCGCGCCCTCTGGATTCTCCACAGTGGCAGGCA
Source organism: Tuber aestivum (assembly GCA_900010015.1). Classification (NCBI taxonomy): domain Eukaryota; kingdom Fungi; phylum Ascomycota; class Pezizomycetes; order Pezizales; family Tuberaceae; genus Tuber; species Tuber aestivum. The sequence goes on from LN891066.1 coordinate 122,349, forward strand.
GTAGGAATGCATCGGGCCTGGAACGCGCAGACATGATCTGCAAGACGCCGGACCGAAAGAATGCCCGATGCAAAGACCCCATATCCAGTCGTGAGGCTGTACCAGAATAGCTATATGGATCCTCAATTTGCACCACATCCTTCAGACTGGGTCTCAAGAGATCAAGCTTCTGGTCAATTATAACCGCATAGGGGTCAATTGGCTCCTTGGGTCGCTTTCCACCTGCGTGAGCTCTGTTGAAAATACCCCTTTTTGGCCCCTGGGATACTATCTTCTCTCCGTTGATATCGAACTCGTCTTCCATCCGAATGAAAGGTGTGTAGGTAATATTGTGGTAAAAACACTACAAAATCAGCACTACACTTGAAAACCCGATCCAAACGTCTCACCTCAAGTATCTCGCTAGACAATCCCTCATTTGCAATGACATGTGATGTATTCTTGACATAATCCGGTTTTTGCATTTTATGCTTATTATTCTTGTTGAAAAAATCTGTATGTAACATGATCAACGAAAAAGCGACGTAGTATGCCTGGTCCGAGTCTTGGTAAATAAATGGGTTGCACTCGTGGTACCTATCTGCAAATGTCTGAAGAACCCGATCGATCTGTTGAGTTTCCGAGGGGAGTTCGACCTCCATAAGCAATTTCCTAAGAACGGTAAGAGGATTTCCTAGCGAATAAGCTCCGAATGTTGAACAATCATACCTTAACGCCATGTCCATCGGTACAGAGCTAAAGTCGAAGGTCGCCATATATACCTTCAAAACCGCAAGGTGAAAAGCATCTCCATTCCGAGCCAATAATGACGCCACAACACTCTTGCTCACCGCCTCAAAAAGTTTCAAAAGATACATCTGTGGTGTGTCGTCATCATCTCTCACAGGAATGGCGACCACCTCCTGCGAGGCGGCCAGGGAACGTGGACCTGCGGTGTATGGTTGAGGTGAAACACCCCTGGATATTCCACCGCCGAATATTGGCTCACTGTCCCTGCGAATCCGACCGAACAAGCCGCTAAAGCTACTTCGACCGCCCTGACGCCCATCCCCGTCGTGATTGAAGGAAGACATGGTAGAGCTTCGGCCCCTCATGATTCCTCGAGGCGTTAAAGAAGTCGGACTAGAGTGAGCTGAATGGGTGGAAGCTATCGAATTGGTGCGAAGAATTGGAGCTGTCGGCCCAGTAATGCCCAATCCTGCCAACACCACCGACGTGCCGGTACTCTCGCTATCACGCGATCTAGGCGGTTTCGAAGGGGAACCGTGAGGTGTAATCTTGGATGAAGAGCTGATAGACTTTCGACCCTGAGGGGTGAGTTCGGATTCGGATATCGATGGTCGCCCTTCCAACGGTGGCACCCTAATTGGTAACGGAAAGAGTGATGTCTCCTTCTTCTTCCGCCTAGGAAGCCTGAAGAAAGTAGTAGTAGTGGTAGTAGTTTGGGTTGTAGTCGTTGTAACGTAATGCTCACCGGAGCTAGCTGTGGAGCGGGATGAGTCCGAGAGCCGCGGGGCTGGAATCGGAAGAGAGGAATTCTGGTCTCCGTATGGTGGAAGGTCAAAAGCGCTCGAACCGGGAGTCGTGCTGGTAGGCTGTTGCTCTGGTTCGTCGAAAGCAACTCTGCTGAGACGCATGCTGGAACTGGCACTATTGCTCCCTTCCTTCTTCCTCCTCGTAGAAAATGAACTGCGCCTGGGAGACTTCTCGGTCGAAGGAACGGGTATGGTAGCGCTAAAAGCTGGCTGTTTCTCCGAGGGTTTCTGTCGCCAGAGACGTATAGTTCCCGATCGTTTTGGAGGAGCGGGATCCCCAAAGTCGACAGTAGGAGCGGTAGTAATAATGGCAGGCGTCACAAGCGTTTCGTTGGTGGCCGGCAATGGAGGGGGTGTTTCTGCTCGAGCCTTACTGCCAATAGCAGAATCCGAAGCATGTCTAAACCGTAGCATGCTGAAGCGAGGGCCAGACTTTGAAACCAACCCAGACGGAACGTCCGGAACCGGCACCAATGGAGAGCATGGACGACGATTTATCTGCTCGCTAGAGCGAGCGTGCGCGGTTTTTCTGGTGACATCAAGACTTCGTCGAAGTCGAAGGTCCGTCTCACTACTTCTGCCTTGATGGCGCTTGAACATGACGAAAACCCCAGGCGGACCAACTTCGCCAAGCCCAGGAGAAAATTTTTCCGGGAAGAGTGAAAGAGGTGAAAATATGTTGGAGGAGTGTAAGGAGCAGGAGGCGTGTTAACGATGCACCATGGTTTTTGGCAGCTGAAAAGACTGAATTGGGGGGGGGGTGTGACCGGGGAAGTTGAAGAAGGAAAAAAGGTGAGTGGGGAGTCAGGGTGGGGCTCGGGCAAGAGCTCTCTGGATGTATTGTAGGGTCGATGAGATGCGGATCAAAGTGATGATATAGGAACAGGGGAAACAGCCACACTCTATGTATATCTCTATAGCATATCCGAATGTGCGTGAGCAACTAGATGTTCCAGAAATATGAGCACAGAGAACAGGAGGGAGGGGATGCGGCAAGGTGTGTGTGTGTGGAGATCGAGTGCGGTACGTATGTGCGTGTTTGCTGCAAGGTGTGGAGGAGCACCGTAGGGGTACCGTAGTCTATCTCTTGCGGCACGATGGAGCAGCAGCGGTATTCCGGGGTGCTAAGGAATGAAGAAGGATGAAGGAGGTGATGGGATGACAGGCAGGTGGATTGGGACGAGAAAGACTATTATCGCAGCGAATGAGATAGGGTAAGTGAACGAGGGGAGGGGGGGAGCAGGAACGAATGTCACGAGAAGAAGGAATGAAAGGCAGTGGAAGTTGGATGCGGTGATTGCTTCTGCTGCTGGTGGTGATGATGCCGGCGACCGTGCGGACAGAGGGGAAGCGATCCAAGGGAATGGATGCAGGCAGTACCGGCAAAAAGGTAGAGCAGGGGAGTGAGTGTGGCGTGCAAAGAGAGTGCGGGCAAGCCAGTAACAGATCAAGTTGATGGAATCCGCCGGATGCAAGCTATTGATATCTCTCCAGCATCCGCATCCAAGCTGGACCTTGGCCCCTCCGTTCCGACCGTCCCCAACTCTCCACCCCCCGTCCCATCCATTCACCTTGACCGGGATCAGGTCCAACCATTCCTTGAAGTTTCCAAACAGGGCTGTGTAACTCACAGCAATTTCCCCCTGCACCTTGTGTCCGGCGATGGAGGAAGTATCCGAAAATAGGGCTTGTGCTACTTGCCGTTTTCAAGGGTATCCGGAAACCGGGCTCGGCCTGGCGGCCATCGTTCGATTGGAAGAATAAACACGGTGGAGCAGTGCAAATGCTCGAGGAGCACTGTCAGACCTTCTCTCCCCCATTTTTCTACTCACTCTGCACCCAATGGAGGAATAGTGCGGCTGTCCTTGCTGCCAAGCCAGTTGCCAGATTTCCCGATACTCGAGTACTTTTGAAAACGGCAAGCACATACCGTAAACCACTGCACTGCCAAGACAGCCACACAACATCACCTTGCCAAATTGGGTATGATAGCGCCTTGGAAAGGCTTGATAAGCTGAGTACTGTGCAGGTACTACCGATTTTCACAAGTATCCGGATGCCTTGGCGCCAAGATATTTTGCCAGAATCGAGAATGTGCCGGCGATGATAATATTTAAACTATTAACT
>LN891066.1:128189-169349 GCA_900010015.1 Tuber aestivum
GAGTACTGATTGACCGCTTTCCACTCCGCCCGTCTCTTGTGAGATTATGGCAGAAGCGACTTCCCCGGCAGCAGTCGGTGTTCAGTGAAACTAAACAGCTATCAGTGATAGATTACCAATGAGATCTCTTCCCGACCGAAGTGCCGTTTTGGGAGAATACTGAAGGCCTGTTCCGAGCACAATATTGTATTTCTCAAGCTGACCAAGAACTAATGTTGACAGAAGTGAGGTGTCTTAAGAAATAAAAGGAGCAGATACTCCCGCAGCACTGATACCGGCACTGTATATAAATTATGGCGAACACTAGGGCTTAAAAGGCCTCGCCACCCAGAGATGAAGTTAAGCAATTTGATAAGATAACATGCGGTACGAGTACTGTGTATAAGTAGGGGGAACACACCCACACTCGCCCGCCCCACCGTAACCTGTTCTTTCCCCCACACCTCTTCTTTTAACTTTAGCCCTTATCAATCCTATCCTTGAACACCGTTTACAGTATATTTATACGCTCGAGACGTTTCTGTGCCATTGCGAAGAAAAGAGGAACTAGAAAAACAGAAACCACTGCCGTAAGCGCCCTGCGATGACAGCGAATCCGAGATAATACGGTAGTGCAACTGCAGACAATAGAAACGCTTAGTACCGTACTTTACAGACCTGAGAATGCTAGGTGTTACTGTTCGTTGCTACTCGCCGAAATCAAAAGTCTGTCCCCGACCATTGCCTAGGCACAAATGACCGAATCACACCTTGCTCGCAAAAATCGAAGCTCACCCTCCACAACCTCTCAACATCACCAGCAACCCTGTTCACTAGGGATATTTGATTTATGAGTGATAGCCATCAACACAATTCCCCTGTCATCGCGGCCGCTAGATGGGAGTAATCGCCGGCTATACCTCGTGGACAGACTTTTGATTTTGGCGAGCAGCGTTCCAAATACAGCCACCGAAGTCCTCCGGCTACCCTGTTCCTGTCTCCACCCATATGCAGGGCTCGTGCCCTCGCTGTGGTTGGTTCTTCAGGCCGCCAGTTCTGGTATCGGTACCGGTACGGTACTCTTCAACCACGGCAACCATCGTAGAGGCGGTGTTTGGGAGTGGTGATCCTGAGGGTGCGAGTGATCTGCCCGAAGGTCCCCCCCTCACCGTTTCCCAACGGCTGAGTATTCTCAAGAGGGTAAGGCCAGCGATCCGAGACTTACTATGCATGCAGGCGGCTGATTGCCGGATTGGTCAGACTATTGAGTCCGGCCAGCGTGGGCTGACAGGATGGTTCAAACGGGCCGGTACACTACTTTTTGCAAGCTGTACGAGTACTCGATATACAGTAAGTTCGAGCTGACCACTTAGTTAGCAGCTATGCTGACACACACTACCACTAGTATGGAGCAAAGTTTTGGGTAGATAATACTACTACAACGAAACTTGAAGCAAAACCCTGACACCTTGCTGGGCACCGCAAGAAATTGTCTTTCACACAAATCGCGTTTTCACAGCCTAATACAGGCATGGTACAAGTATGCCCCCCAGGACCCCCCGCACAAATACGCCTGGACCTGGTCTATCTGTTTGGACTTTTCACGATCGTGATTCCCCGCTCGGGGGCTGAAGTGCAGTACTAACCATTCCTCTTGGCCGCTAGTGAAACCTTGCGTTCTGCTAGTATGGCGCTCGAGCACCGAGAAACATTGATGGTGCGGGATTCTACAGGGAGAGCCCGGGATCGGCTCATATAAGGCACCACGCCCAAGCAAAATGATTCTTCCGACATGGGCTTTTACTCCAAATTTAGCGAGGAATCAACATTGTCGGAGAGACGGCCCCTGGACCTGCCCTGCCGAAGAAAGAAAAAAAAAATGGAATTCTGACACCATCCAGAAAATTACCAGTGCTTCAGACTCGCCCTCATATTTGTAGCAGCATAAATGAAAAGGTTGAGATTGGTTCACAACTTACAATCATATCCCCCAGTGTCATGGATCCGATAACATAGCAGGAGATTTCGGTACTCGAATAGATCATAGGCATTGATGCCCGAGGGGACAAAAATGGACTCTTATTGGTGAAAAGGCCATTGACCGAAGCGTTTCGGTCTCTCGGCACGGGCACGGTACTGGTGATTGTATCATACTCATACTCGGGGGTGCGTGAAAGTGATTGGCACTATATAGCTCTATGTGGAAAAAAGTCCTGAGGTAGAGTGACAGAAGGAATCATATCTACAACAAAGAAACCACAGAAGATGAATGGCTCCGTATTATGACTGCGAGATTGCTTAACAGTTAAAGGCACCCCAACGTCATGGAAAGAAATTGCCCAAGAGATGCCGCTTTTCCCTTTATCTCGCATGTCGATTTTCTAAACGATCATTGTGCTTACCGGTACTTGAGTAAGTTCTTGTTTGAGTACTTTAGCGCGTGCACCACAATCTGGCGCCACCTGTGCCACAAAATATCAATCACTTTCACGTACTACCGATAGAATACTCGTACGGTAGGTATCATGCCTACGGTATCTCACTTGGGGTAAAATAAAAAAAAGCGCCGATAGAGACTCTGTCACCCCCAATCTTCCCGAATCTTCAAAGACGCAGAGTTGTCACTTGTCAGCTTTGCCGGCTTGTTATCGCTGCCAGTACGGTACTGTACTCGAGTACAGTACCGGTATCACACTTCTCGTTCAAGCAAGGACACTCAACTCCCGGCCCAATGCCTGTCCACCACCATGCTCGTGCTGACCCAAAGGCGCACTGCAACACCTCCAGATCCAGTGTCTCGGGTCCACCAAGGCTCAAGCTTATGCGCTCTCCATCACATCATATCGGGGGTCTCAGCCATTTGCCCCCCTTTCCCCCATCCCCATTTCCCCTCCTCGACCCTTTTTCATGCCGGTGCCAGATTCAAAGTACCGTACTTGTATGAATCTCTTGCCCCCATCCCTCTACGAGTACTTGGGCACCAAAACTGCCGATAGATGCCTAGCAACAGCCTTATCGCGGGCTTCCGGAGGGTGTGCAGTCCGCACTCGAGGGATCCACAGACTACTTGTATTGCACGAGCGTTGAATGAATGAACCACCTGTTACGAGCACGATCGCCCGGGGGCCTACGATACTCTCCCACGATAGTTCTCGACCAAGCTACCGTATCCTTCCGTTGGCTTCCCATTCTCCGAGTAGAAACCAATAGAATGCGGGAACCTGAAACTCATGTCGAGTTCTTTCGATCGCCATTACCAATCTACGGGAAATACATGGCCCAAGGGCTTGCAAATGTTTACCCGAGCACCCCACGAGAACGGTAGCATAAGCCATGTGTGCGAGCGACCGTGCTCGGTACGGCAAGTGCCTGTAAACGAGTTATGGTAATTAACAAAGCGAACACCAGGCTCCGTACCGTATCGTATATCGTGGTCGTCGACTAACGATAGCTTACTGTACGGGGGGGGGGCGCTTATCATATTTATGTGAAACGAAGCGTTTCGGAAATCGAGCACAATACCGGCAAGGGGTCCGCGCAGAGAAACCTGGATGGTGTTAACACAAGTTAGTAAAAAGTCCTGGCGACCTGGTCCCACCCGGTCGGGGTGTAAAAATCATGAAATTGGACCTGGAATTGAGGGCCCTAAATGCCGGCTCTGGGCGTGTTTTTGTGCCCCATGAGGGGTATGGTTTTGTAGCCGTACCTCTTAGGTATGATTTTGGCAGCAGTGACTTTGGGATACCGGTATTCAGAGAATTGACCACCGAATGGCCCCTCAAAGCGGCCCAGTTTAGGAACGCCATTTTTCGGGGGCTCCATGGGCTGCTGTTGCGAGCGGCAGCATCCGGGAAAACTTCGAGTACTGACGATATGATACCTCCCACCTCGGTCGGACCGCGTAGAGCCCCCTACCAACATTCTCAACGGTTTTGCTGGAGGGATGAATTCTCTCCCTTTGGGTGTGACCCCTCGGCATCCGGTCCGAAGGCTAGGTTTTCGACGACGACCATAGCAGTATTCTACCGTACAAGTACGGCTGTAGTGTGTTTCACGGAACTCTCCCATCCATTCCATCCATTTCCCGCACCGGGCTTGGGCATGTCTCGGAGGGGCAGGTTCTTCCGAGCCGAGACGTCTCGCGTATGAAAAAAATCAAATACTCGAGTGATCCACCATGACCGAACATGTGAGGAAGGAGACCACTGGAGGACTCCCCCAAACATCTTAAGTAGCCTATGCTATATATCATACGCCAGAGTGTATCGGTCTGCCTTAGAGAGGTTCTCCGTACTATAGTATGTATCCTAGTCGGGTGAAGTCCTACAGTCCCATCCTCGAGCAGTTTAGAGCCTGTTTGGCAAAAAAAGGGAGAGAAACCCCCCCTTCTTTCTTCAGAGCTCTGTTTAATTGGCACTTGGCAAGCCAATGAACTCGAGAATTCATAGTATACCTGATTCATCGGAGCGGGAAATCCAGTGTTGCCTCTTTTCCTCCAACAAACACAACACCTCCCTGGCCGACCTCCACACTTGAGATTAGGACCACCCTCATCTCTGTTCGGCGCGTAGCGTTAAACTACGCCTTTATCTTACTAGAGCCTCTCTTTTCCTCAATGCCTTGAAAGAGTCCCACCCCGCCCCCTTCAACCTTTCAAACCATCATCATGGGAGTGTCAGTGAGACTTCCCACTTTAAGCTTGCCACTCCTATTGTTCCGGATTAGGGTTATTGACAATGTGATTATAAAACTCGCTTGCTTTTATATGGGGCTGCAGTCTTAGATAACTTGCCCCTCGGAAAAAGCCCACCACATCCTGTTTTGTCCATTGACTAGTGAATTCCGGGACCATAGCTGATGGGCTCGGCCTGCAACCACCTAGTTTCTCCAATGAGCCTCATATTCTCAAATAAGCATGACCGTACTTTTAGACCCTATGTCATACAGTTTCAAATACGTCATTACAGGTGACTATGATGCGATTGTTCACGCTTTTCACATCCTGAGTGCCATTGCCAGTATATCTTTCAGGGAAAATCTTGGGTTGCTGCAATAGTTCGGCAATTGAACCTCTAGGAACAAGAAATCGACCTAATGATTGCTGAGAGCCAAACGGTTAAGGATGACCTAGTCTACCATCTTACTAGGGTATGGAGAGAGTTGTGAGCCCTACCGGACGAATATGCAAGGTAGAGGATTGGGGGATTGAACGAGCATGAGGGAAAGCCCCCAGAGATACCCATTAATGTCCCTCCTCCATTGAGAGTGGAGATATTCTGCAACATATAGAGGTTCACCTTGGAAAAGCAGATGTAGCGAGCCAAGAAGTGGTTGGGTGGCCTTTACTCGTATTGTTTCACGGAAGGGTTGCTTGAGCTCTGTGGGGACGCCAGTCTACAGGGCATGGGACTTAACCTGTACTAGTGTAACACTGTGGCTGGGTTGACCTTAGTACTATGCTTAGTTCGTAGGCTCCATGGTAGCCATTTACCTACATTGGGAACATCTATGCTCAGCTGCAGTACCTTCTGCATCTGGACAGAGCCCTTCAATGAACCGAGCGAGCACCAGTCTTATTTAAGTGGCTTGTCTAGGAAGCAGCACTAACCTCGGAGATCCCCCAGGCAGAAGAGCCCTTTGGACAGGTTATGGCAGAAAAGGTTTCTGATTGATACGTTGCGCATCAGCAGGAGTCAGGGGTCTGAGATCAGGCTCCGATAGCTCTGATGCGGATTCATAGGAGAGGGCGCCGTCTGAGCCCTGCCCAGGAGGGACCGCCGAGGCTGAGCAAGAGCGTGAGGGTAGCAGATTGGAGCTTCTTAGGGCCCCTGCCCCCGGATCCCTGGGAACGGTGGAAAGATATCAGGGGAGCAGAATGGCAATATAGGCATCCGAGAGAGATCCCGGGGGTGGAAAAGCATAGGTATCAGGTTGGGGAAGTGCTAACCTGCTCTCTTTTCTTTTTTTTCTCCTTCCTTGTAGGTGGAATTTGCGCTTGTCGTTTGTTGCAGAGGGCACAACATCTTGAAGTCTGCTATTCCCTTGTCTGCGTGTTCTATCGTCTGCTTTCTTGTAGCGTAGCTTCTACCTTGCTAGCACCGCTCGGCTCCGCAGAACTGTAAAGTAAATTCAAGTAATATCAAGTATTTGATCTGGTGCAGGCTTCTTGCAACCTGCCTATGTCATGCGTAGTGGGAAGCACGAGTTCTGGGAGAATGGGGGAGTTTGTTCAAAGGGATCACAAAAAAAAAATCTCGAAGCACCCAAGGAGCCAATTCAGGATTTCCGTTTTCGGGTCCCATCATTTCGTAGCACTCGGTGTGGACAATGACATCCAGGCGAGTGGGATTTAAATGGCCACGCCAAGGTAAACCCGAGCGCCCGTATCACACTTGTCGCTACCCATTCCCCACACACTCAGCCAGGGCTCTAACTTAGTATGTCCGACACAGCTCGGCAGCCCGCTTTTGGAAATTTCAAGAGTAACCGGGCCCGTCATATCGAGAGAACTAGCTCCCCGAATTCATTTTTAGTTATTAGGATGGTGGCGTTCGAAGCGGTGCTGGAGTATATACACCTGTATTCGCGGGGCACATTTGTGCATTATATATACTCGGTTCGCGGCGTACCGAGAACTTCGACCCTCTCTATAATATATGATAGCAAACCTCTACGAGTGCCGGGACTGCAACTGTACTGGTAATATGATACTCGTACCCCCCCGGCTCCGAAAGCATCCGGAGATCTGCCTGCCAGGACGCCTCGGAAAATCGCATCTGGGGTTGTATAGGAGGGGCCTTGGTATGATGCAGTAGCCGCAGTTCCCTCTCCGAATACTAGGTACGAGTACAGTACTGTATGTTTGGAACCGGCGAGTATCGGTTGGGATAACTCCGTCCCGTTTTTTGCAAACTGCAGGTATAATACGGTAGGTGAGCCGGTATTCCAAATTCTGTTATCATAACCTGCCGAACTTTTTTTTTTTTTAAAAAAAAAAACTACAAGTTAGTAGGGATAACTCTCTCTCTCTCTCTCTCTGGCGGCCATAGATGACTTAGTAAGATTTTCACAGAGATTATAAATTTACTCGTACGGGTGCTCGAGTAACCTGGGCCTAAAGATCTTTGTAGATTATGGTACATTGCCGCATGGCACATCGTTGCAATCACCAAGATAAGGGTCTAGCCACCGTACTGTAGAGTGGTACTCGAGTTTGTATGATACAAGGTGTGGAAAGAAGTTATGGAACAGTTATTTGAGGTTAACCAGCCAAATACATCCTTGTCTGTTCCGGTTAATTAGTTCCTACCCTTGTACTCGTTAATCACCGTTTCTAGGGATCCCACAACCGATCGGTATTAGTCTGACCAGGTCACCCCAGCCATACCATTAATTAACCGAGCAACCGGGTGTCGACACAATTTAACTGGCGCCTAGTTGGAAAAGAGAGATTGGCCTGGTCGGGGGTGAACTGTTTTCAAAAAAAAGGGAAAAGGAGCATGATATAATACGGACTAAATCTATCGGGTGCACAGGTCGCGAATGGCTATGAGGGTTGGTATACGAGTACTCCTGGATTACCGTACACCGGTATCACAGCTTTCAATGATGACCCCGGGATCCGGTTCTCTCTATTATATTATATAGTTCTAGTTCGGGCTCACGAAGGAGGACAGGAACCACGCACGGCGCACGACCACGGGAAGCAAGTTGGTAAAGGGTCAAGGGAAGTCTCAAAAATTACTGACACTCCTGAGAGTGGGCTTCCCTATGGGGTGCTGTAATTTTTGTTAAATTCCCGGACTCATCCGCTATCATCCCACAAACACATGTGATAACCGGAAGACCCCATGGCATACCGGCACAACCTAAGGTCCGGCCTTACCCCCCCGCGAAAAAAAACCGAAACCGAACAAATGATCTAAAATCACAGAAAACCGCCTCATTAGTTGAAAGCAAACAAAACCTGGCTTGTATGATGGTCCGAGGGAATTATCATACATGGGGGGGATGATGATAGGTTACGTGCTAAAGTGGGCAGGACCATACCATTTTTCCCTACAAATACTTCCCGAGTGGTAGGTCTCCGTACCTCTTGATCTGCCGATATGATGCCGGCACCGTAGAGAGAGATCTCTGAATTGAAGAGCCCCCCGCATGTCCCTCTTCCTCGAAAGAGGTTCGTTGGTTGGGCTAATGTCGGGATAGAGACTACTGTACTGTTACGTCAATCCGTATCGCTTCACATCACTTGAAAGGCAGCTGGTACAAGTACTCGAGTACTGTACACTTCCGTAGATCCTGCGTCTGGGGCATTCCTCACCAAGTAATCCGCGAATACGGTTGCCGCCCCCTAATCTCACGCAATTTTTATCCCCGGGAATTCCATCGGAGCCCTTATCCCCAACCTACCGGTATCATAACCTCCCGGGTGACCACACCATCACGAACGATCACTCGGTACCTGTACTTTCTTTTTCTAAGGGATAGACGCCCGCTAGCGGTGAGGTGGGAAAAATCGATTGATCACTCGTCACGAAGCCGCGTATTTGTAGATATATATACGCACGACAAAAGCCTGGCTGTTTGAAGGGGCAAGGACTGCCGGGGCGTTACGTACACCCCGTGGATCCGGTTACACGGGGACAGGAGAGGACAGATGTTACATACCGTACGGTACTCAGCCCCTACGCACAAGTACTCGTACCGTAGCTGTACCGTACGGGTACCGGTCCAGGAGTGGGTATGATGGTTTTGTTTCTGGAGGCCACATGTCATGAAGCACCATTCGGTATCGCGGGCGTGGGGTAAAGTATGATATGTGATGGAAGGTCCGGTTTAGGTGCCTTGTTTGATTGCGGATGCTCCACGTTGGGTTGGCCTGTGTATCGTATGGTGCACCCGGTCCTTGAATAGATGGGTAAGCTCCCGGCTTGTACAGTAGGTGGTGCGTCTTAGCTTACGGCACTGACTGTATCGTACTGTACCTGTACCGCACTTTGTACTGCGCCCGATGATGTGTGCGGTATTCAGGAAAGTTTGTCCCGTCGTATCATATCGTACGGCATTCTACGGTATGCAGGGTTGTTTCTCTCATGCCGGGCGGTCGTCACGGATGCCCTGGTACTCGGAGAGGGTTGCTGTTGCATACCAGCCGCCATCCAAGCCGTTTTTTTTTTTGGCGGCATGCAGCAGCAGTCCTTTTAAATAAATAAATAAATAATAATAATTCAGCATTATGAACGGATATTGCGATGCGGGGCGTGTTCATTTACTGGGGCGCCCATCGAGGAGGCCTTCCGTTGAAACTGGAGGTATTGAACCACCGCCATCATGCCACTATCAGGGCGCCGTCGAGGGAGGCAAGCGTGCTTATCCGTCACTATCTTGTTTTATGCAAAACCGTTCATTTTCTCCCGAAACAGGTCAAGTCAGCCGTCAGTACAATTTGAAATTCCCCTACGTAGGCTCTGCTTTGTTGCTCCCTCTGTTACGGTATCATACTCGGAGAGTACGGTGATAATGTGAGGCTGTCGATAATATCTCAGAACGCGCACCGACTGATAGAAACCAATGGAACCCATCCATCCATCACCACAAGGGAGGGAAGGAAAAGAAAGGAAGAAAAAAAAAAAGGAGATTTATGCGGTATGCACCCTCAATGCGCAGCATCAAGCCCGGCCGGAGGGGCCTATCATGTTATGTGGGGTGGACCCTGGAGCTTTTTTCCTCTCGCTTTTAGATAGGGCAATCTAAGCGCGCAGCGGTGCAGGGCATGTAACGCAGCTCTAGGGATAAATATGATACAGCGTTATCCAGAGCACGAGTGCGGCCGGCTGCCGATAGATATAATCGTCACGTGGCCTAAAGCAGCGAGTTGCGACGAGAACGTCCGCCGAATGTGGAGCAGCGTGGCTGATTGATTGACGGGCGCTCGTTGCTGTTGCTTATCGGATTTATGTGACGGTCATGTCTGTCGGCCGCACTCGTGGAAGATCAGAGGCATGCGTCGGGAGGACTGGTAAGGCATGTATGATGCTATGGAGTGATGATTGCACCTTTTATTGTGCCGGGTGCGGTGGTGAGTTTGATTCTTCTGTTGGCTGGTTTGTGAGAGGGTGGAGGAACTTCCGCGAAGGGGTGTGAGGGATTGAGTGCGAGTCGCCAAGGGTAGGGAGTATCATACGAGTAACTTTACAAGTGAATTTAGGTTTAAGGTATTGCGGTGTGGTGGAGTCCGATACCGGTGTCGTACGTTGCTCAGGCAAGGTGCCGAGAGAGGCAGGGAGCGCTGTTTTCGATAAGGGCTTTGGGAAATCGGCCTCTCTGAATACATGATCAATGCTGCGGTAGCCGCTAGCACGGGAGGGGCCCTTTCGTTGTGGGGGGAGTATTATAGATGTCTTATCTCTCGCGGTGTTTATCCCCCAGGGGAGGTACCTGTACTGTGCCAGATGGATAGGCTTGTTCGGGTCGCATCTTCTCTGGACTGATGAACCCTCCTGTCTCGGGCACCGCATTGGTCCGGGTTCTTGGGGTCCCCTCAGCCGTTGCTTCATCTGCGGTTGCATGCTGGGTTGGCAGTCGTGATCGCTCTGGGCAAAATTGCGGGGCACGCGACCGAGAAGACTTGGAAACCAAACAATCCTCCACTGAGCTAATGCCGAACGCTGATTGGGCTCACAACGGATGGAGAGGTTGGAGGGGAGCCTTCTACGAGTACCTCATCAATGCGTTTCATTCACTTTCGTCTTTATTTATGTCTGAGAGAACGCATGCCGGCCGGTATGAGACTCATGAGATGTAGGACACAAGTACCGGTATTCGTACCTGGTGTATCACAAATATACAGTGCTGTGCTAGCCATTGTACGGTACTCGTACGGTGCACACAATCAATTATTCTTATCCCTGCCATCACATTCGTCGACAGCGCTCCCCCTTGTACGAAGGACCACACCTTTTTCCTCGTACCGCCACCCAATTCACTGCCCCCCCCCCAGGATAACTGTCAATCTCCTGGCTGAGCTGTCATCGCCCATTTTATTTATTCATTCCCACCCGACAACCCCCCGGAGAGGAACCAAGGGGAGAGAATACTCTTCGGAGAGAGAGAAAAAGGGACAGCTTCAGCCGTTTGAACCTTGGATCCTACAAATCTTCTCGATCCACGGCCTTTTCTGTTTCCATGCATTACAACGTCCACTTTCTCGCTCCGGCGGTTGCCTTGGTGGGACTGGTGATCCAGTGCGGGACGAACGCGGCCATAATTCCCGACTCGCTGGGTCGCCGAGTCATCGCTGAGCCGAGGAGTGCTCACACTGTTCAGGAATTCCCAGACCCGGGTGGCTCAGCTCCCGAACCGGCTCGGTGGTCCACCCGGATTCGAGATAGTATTGTCGGCCAGTTGTTCGGGAGGGCCGACCGGCACGGAAGGCGGAGGGAGAATCAAAGATACTTGTCCGACACGGCGAAGGTTGTCTCGCAGTATGCTGGCGATGTGGTGTTGCGTTTCACCCTCAAGACACCCGAGGAGGTGAAAGCTCTAGCCGAAGCTTCGAACATCTTGCTTTTGGACGTTTGGTCGACAACCAAGACCCACGCTGATATTAGGATAGCGGAGGCGGATGTATGTCTTGCCTTGCTTCCCATCCCATTGCTGGGGGGCTAGTTGTTAACCGTGATGCTTAGATCCCACCCCTGTTGGACCTTTTGCCCGCTTCATTACAGCATTCGCATGCCCGCTTGATGCACGACTTGAGCCAGACTGCTCGAGATACTTATCCTGGGGAATCACCCGGCGGCCGTTACCATGGCCGGACACCCGACGGAGTCCAAAACCTCTTCTTCCAAGATTACCAACCGCTTGATGTGATTCAGGCATGGATGAATCTCCTTAGATCCCTCTTTCCTAGTCTTGTGGAAATCGTGAGCATTGGGAAGAGTTATGAGGGGCGCGATATCCAAGCAATCCGTGTGGGGAAGCGGGGAGGGGATGGAGGGAGGAAAACCATTATTGTGACCGGAGCGGTTCATGCAAGGGAATGGATCAGCGTTTCGACAGTATCCTATTTGGCATACTCTCTTATCACTGGATACAAAAGGAGTAATGATCGCTCGTTGGATACCATAGTTGATGAATTTGACTGGTATTTCATTCCGACTCTCAACGTTGATGGCTACGTGTATACATGGGAGGGCGATAGGCTTTGGAGGAAGAATAGGCAGCCGACCACCTTGGCTTTCTGCAAAGGAATTGATCTGGACAGAGCATACAACTTCCATTTCGACGGGTCGTCCCAATCACAATCGAACCCTTGCAGCGACAGTATGTATAACCCTGCAAAAGTTGTGTAACCCCTATCGCGAGTCAGTTCTAATGAGGGCATAGTGTTCCCGGGAACTTCCCCCTTCGAAGCAACAGAAGCAAAGGTGTTTTCGGATTGGACGTACAATATGACCAGGGAGGGGGCCAAGATAGTGGGACTACTCGACTTCCATTCTTACTCGCAACAGAGTACGACGACATTGCCGGTTTGGTTTAGGATATATGCTAACATTTTGCCAGTTCTCTACCCATACTCATACTCCTGCAACAGTATGCCCCCAGATCTCGAGAACCTCGAAGAACTAGGAATCGGCCTGGCTAAAGCCATTCGATTGGTTTCTGGTGAACATTATGAGGTGACATCGGCCTGCGAGGGCACCGGGTTCGCCAAGTACCAGGGCACGACCGGCGGCGGGAGCATGATGGACTTTTTCTACGCTGAGGATCGTATCCCCTACTCGTACCAGATCAAATTGAGGGATACGGGTAGCTACGGGTTCTTGCTGCCCAAAGACCATATCATTCCCGCTGGCGAGGAGAGCATGAATTTATTGAAGTATTTCGGGATGTTCATTCTCGATGATGGATCTCCAGTACAGCGGCATAGCGGGTTGAAGAAGAAGAAGTGAAGTATTTCCTTGTGTCCTGTTCCGTTGGGAAAAAAGATTGATTCGAACGAATTGGGGTGGGTTAGTCTCTTTCTTCTTGTTTACTCCTTTTGGTGTTTCGTGATCACGGCTCGCGACACGTTTCGGGTGGAGACAAGCAAATGGCGAGTTGGTCCGTGCGGGTAGGCTGGGTATTCGATTTTTCCTTCGGTGTTTTGGGGTGGGCATAGTTTGCTTTGCGTGTACACGGGTTGGGCATGGCCACAAAAATTGGCATGTATCTGGCATGGCATGGGGTGGGATGGATGGCAGGAAAAGCAAGCCTCAAAAAGTGTCCTTGGGGGGCTTGACTTCTTGTATATTCCGAGGAGCCGTTGTCTCTTTTCGCTGTTTGTCTTTACCGTCTTTTTTCCTCTTTTTGGATATCACTTTAATGAGCACAAAATGTTGTAATAATGAGTAAAACGGACAGACCACTTCATCCCATCCCATCTCTGCCATCAGGGCTTCTGATACAACTCGAACCGAAACTTCACCCCATTCTCCTCCCTAACCCCTTCGGGCACCTCCTCCCCGACAAAAGCGCAGAGCTCCTCGTGCCCCCTCCGTACCCACCCGGTCTTTTCCTCATCCCTGACGTCCACCGGAAAGAATCTATCACAGTCAAACTCCCCCTCAACATTGGTCAACAGCACATTCCTGGTCCCCTCGTCCTCCATGGCGAGCCTGTATATCTCCGCACCGCCAATCACGAATATCCTGCCACTGTCACCGCCCGCGGCAGCGATCGCGTCGGGGAAGGAGGTGACCCAAGTGCTCACGTCATCGAGAGAATCCGGCCGCGGGGAGCGCGAGATGATGATGTTGCGGCGCGATGGCAGCGGGCGGGATCTCGGCGGAATGGAGAAGTAGGTTTTCCGGCCCATGATCACGGTGTTTAACATCGGGTTCGTGGGAGGGGAAGGGGATGGTGGTGGACGTTTTGTGACGCGGGAGAAGTAGGAGAGGTCGGTCGGGAGATGCCATGGTAGTGTGCCGGATTTTCCGATTCCTAGGGAATGGGATGCTGCAACGATAATTGTTAGATTCAGGTTTGGGATTGCCATTTTGGTGGTGGTGGCGGTGGTGGTGATAGTGGCGGGATGATACTGGTAGTTTAGAGGAGGGATGTGTTTGCGGTTGTGGTTGTTGTGGGTGGCGGGGTAGTAAGGGTTCTGAAACAAACTATTTTTCTTCTTCTTCTTTTCTTTCTAAGTTAAGGTTGGCCTAGCGGTAGTGGCATGCAGCCCTACGATGTGCGGGAGGCGATGTGCAACAACGTTTTGTGGGGGAAAAGAAGCTACTGTACGTACCGTCGCCAGGCGCCTTACCGCCATACTAAACTCTATGTAGATCGCTGCTCGCATTCTATTGGTACTGTGACTTGCAGTAGCCGTAAATGGTCTTCTTCACCGCGCAGTATTCGTTAGTCTATCCCGTGTCGATGTCACACCGGTGGTTGGCGCATGGTTGCCAACCTACTATTCAATTGTCTACCGGTATGATACGATACTCTTCTGTACAGCGCCGACACCGCGACGAAGATTGCTTAAATCAACGATTTGGGCATCACAATATGATATCATCCACCTGTTGTCGTACCGGCAGTGGCAAAATGTGGAGGACCTACTAACATAACCTGCCAGATGTTTCCGTATCTGAAGTTTGAACAGTAATTTAACGCTCCAAGTGCAGTACCGTACCTATTCGGCTCAAACAATTCTTGGGGGAGGGAGGGAGGGAGTGTTTATCCGCCCAGCCATCTATGCCATGCTTTTTTCATGCCTAGAACTTGGTTAGTCTCTGTGATAAGAATTCTGTTCAAATTTGGCGTACGAATGAAGTGGCTATAGTTTTGGACCCCGGGCTTGTAGAGTATCGTCCCCCCCCCCTCCCCAGAAACCACGAAGGGGCCCCAAACCGAAAACATCCGGAGAGGGAAAGGTAACAAGAATGCTTATCGTCCCTTGAATCCCTTCCCAGATTTTTTTATTTTTGGTGGATATATATATATATATATATATATATCCATCGCCTTCAGCCACACGATGGGGAAAAGTGTGCCTCCCAGTGGGATAAGTATTTGTTCCCAAGTTATCATTTCATGAAACACCTAGCTGGCGTAGTGGTTAAGATGTCGCAGTACACATTAACTTCCTATCGCACTTAGCAGGAGCCCAGGAGTTCAATTCACGCTCGCATTGAGTTATTGTTGGACGATCCGTCATGTGGGGTAGGAGGGTTCTTAGACCCCTGCCCTACGGGAACTGGGAGATTTGGTGAGCTCCGCCTTCCTCAATAAGGCTGTTGGGCTTTCCACTGCTGCTGTGAGGTGGTAGTTTCCGACTCTAGACCCACACCCAAGGGCCCCGGGTGATGGGTTGGCGATCGGCGGCGCGGCAGTTCTTTTTGACTTTTTTTTTTCTTTTGCTCGTAAAGGTATTTCTTTCTGGAATGATGGGTATTGATGGGGGTATATTGTAGTAGCTAGATGAAGATATAAAAACCGATGGTTACCAGAATGGATGGCGGAGAGCTTGGGTACCCGCCGGTATCTGTCTGAAGTGGGTTTTTTTTTTTGAGAAGGAAGAGGTAAGGCAGGCTTTATATCGCTCCGCCGAAGGAGGGAGAGAGAAGGAATGAAAGATATTTCGTTCCCGATTAAAATTCTTTGGGCTCTCCCCACACAGCATTACACTATCGCGAAAAGGTATATGTCAAATTGGCAAGCATCATGCTGAAATCCAGGTCCCTCAATTGGGGTCACCGATCAGTTGCATATATGGTCACTCGTAGTATTGCATTGCTCACTTATTGTTATACCCACCCGTAAGAACCTTCCTATAAAATGCCACACAATCTCGCTCTGGGACGGAAGTCACCAACAGGTCAACATACTGACTAGAGAATGCAATCCCGTGCTGCAATTAGTTGTTATTACACGGACATTAAACCCGCGATTCAAGCTAGGTAAAAGATATCACAGGATAACAAACTCTAGAGAGTGTGTGCCCAGGTTCGGCATCCACAAAAAAATGACACAAGAAATTACACACCTGCTGGGTAATGTACCAGCCCCGGCAAATATTCCTGAGGATGTACTCTCAACAGAATTATAGCATGTAGTCGCCCGGTGATGGCAGTCTCGTAAACACCTGGTCCGGGCTGGTCGGGGAGGTATACATATATATGACAGCCCCCACGCCCAGTACCGCGGATCACGAAAACGTAGGAAAAAGGATATGGAGTAGATAAATAGATACAGCCGAGAAGCTCGAAATCTTGGCTCGAGATTTGGCCCTAGCTGTCCAAAGTTCAATTGGTAAGGAAAAGACGGGAGGAGGAAAACAAGAAGGGGAAGAAGGACATGGAGATCTTCGGGACTTGCTATGTATTATACTTGGATCCTAGAGATGCCGGTAAGGAAAAGGGTGGAAGATTTATAACTCTAATTTTTATTTTTTTATTACCATGCTCCGGAAGCCGTTTGAACACACACCTTCGGTATGATGGCATAACCAAGAGAGGGGAGATCCCGGTACTCCCGAAAGGTTTGCTGGGGTCGTGAGAGGCAGAGGATTGAGAAACCGAGTTGGGTGCTAAAGAGGAATTACAATTAATTAGAGTGGGGACGGGGGTGGTAGTCAGATATCCCGTAAACATACATCGCCCCGACCTGGTTTTTTCTTCAGGTTAAGGAGGCTATCGCAGGTGGAAAGTCGATGTGTTTACAAAGGGATTTGGAGAATTGTATTTATCACACATTTAATGCTTAGAACGTATTCTGTCATACACCCAGGTTCTTGGTACAGCTCCACCTGGGGCTGGATTTTGCGAGTGACACGCTGTGCCGAGCGATTTCTACGATAGCAGAATCGGGTTTGAGGTTTGCATTGGAGATCCCGAGCAGCCCGAGGCTATTCTCCAATGAGGGGAGCACTAGTCTATACTCGGAAGGGTGGAACCAGGCGGCGTTCCGAGATACGTATGGATTGATGCGGTGGTGCTACAAAGCTCCCCCCCCCCCCGATGAATGACGGGGTCAGGCACTGATGAGATGGGTAGACGGCAACAATAGCACTGGTCAGGATTGCTTCACGGGTGCTAGATGAACACTACTAAGAAAAAACAATTTTTCTAGGAGTTGGGGTAGAATGATTTAATGATAGTGGAGCACAATTGCAGCATGTAAGCCTGATGCAGAACAGAAAGGGGAAGGGGAGAGGGGGCGAGGATAATACAGTCATACGGGTTAATTTTGATAGGTGGGGCCGTTTCAAACTGGTATGATAACCCCCATTCAATCCACCGCCCATCTTAGCCAAATACTCCCCCAAAATCTCGCCAATCAACGGTGCATACGTTTCCATCAACCCCCTCAACATCCTCATTCCCACAATAGCACAACACTCACGCCCCGCGACCGAAATCAACCCTCTCACCCCCAAGAAGCAGCCGAACAGCCCCCCTCCTCCTATGATCAATCAAAGCAAACAGTGCCGTCTGCCTCTCCACCGAGGAGAGACGAGCATTGACATCCACCCTTCATGCCCCAGAAACCACCTCGGAATCCCCTAATTCCATCTCAGGGTTGCCCTGCGCAACAGCATGTATCCACCCATGTCTACCGCGTTGACTTCTATATCCTTGAGCGAAAGGGGCAGTTTCCCCATCTGTACTCCCTCCTTTTACACCGCGATACGCAGCGGAATACATTGGAGGTTTGTCTTGAGGTTCGCCTCGGCTCCCAGGCCCCTCAACAGCGGTCTCACAGCTTCGACCCGGCCCAGGTGGGAGATGGGGGCCAGAGGCGTCCTACTACCAAGCATGTCTACTCCCCACTACAAGAGCGAGTAGATTGAGGTCCCAGGTTCGGTGAGGATTTTTTTCTTTGGGGATTTCGATGGTTCCGTGATGGGCTTTTAACTCACCCAGGAGACGCTAAACCTTGGGGATTATCGCGAAGGGAGAGGCCGGCGCAGAGGGCGAGACGGTGTATAGGAGCGATGTCAAGGGAAGGTAGTAGAAGTGACAGAGGGGCCGTAGGCAGGAATGGGTTGGTGGTGGCTGCTTGCAGGAAGGTTCCATTCGGGGGGCTAATAGGGGCACTCTTGGGCGACCTCGGTGGGGTGAGGAAGATGGGGGCAGGAGCACCGGAGGCATATTTCCCGGGCCCGATGGGCGCTGGCAGTGAGCAGAGAGGTGTGAAGGAGAAGAGCCTTCCTCTCCCCAGTACAGGCATTATCCAGGTCGATATTAACACCGGAACTTAAATCTGGATCAACGGCTACTGCCCACTCTCCACCCCCCTATATTTAGACTGATGGTGATAAAGTGACCGACTAGGATAGTATCTTAAAGTGCTCGCAACGTACCGGTACTTCTATCCGTCCTATGCAGGTAAGCCGCCTCTCGACCTTGGGGAGGCAAGTGATAACCTGGACTACGGTAATCCGAAGCGTCAACGCGCCGACGCGAGAAATGTGAACCCCCAATACTCCGGAATCGGAAAAAGAAATAGCCTTCATACCGCCGGTATGCAATGGCGATGTCAAAGTCTTAGCTTCGCTCTTTCCCAAAAGACAAAGGGTGCAATCGGTTCATAGAATCTCACTCGTCATTCTCTATCAGCTCCAGGATCTATTCCGATATCCCGGGCATGATAATTTGGGCTGTTGAGCACTTGGCTAGCTTTATGGACAAACTAGACGGCTGGCCAAATATTTGACGGACGGACAAGAAATGCATGGGCAACTCAAAGAAACCACCTTCACATAATCACGTGCTTGTGGCTAACCACAGCACCGCCAAGACCCTTTTGGTTCCCAGACCCCTGGCGCCAGGATGAAATGAGCACTGATCGTTGGGGAACAAGCACAAGCTACCAGAACCTAAGGTAAGGTTACAAGTACTATGTACCAGTATGGTATCATCTCCCCGACCAGCCTGGGCAGTGCCAGTATTAATGCCAGCAACCCCAATCTGCAAATGCCATAATAGCCACTGCACTCCGTAACCTTTCTTCACTTTGCTTGCGCCTTATCCCCTCCTTTCCTCACTAACATCATACCACCGTACCGCCATCCCAGGAAACAAACCCTAGCGGAACAGAACATCACCAGCAAGAAAGCAGAATGTCGACAGCCTCCACCTCCGCGGATCGGCGTCCATTCCCACTCCGCCGCACCTCCTCTACCGCCTCCTCGTGGTCACGTTCATCCTCACGCTCACCCTCCCCGCCAGCCTCCTCATCTCGAGGAAGAACTTACACACCCAAACCCTTCGACATCCCGGTCTACTTCTACCCCTCAGGCATCTACTCCCTCTCCGCAATCGCAATCCGGGCATTCCTCCTGGGCACCACCTTCGCCTCCTCCTTCCTGCTCGCGTACCTCCTCCGAAGCACGTACCCGCAACTCCCACTCTTCGTCACCGCCCTCTCACTCTTCCACTTCCTAGAGTTCTGGACCACGGCAGAGTATAATACGCGGAAAGCAAAGGTTAGCTCGTACCTGCTTACGAACAATGGCATGGCGTACAACCTGGCGCATACGGCGGCGTTTACGGAAGGGCTCCTGGAGTGGTTGGTTTGGGGGAGGGGGGAGGGGTGGAAGGGAGAATGGGCGAGTGGGAGGTTGTGGATTGTGGGTGTGGTATTGATTCTGGGCGGGCAGGTTGCCAGGAGCCTTGCTATGGTCCATGCCGGGACGAACTTTAGCCATCTCGTGGCGTACAGGAAGGAGGAGGGCCATGTTTTGGTCAAGAGTGGGATTTTCAGGTTTGTTCTTATAGTTCTTCCTTTTTTTTCTTTTTTCCTTTTTTCCCTATGCTGATGGGAACAGGTATCTTCGACATCCCTCATACTTCGGCTTCTTCTGGTGGGGACTGGGAACGCAGATCATGCTTGGAAACCCGGTTTGCTTCGTGGGCTACACTCTCGTGCTCTGGAAATTCTTTAGTCATCGAATCCGTGGGGAGGAGGAGCTGTTGGTGGAGTTCTTTGAGGATGAGTATCTGGAGTACAGAGCTAGGACGCGGACGTTTATCCCGTTTATCCAGTGATCGGCTCCTGTTCTTCTTGGAGGTGGTGACTTTGTTTTTCTTATTCGAAATTGCCAGCTATTTAGGTAAGGAGTCGACACACAACAACTCTACGGGTGGTATCGTGGGTTCGCTTGTGATGTAAAACTTCAGCGTAATTGGGGGGGGAAGCAATCATGTCATAGAATGGGCGGAGGAAGGGATGATGAGAACCCTTTTTGTACTGTACACGAATGATTATAGTGCCTAACATTTGGGAGATGTTTCTATTCATTTGTGACATGGAGCGATCACCCACGGCTCCCCAACACTTCTGCAAACAATTGCTCCCAGACTCTAAACCTCTCGGTCGCCCGGTGCACACACTCAATCACCTCTGCAACCTGCCCAATTCCACCTCCCTTCTCGATCCACCCGACCTTCTCCCCCTCGAGAGCACAAACCATAATCCGCTCCTCACAAACCCCTTCCTCGAATTCGTCCGGATCACTCAATATCACCTTCCCGCCCTTCTCCGCACCCAAGTCAATGACTGCGAACGACGCAGTGAATGCCAATCCCCTGACTTCGAGCGGCTTGTATCTCGAGACCTCCGGATAGCAGATAACGCCCTCGGTGTCCTGATCCCAATAGGCTTGCGGTAGTTTTGTAGAGTGGAGAGCGGCGAGGATGGAAGCCCAGGCCGCGTCGAGGACGTTACCATCCAGGGAGATGACGACGACGTCAATGTAGAGCACCCAGTACGCTTTTACCTCCTCGGTGTTGGGATCAAGGATGCGTAGGGGCCGCAATGGGATGAGTTTATTGGCGAGCAGCAAACGGTGCAACCTCGCGGTAACAGCCTGAGCAAAGTCCGTAGGAGGACCTGGGTGGTAATCCCTCGAGCAACCGGTTCCTACTCATAAATTAGTACCATAGATACTCGGCGGCAGATAGATGGATAGGAGGGAACAAACCCATCTCCAAATTAGTAACCACCAAACCCCTCTCCCGAACTTCATCTCCCTCCCCCTCCTCATCCTTCCTCCTGCCGTCCTCCCCGCTCCGCAGGACAACAATCCTACCCCCAGACCCCGCTGTCAGCGATAATACCTCCCCGCGAACACCACAAACCACCGCCGTATCCCCCGTCCGGATGACCGCCGACCCGTGAGCGTGCGAAAGCGAGTTCGTGTGCAGGGAAGGTTTTCGGAAGGCGTCAGAACTGCGACCTGAAGGGCGGGTTGCAGGAGTGGATTGTAAATGCCTTTCCAGGAAGGTCTTTGGCGCGAGTTTTTGGAAGGTTGCAGGTGGGAAGGAGAGAGGACTCGAAGGTGGTGGTGGGGGCACCGTCGTCATTTCGTTGATTGTTGGATGTTGGTTGAATGTTGGTTGGTTGGTGGTACCGGTAGCGGTGTGGAGGGATGCTGAAGATGAGAGCGAGGTATCTGTTTGGCTACCGTCAGCGGGTGACTTTTCTTGTTGTTTCTGGGGTGAGGCTGAAAAGGTTATTTTGACCTCTTGCGGGATGTTCAGAGTTATCCCCCTTTTTTCTTCGTCCATCTTCCCGGGGTCTATGGCGAACTTCCGCTGCAACATATGGCACGATATCATGGCTGAGCTTGGGTGGCTCTAAGGGTTGGGCCTGTCGGTATTACGGCAAGTTATGTTCCCTCGATAAATAATATTATGCGGAGCAGACGGTACCAGCAAGGTACCCGAGTGGACCCTTTTCCGCAGCGCTGAATCCTCCAAATTAATGATGAAAGACTACGGAAGGTGGTCTCTGGATGCCAGCAAAGCTACGACATCCTGAAGGAAATACCGGTACGGCCCAGCATGGGGCCCTGGGCACTACACGGCGCCCACGATATCACATATGGCAATGCACCTGGGGTGGGCTGGATTTATCCGGTCTTGACCCCCACTGCTCTTCCGGAAGTGTTAGCAATGAGTTTCCTTGGTTTGAGATTGAGCGCCTGTTGGATGGCCACCGGTAGGAACAAGAGAGAGAAGGGGAACACAGGGTGGCTGCAGATTTGTTTCGACTTACCCGTGCATTGCAGCTATCCTCGAGGCCCCAGTTGGTGCCTAGTGAAGATATTTATAGCAGGCCTCAGTGGTGTAACACCCTTTCTGCTATGGGAGATATGATGATATTACAATTTGGTTTTCACTTGAAATTAATGGAAGGCAAGAAAACCTAGACTCAATCTACACTATTACACATGGACGAGCGTCCAGCCCATGATGGTAGTATGAGTAAGAGTATCTATGGGCCCCCTTTAGTTACCGGTGACTCATTCAAGCATGAAGGGAATCGATAGTATGATGACTCTTTACAGGCGTTGGAATGTAAAGAGGGAGAGGGGAGGAAAAGAAAGAAAGAAAGAAAGAAAGAAAAAATAGTAAAAGTGTTATGACTACTTCTTTGCTGCGGCCTCCCGTTTCCTTTGCAGGTACCTTTCCTTCGCCGACTGGACATCCACACTAGTCTTCCTCGACTTTGCCTGTCGTTCCAACTCTGCCCTCGACTCCTCCTCTTCTTCTAAGGCCCTCTTCTGGGCCTGGACCATTTGGTCTTCCAACATCTTGCTCTGTCTGGCTCTGAGGTCTTGCTGTAGCTTGTTCTTTGACTGGTAACCCGGTTGCTGCCTTGTTCCAGGGGAACGGCTTGCCCCTGAGCTCGGCTTGGACGATTTGGCAGCTCCCAAGTTTAGACCTCCGGAAAGCAGTTGGGTCTTGTCGACTACTTGGCCTTCCTCGTTGATCTCCACTGACGCACCCTTGGCTTTGAGCTCCGCAGCGATCTCCACGTCAGACTTCCCCTTTGGTGTGGACCTATCTTCGAGTTCGGGCTTCGGATCTTTAGATGTTGAGGCGGCTACTATTTCGTCGTGTTTTCTTTCGGTTCTGTTGAGCATGTTACGATAGAAGGTGGACATTCCCTGTGATTTTTTGCGCATCCCCTCTGGTGGGTCGGTCAACATAGCCACGGGCAGAGAGGGGTGGGGGGGGGGGCGAAGATAGTAATGCACGTACCTTCTCGTAACCGTTCCTCTTCCTCTAATCTTCGCATTTCCTCCTGCTGTTTCTTGTAAGCTCCCGTCACGAAGCTCTCCTTATCCGCGTACTCCTCTCCCTCGGCTTCCCTCTCCTTCTGAAGTAACTTCTCCTTTGCCCGTAACTGATCCCGCTTCCGTACCTCTGCCGCCAGAAGCAGGTTCTCCATATACTTTGGTTTTCGTTCCAAGGCATCTGCTTCTTCCGCTTTTTGCTTTTTCCGGTCCACGCTTTTCATGTCATCCCAGGCACCATCGTAATCATAAACCGATGGATCCACCTGAATCTCCGCCTCCCTCGCCGTTGCCTCGGCTTTCCTCGATAACTCGTTGAAGGTGGATAGCTGCGCGTTCACCATCAACTTATCCCTTCCGGTGGCAATCTTCTTGGCGGCACCCTTTCCCCCGTCCAGCACGTTTTTCTTCACCCCTCCAAAGACGGAACCTCCTTCCTCCCCATCCTCCTCTCCGTCGCCGTCGATTACACCACTGTCGGGCGCGAAGCCGAACACGGGCTTCTTTGGCTTAGGGGGGGCGGTTGGTTTTCTGG
The DNA here is from genome assembly GCA_900010015.1 of Tuber aestivum. Lineage (NCBI taxonomy): Eukaryota > Fungi > Ascomycota > Pezizomycetes > Pezizales > Tuberaceae > Tuber > Tuber aestivum. The sequence continues at coordinate 151,775 of LN891066.1, forward strand.
GCCTGGAGGAAAGGTTTAGTCCAAATGTAAGACCATTACCGCTCATCGTAGGGGTCGATCGGGGTTTATGACGGGATGGGAGTAACGGACGGGAGGGATAAACGGAAACAGGGGAGCTCCGGTGACTAAATACTTTTCTGTTGTCTGCAGTGTCTGAGTCGAGCGAGTCCTGGTACCGTATGTTATTTGTGTCACGTGGTTGGGGGGTTTACAGCGTTGGAATGATGGACAGGCGGAGGAGGCTACAGCAGTAACTGAGGGTTGAAAGAAAGTCGCGCGGCTCAGAGACAGGACCGGGGAGACTGCCTGAGAAAAACTTAAAAAGGGCCACCCTCTGCCCCACCTCCATAACTCTCGCCCCCCCCACCACTACCACCACCACACAACTCGCCAATCTACTCCACTAAACACAACCACACCCCTGCTTTTCTGACCTATCGATAAAAGCTTGTTTGGCTCCAAACATCTTGGGTGGTGCTTTATTCTTCGGACTCTGTCCCATTTGTCGCCTCCACCTCCCCTCCCCACCCACCACCGTATCCACTCCCGCTGCGTCGACTGCGGTACCTGCGCGCGCCTAAATACTCTCAAACCCGTTCCTGCATACCTTCTCCCCGAAAAACTCCGTCTGCCCCTACGCTCCCCTCCCCCATACTGCCTTTCTACCGCGGCGATGCCTTCAAGGCCCTCTTCAGTCCCGTCCATCCCGGGCATAAAGGCGGGACATGACCTCGCTCAGATGCTGCGCGCCGAGATCGCGGAGATGCTCGGAAGGGGGAGGAACCTAACCTTTCCCGGTATTCCCCACATCCGACCCGCCCCTACTACATCGATTGCTTCCCCCTAAGAGGGATTATGTTGATTATTAGTAGGCGCTCAACCCATTTCCTTTGCCCGCAAGCACCTTGACGAACTCAAGTGCGAAGAGTAAGTTCTTCACCCTCTCCCGTCCCCCGACGGATGCTGCAGGTTTAGCTAGCGCGACTTGAGCTATATCGTCCGGGCCTTAAAAGGGCTCGTCCGGAGCCACCTGACTGACTTATTGTTGTTAGCTATTACCTTTGCGAGAAATCGGACGGTATACGTTGTCTACTTTATTTCACCTATGATGGTGACCGTGAGGCCCATTACCTAATTGACCGAAAAAATGATTACTACTTTGTCCCCTATCTACACTTCCCCATGCCCGATGACCCCACCTTCCGGGGATTCCATCGAGAGACTTTGGTTGACGGAGAGTTGGTCTTGGACGATGTCGGTGGACCGAGACCGTTGTTGAGATACCTGATCTTCGATTGCTTAATACTTGACAAGAAGCACGTGATGAATAGGACCCTGGACAAGAGACTTGCTGTGCGAGGCCCGGATCTCTTCTAGCAAAATCCGTACTAACCCTTGGCAGTATTTCCGCGAATACGTCTACAACCCTTATGAAAACCTCATCCAGAAATTTCCACAGGTGCTGGATGATTTTCCCTTCCAGTTAGTACCAACCGCCCCCTTGTCAAGCCCAACCGCCTCCATTATTTATCCGTGTAGATCGCTGATGGGGTTGGCCATGGTAGGGTCGCAATCAAGAAAATGGAATTCTCGTACGCCATTCACATGATGTTCCAGGATGTCTTGCCGAATCTACCTCACGGGAATGACGGCCTCATTTTCACTTGCCGAACATCGCCGTATAGATTTGGCACAGATCAGAACATGTAAGCTGTATGTTTCCACCTGGAGGTGGTGGGGCTAATTGATATCCTTCAGCTTAAAGTGGAAACCAGCAGAGGAAAATTCAATCGACTTCCGACTGAACCTCGAGTTCCCCCTCATCTCTCGGGAGGACCTCGAAGGCGACGATGAAGACGAATCCGATACGGACTCGATGGCGCCTGATTATGATGCGATGCCCAAGTTCAATCTTTCAGTCTTCATGGGTGAGGGGAGGTACGAGAAATGGGCGGAGATGTACGTCACACCCCTGGAGTGGGACGAGTTTAAGAGCATGGGAAAACCTCTCGACGAGGAAATCGTTGAGTGCGCAATGGACGACCAGGGCAGATGGAGGTTCTTGAGGTTGAGGACGGATAAAAAGGAGGGCAATCACATTTCGACCGTTAACAGCGTCATCGAGAGCATCCGTGATGGGGTAGGTAAGGAGGATTTGATGGCCGCTGCCAAAGAGATACGAGCTGCCTGGAAAGCTAGACTTCCCGGGCAGCAGCACTAGGAGTAGCTTTTCCTTCCGAGTCATTGATTGTTTGTCAAGGAGTGGGATTCAGCATTTGCTTTCGTTCGTTCCGGTGTTTAGGATCAGGCCTTTTGTTTGCTGTTATGGTTGGGTGTCCTGTAAGGTATCGTACGGCAATCGGGTATTTTCGCTATGGACGGTCTTATTACGATAAATCATGGGGCGGGAATTTGCGTGCGGATCTGTTCTGGGGCGGCGGCGATGGCTCTTTTTCTTGTTTTTTTTTTTTTTTTTTTGACATTTCATTTCCATAGACAAACTCAGCTTGGGATGGCATGGACGCCAAATTGGCCTCTTCCAAGCTGGAGGGGAGAAAAAAAGTGCACGGGGGGAAAGACGGCCCCCCATATAACCTGGTACTGTGCAGTACGGCAATGCTAGCCGTGATTATCAGCGGGGCGAGGAGCCCAGGCTCAGGTATTCACGAGGTCTGTCCGAAAGCGGGACATGGCGCATTGTTATCATATGTGGTGATGCCGTGCAACTCATCTCTCTTCTCCCCCTCTCCAGGTCTGACATACGGTACGGGTACGGTAACAGTACAGTACTGTACGAGTACTCGAGAACAGGCAATGCCTTACTCCATCCAAGCGCACGAGCAACACTGGTAACGATACGGAAATTTGCAACACATCCAAGACCCGAACTGGCAGGGACTAGCCTAAACCCTGCATCTTGCAGAACTCCCCTGCCGATCTGCAGGAATCCCTGAAGAAAGGGCAAAAGTCACGGGAACCAAAAAAGGCCCACTTCACTCCCGATATAAATTCAGCCCCTCGTCCCCATCCTCACCCCGTGTTCATCTTGCACCGGGTCAGAGAGGGAGGCCAAAAATGTCAAAAGCAACACTCGGCCTAATCGCCGCTGCCTCGGCCGCGACCGGAGCCGCCGCAGCGGCAATCTACTGCTCCACCCTAAGCAAACAGAAGGCCGCACCACCCGCTATCCCAACAACGAAAGGGATTCCGGTAACCCCGGGCAGTGGTGTGCCACCGTTGATAGGCGCTACAAACGCCTCGGTGAAGGCAGCACAGTCGCAGAGACCGGTTGATCCTTCGGGGCTGTTCCAGTACGGGTTCCCCGGACCCGTGAATGATCTTGCAACGAGGGCGGCCCTGGTCTCGTCTTTCGACCGCAGGACGAGAAATCCAATTTGGGTCGCTGAGCACATCACCCCCGAGTCTCTGGCTGCTAAAGAGGGGGATCGGAATCGGAGCAAGTTTGTGGAGGATCATGATGGTAGGCCGCGTGATTCGGGGATGGGGGAGGAGGTGGATGGCAGGACTGATAAAGTGGGAGGGCAGTCCCGGAGAAGTTTAGAGCTAGATTGAGTGATTATAGGGGAAGTGGGTATGATCGTGGGCACCAGGTATCTCTCTATATCTGTAGAGGTCACTAGTGCCGTCTAATTGTTACGCTTCAGGTCCCCGCCGCAGACGCAAAGTTCAGCCAGGAGGCCATGGACGATACTTTCTTCCTGACAAACATGTGTCCGCAAGTCGGTGCGGGATTCAACCGTGACTGTAAGACCCCGAACCCGCATCTGCCTATTTACCATCCTGCATGCAAACCTAATGCAAACCAGACTGGGCCCATTTTGAGGACTTCTGCCGTCGCCTAACCTCAAAATACCCCTCCGTCCGAATAGTGACCGGGCCCCTCTACCTCCCCCGCCGCGACTCGGACGGCAAGTACCACGTCTCCTACGAGGTCATCGGTAACCCCCCTAATGTGGCCGTCCCCACACACTTCTACAAAGTCATCCTTGCGGAAGACGGTGTTGTTGGGGGAACCGTTGCTGTTGGAGCCTTTGTTCTGCCGAACGCTGTTATCGATAACAGCACAAAATTGGAGGAGTTTTCGGTGCCGCTTAGCATAGTGGAGAGGGCGTCGGGTGTGGAGTTCTTGACGAAGCTACCAGCGAATCGGAGGAAGGAGCTGTGTAAGGAGATCCAGTGCTCCATTGTTGCGGGGGAATTTGATAATGCTAGGAAAAATGCTACTGGAGTGCCGGCCCCGGGGAGGGGGTAGAGGACCAAGTGGGTGGGTGGGTTGGGGCGGATGGGCACAATTAATTACTTTTTCCCCAGGAGTGCCAAACCCAGAGGACAAAGTGATACTGCTATTACCATGTCTATTTCTCAAAGTGTTCCTAACGGGATGGGATATAATATACAACAAGCCCAAGAGCTATTGAATATTCCGCCCAACACGGAGCGCAGACGCTCCATAAGCCAACCCATTCCCAATACAAACGAATTCAAAGCTTTATTTGCGTTTACATGTCTCCATCTACCCCATCTCCCGCCCCTAATTATCTTTCGGATCGGACTTAATCCTAGAAATATAGGCTTGGGACACAGCGTTCCAGGCCTGCATATACTTCTGCATGCAAGCCGTCAAGCAAACCTACCGCAATATTAACCACTACCCCATCCGCTCCTTCACCCGCCAGCGGGAAGGGGGAGCATACACTTTCCCCGGAAGATAAACTCCTTCCCGGCTTAGGAACACACTTTTCGAAGCACTTTTCGTTAATTTTCTATTCACCATTAGCTCCGCAGCCGACCCTTTATGGTGATGGCAATGGGACGGGTACTTCGATCAGGGTGCGGGCGTTTTCGATGTTTGATTGTTGGGCAATCGTTGACATTAATGCCTAATAACACAGTTATTTCCCGAGGAGTTGGAAGGGTCATAATAATAGGAAGGGGAGGTAAAAAAAAAAAACCTGCTTGCGCTCCTCCTTCGTAGAATTAGTGCCAAGGCCGAGCATATTCCCAATGTTATCCATTTCGTTCGAGTGGCCTTGGAAGGAGATCCGATCTGTAGTTGGGTTGGTGGGGTGGGGAGGGGAGGGCTGCTCGAACTCGAAGAGTAGGGAGACGAGGTGTGCGGAAAATTCACTCGTAGAGTATATGAGGCTCCCCGACCTTTCCTTTCCCCGAGACCTTGCAACGACGATCAGATGCAATTTAGGATGCTCTCGTGGCGCTAGCACAGGAGAAAATCATAATACAAGTATGATAATAATAATATTATTATGATATCCAACCCTGCATACCGAATTTTACTTTGCAAATGCGAATTCCCCATCCCAGCCCTTAATTAGTTCAGCGGCAACCCACCCAATCCCGGCCCAACTCCGCCAAAACCTCTTGGCAACCTTCACGAAAGCTGTCCACAAGAAACGCTAGCTCAACCGTACTCGTACTACTTTCAATCCACACCTCCCCCTTCGCCGAACCTCCACGAAAACAAACAAACGACTCAAACCCACCATCACCGCAACACAGAGCGGTCCACTATCTAGAGGAAGTATAACAAAAGCATGAAGTGGAGCTTTTGCTCAATATTCACTACTTTAGCGCTGGTGCGCGAGGGATTGGGGGAGAGTCCTGCGGATAATGATGTCAAGACAGTGCCGTTGAGGACCCATAGTTTGTTCCAGGTATGCTCCCATCTCTAGAGGGAAAGGGTGAGGAGTGGGGCTGATCAGGAGATGGTGAGGGGGGCAGCCGTACTTGGACACGGAGTTGCAGAGTCGGTGGTTTGATTGGGGGGGTGATACTATTATTCGGGCAGACCAGTTGAGTTTTCCCCTTCTCCGCCCGGGGGAGGGGATCTGGTACTAATACTACTGGTGGGTGGGATAGGTACATCCGCCTAACCTCAGATAGACAGCAGCAGGCCGGATGGCTGTGGTCGAGGCTGCCGCTCACGGCCACGAATTGGGAGGTAAGAAATTCTTCCGCCCACCGCCACCACCGCCGCCCGTCTTAAGGGGAGGAGCGTGTTAACGGGATTGTGGGGAGGGTTTGTAGATCGAAGTCGAGTTCAAGATTCATGGACAAGGAAATCTTTACGGTGACGGGATGGCTATGTGGGTTACCAAACAGAGGGCTGTGCAGGGTCCTGTGTTTGGAGCTGCAGACAAATTCGAGGGGCTCGGAGTATTTTTTGATACTTATAAGAACAATCGCCCCGGGGTTATCTTTCCGTACGTTATGGCTATGCTTGGTAGGTTTGCTATACGACAATGCGGGTGGGACCCGGGGGTTTTCTGACAGCGGATGTAGGGGATGGGCAGACCGTGTACCAGCACGGAAATGATGGGAAGGAGAACGAACTGGCTGGGTGTTCGGTTGGTTCTTGAATCCTATGCCGGGTTGCCGACGGCATACTGACCAGACCCGATGAGCGCAGGCTAGGGGGATCAGAGGCGCACCAATCACTACAAAGGCCCGATTAACCTACTTTCAGGAAAACTACCTCCAACTCGATCTCCAATACAAGAACGAAGATAAATGGATCCTCTGCTTCAATGTCCCCAACGTCACACTCCCACAGATCACATACCTCGGTTTTACGGCGGAGACAGGTGAACTCAGCGGTAATGTCCCATCCTTCCTCCCCTCGGCGATATGGTCTGCTAATGTGCACCCAGACAACCACGACATCATAACCGTGTCCTCAAAGAACCTGTACCAGGTTAACACTGGCAGCAGCGGCAGCAGTGGCAGCAGCAGCAAGCGCCCCGACAAGGCCGGTAAGGCGGCTACGTGGAAGCCAAGCGATGGGGGAGGAAGTGAGATTGAGTCTAGCGCTGGATGGGGTTGGTTCTTTTTGAAGATGATCATTTTCATAGTTGTGATCATTGGTGGATATGTGGGGTACACGGCATACAGGGCACAGACTAGGGGCTCGCGGTTTTAGACGGACTCTCTCCCTCTCGTTCTATCTCTGTTTTCCTTGCTAGGCACCGATCGAAATGTCATAACTGGCACAGCGAGTCGCATTCCCGCTCTTATTCTATTCCCTTCTCTGTTTTCTCTTCTTCTTCCTCATCTTGCTCGGATCGCTCTTGTGCCGGAACACCAAATTGAACGTAAAAGAGTTGAAAGCACAGCCCTTCTCACTATATCGTTCCACCCTTCGTATCGCCCCGTATTCCCCTTTTCCTGTTTTCCCTACTCTCTCGGCTCGCTCTGCTATTCTTTGGGGTGCTCGGCCTGCCCGTATTATCGGTCTACCGGTACCCCCCCTCGCGGTGTCCAACCGAGTGATTCCACATGACTACCATAATGCCCCCCTGGGTTAGGTATGATAAGTTTGCAAGAACCGAGGTGGGGAGCGACTTTGGCCACCCCCCAGAGCGCCAGAAATCAGTCCAAACCCGGAACCCGGTATCCTACCCATTGCAGCGCATGGGATCTCGCTCGCCCATCATATCCCGCCCCAATCGAGACCCTCCATCGCATCGAGCGAGCGAGAGGGGGGGGCCTGTATGGTGGCGGAGTGGAGGTGATGGATCAAGATGCGCTCGCAGGATGCAGAACGCAGGGTGGCTCATGTGAGGGATTTTCCATATATATGGGATTGTGTTGATCTTCAGGTGCATTGCTGTTGCGGCGGGGGTGGGGTTGTATGATAATAAGATGGTCGTGGCCATGCGCGGTGGGGTGGCTTCGGAAGCGCCCTGCGCCGTCTAACGTTTTCTACGGCATCATGGACACGGATCCAGTACCAGCCTCGGTATCATCAGACAGCACCGCGCCACATATAGCACAGTATCTACTACTGACCCACGGTACCGTGCTCCACCGCACCCGCCCGGTGAGAACCCGGGGGGCTATATTGTGGGTAGTGACCATACTCCAGCGGTAACCTATCATACGTGCTCGAGTATGGTAAACTTGAAGCAGATATTTAGATCACGAGAAAGCTTCCTCCGAGGCCGGAGCTTGCGACTGCAAGGTCCCGCTGCACCCCATCCGTGAAGTGCTGTGGCACGCCTACCATAGACCACTCGTACCGTACCCGTACCTTACCGTATCCACCAAGGAGGCAAAGAAGCCCATCTCCCGCCTCGCCCGCGCACACATCCGCCCACCCCCACGGATCACGGACCCTAGGCTCACTCACGCACCGAGTGACCACACGTGACCCCCCCGATTCCTTCCAATACGGTAACGGACAAAGTAATATGATACCCATCCAGGTTCGCGCCCACAGACCGTCGCCCATTCTATTCACCCATCCGGGCACCCACTTGCCTCACTTCAGCTCACCTCTCCTTGCCTTTCCTCTCCTCACTCCAATAATCTATTTTACCTTACCTTCCTCTCCCACTCACCGCTAACCGTTATGGCGCTAGTTTGGCGGGTGACAGGCCAAGCTTACTAACAGAAAAAAAAAACTACCCACCAAGGTACCCACCGCTGTTCTCTTCTTTGCAGAGAGGAGAAACACATTGACGTTTTCTTTTATCATAACTTGACCGCGAGGCCCCCCCCTACTCGAGCAGAGGGGGGATTAAAGGGGGGGTGTGGGAGCGAAGGGGTTGCTCTTGCTATAAATTTGAAAGCGTGGCCCGGATCTAACCCTCAGAACCCCCCACCCCTCTCTCCCTCTTTCGCCGCATGTCGTTGTTCCCGGCAGTGGATAATAACATTATATAATAACTACAGTGGTAATACCGATAATTGTTTTTTCTAACGCGCGGGGTTCGATACCGGTACTGTACAAGTACGGTACAGTACCAGCCAGCTAACCGCTTCATCTCATTGTGCGTTGAGCGGTTGGTTTGGATCGAATCGGGCTTTTTTCTCTCTCTCTCAATCTTCTTTCTCGTTCCCTTTATCCTCGGACGCCTACCGTAGTCCCTTGTCGATCTGCAGAGGATTTGCGGTGAGTCTGGGTCTCCGAGGCTGCCGGCACTGTCCCATGTTCTCTTTGGTTTGGAATTTAAAGTGAGTGGGTTCCCCACGATTTGATTTGGGTTACCGGTAGCTTCCCTGGCCCCACCCCACCCCCCACTACCACCCGGCAGGCGTACCATATCATATTCAACCGTTTCCCCGCCCTTTCTTATCCCTTTCCCTTGTTTTTCTTGTTTTGCCCCTGCGTGTGTGGGGGGGTGGGGAGGAACGCAACCAGCTGGTACTGCACAGCATCCCAACATCACGCACGAGGGCGAGGGGGAAACAAAGTGGTGACGACCTAACTTACCTGCCTCCCTGATAAGTTACTTGACGGGGCGACAAAACAAACATTCGAAGGAAAACAATACGAAAGGAGCGGTGGTGGTTTTTTGATTTTTTTTTTCGGTTCGAGTCTGCTTTCCCGCCTTCCCTACACGGCGAGGATATCGTACAAGTAGAAGGTTACGGGTAGCCGCGTAGAGTATTTTGGGAAACGAACGGAGGGAAGAAAAAGAAGCGGAGGTGAAGAAACGAAGCAAGGAGGGAAACCCTCCTCTTGCTTAAACCAGCTCTGTTCTGTCCCGTCCGCACACTCGGATCTTCAGCGCCTCTTGACCCCCCACTATTTCTTTTTCCCTGCAAAGAGACAAGAACGAGAAAAATTCCTATTCCCCGCGTTCATATCACTCGTCACTTCCATCGCGAGATTCTGCTTCCGCAGCAATACCGACAGAATGGATCAGAGAGGCTGGATATTAGCCTGTGCCAGCGGGGCAGCTTGCGGTATTTCCCTCCTTCAATTCATCCTATTGTCCATACTAACATTATGACAGTGCTCGGGTCCACCATAATATGTCTGGACGCCCTCCTCCGCCACCTCCCATTCCGGCGGTTCCAAAACTTCTCCATAAGGGAGAGCAGCACGTTCCTTGCGGCCTCCCTCTCCCTCTCCTTTGGTGTAATGTTCTTCAGTGCACTCTATGGTATGCTACCGAAATCAAGGGAATACCTGCTCACCTCCGGCCACACCCCCATGACTGCGAACGCTGTCCTTATGACAGCATTCTTGAGCGGCGTGGGCGGGTTGCAAATAGTCTCAGAGTTGCTGCACTATTGCCTGCCGTCTTCGATCGTTAATTGTGATGAGCACGGGAGGGTCAACACGCGGGGGAGGGGCCGGAGAAGGGGTAGAAACGAAGGGAGGGGCGGAATGGACGAGAGAGCGCCCTTGTTGGGACGCCAGGATAGCGTCGTTCGCAAGATCTCAGCGTCCGTATCCAATCTGGTCCGCGGGTGCGTGGGCGGTGCGGAGGGGAAATGCTACGGCTTCTCCGACCATGACTGCGAGCAGAAATGTGCTGGGGAGAGGGTTGCCATTCCGGGGTCTAGCGGGAGCCCGCTCCCCTCCCATGGAGACGGCGAAGAGGTCTCGATAAATAGGGACTTGGAAAGAGGCTACCGAAGCAACTCGCATGAAGCTGCGCCTATCCACCACGAACCCCATCACCACCACCACCACCACCACCACCACCACGGCCACCCACATTCACACTCCAGGCCAAGTCGCAGTCGCTCTGCCATCTCAGCTACCATACTTACAGCTGGGGATGTAGACCCATCAGCACCCGGCCACCACCACGTTGCGGATAATCAGTTCCTAAGCATAGGTGTGCAAACCTCAATAGCCATTGCAATTCACAAAATCCCTGAGGTACTAAAATACCCCTCCTCCCCCTCCCATCCTTCATACTAACATTGGTGAAAGGGCTTCATAACATACACAACCAACCACGCAAATCCAACCCTCGCCCTTCCCCTCTTCCTAGCAATCTTTATCCATAATATAACCGAGGGTTTCGCCATGTCTTTACCACTCTACCTCGCTTTAAAATCACGCACATATGCCATCCTCTGGGCCTCGCTCCTCGGCGGCCTCTCGCAGCCGCTGGGCGCCGGAATCGCGGCGCTCGGCCTACTCCACGGCGGTGGCAAGGTCGCGGGGCACGAGTGGGGGTATGGCGTCCTCTTCGCCGTCACGAGCGGGATTATGTGCTCTGTTGGGCTGCAGTTGTTCTCGCAGGCCGTTGGATTGCACCATGGTGGGCGTGTGCCGTTTGTTTGGGGGTTTTTGGGCATGGGGATTGTCGGGGCCAGTTTTGGGGTTTCTAATTAATTTCCCACTGGTGGTGGGTAGGGTGATGGGAGAAGGGGAGTGTATGATAGAAGTGGTGCAGTCCCTAGTAAAAGGCCTTCATCATAATATGATACTGCCATTTTTATTTTCATTTTTCGCTCTCTCCCGGCTTTCTTTTCGTTTTGGTTTGGGCTCATCTGGCTTTATTCGTGGAGGCCACCTGTTTTCTTGCTAGCACTTTTCTTCTCTCCCCCTTTGGACACGGTACTTGCTCTGAGATCTCTTCCCCTTCCTCATTATTCCCATTCCATATCCACCTTGTCGCAAATCAACCATACACACCACACTACCAGTCAATGCCTCAGACACTAGGAAATCAGGTTGGATCAAATCAACCGGAACTTGACTTAAGCTATGGTCCGCGCGTGCATGCGCCCAATACTGAGTACTTGCGCCACACTCGTAATTGCACAGCAGTGCAGTACGATACGGTAGGCACTCTGGATCCAAGATGGGATAGTTATGGAGCCAGGTTGATTCCGAGCTCCAAGCGATACAGTAGATACTGTAACGGGGCCAGTTGGAGGAGGATACTCTAGTGTCATAGCACAGTTCCGGTACTCGAGCACCCGCACGGTGTATACCACGTTGTAGATAGTAGTACAAGTACAGTGCTAGTACGATACTAGAACAGTACAGTACAACAACAAACACGAAACCAACCACCCCCCCTCCTTCATGACAATCTTGCAACATCGTAGTTTGAGCCTGTGAATAGTCAGTCAGGTCGTCGGTCATGGGCGGGAGGACGGGCGCTGATATGATATCAATCATATCGCGGTTTAATTGGGTGGCGCATTGCGGAGGGAGGAATCGAATGTTTGTCGTTTCTGTTTCCTTCCTTCCTTTCTTGTTCCCGTTCTGTCATACTATAGCCTGTTATACAAGTGCAGTACTAGTACTTGCAGTCTTTTCTCGAGGATTGGTTGTTCATTCCCAGCGTGGAGGAGGAATATGAGAGGGGGAGGGAGGGGTAGAGATCTCCAACAATGTGCAGTGCAGTAGAACAGCCCAAGAAAGCGAGGAAAGCAGGGCAGTCAATTCTACGCGGTGAGATCTTTTTTGTGAAAGTCGTGAGATATCCTTCCCCTACTTCTCCCCTTACGAGTACTTCTCTTCTAATGCAGTTGTAACTGCACTACTACACGACAGGATACTGTACATGTATGATACTATACCAGCTCCTTCTCAAGGCACCGTTTCATCTAGACTACACGGATCATGCTTCTCGCTTCCCGACCACACACTCGCACTCGCACTGAGGCCTCCCCCTTTCCCCCGCATACAGACATGATGCGGAAATGGAATAGATGACACAACCCTCTAATCCAATTCAGCCCCACATACACAGCAAAACAGAGACGAAAAAGTGAAATGAAATTTCCCCTCAAACGCCCAGTAACATATATGAAAATCCCCCCCCCCCCCAAAAAAAAAGACCCGGGACAAGACATGGCTAAAGTTTAAATGTCCTCGAAGCATCCCCAAACTTCGCCTGCCAGGTAAAGTAATAAATCAACGCAGCAAAAGGTTGCCCAACCAGACAAAAGCTAATCCTATATGATATCACCAGCCATCGTCAGTCGCGGGGTCCACGTAAGAACGTAAATTGAAAGGAGTGGGAGTGAAAAAGCATACCAAAAAATTGCATTCCCAATGATACTCCCCTGCCCCCTCATTCTCTCCAAGGGAACGGTAACTGCGATAAGTGGAATCTGGAAAATCATCCCCGCGAACGCGACACCAATGATGTTATGCGTGGGCACACCAACGAGTAATTCATGGAGTATCGCGCTGAAGGTGAAGACAATGATGCTGGCGCTCTGATTGGACCATCCACGCCCGAGAAGTGGTGTATAGATGTGGCGACGCATAAAGTGGTTTACGGGTTTGTTCCACGTCTGATGAGAAAAAAAGGTCAGCTCGAAATTATTATTTTCCCCCTCCGAACGATAGACGTGATAGGCGTACCTTCCAATACGTGCCAACCGAGCAGGAGTTCCACCAACTAGATATTTTTGCGGAGCAGGGTTAATATATATGCATGCCGCCGCGATGCAAGGAACAAGCAAGTAAGGGTTTGCGGAAGTGAGACATACTCGGTATAAAATTCCCGATCACCAAATCGTAACAATTCGGCCAGGGCGTTCAATCCACTCTGGAAAAGTGCAAAGAAACCCGCCAACCAGATTATTAGGCTGATCGTGCTCAGCTTCATCAAGCGCTCCAAAATCACGGCCACGTCGAGCTTCCCCATAGCTGCCACGCTGTTCTGCAATACCGGTACGGCGTACTGCGCACTGAGGAACCAGATAGCGATCGACAGAGCGATTGTCTCCCCGACACGCTTGAGAAAGAAGGGCCAACGGAAGGTCGGCGAGCGCGGGTACACCGGCTGATAGACAAGTGTCGGCGCCCACCAGAAGTAGCAAAGATTACGAAGCGTAATGTTCTGAGGATATGGGCAGCTCTTGTAGATCCCTGGAGTGGGAGCGCCCTCCAGAAATGCGTCCCGGAGGTCACGGTTTGTCAGTGCATACGATAGCTGCTTTAACCAGACAATGACTGTTCACAGTATCAGTCCGGACCATGCCTTCTTAAAACGCCACTACCGGAAATGTGGACGCAGCGCGGAGAGCAACCCACCAGCGTGAAATTCACAAAAAGTCCCAATCAACGGATGATGGATTCTGTAATAAACCACCCAATTGGCGGCGCCGAGACTCAGCGTCGCGTTAACCACATGGGCCAGAGCAATAATCCGCCAGTAGCTCTGCAGCTTTGGGTTTCTATTGTCCGACTTTTTGTTCTTTGCCTGGTCCCCGCGAGAGGTGTATGCGGCAATAAGCTCAATCAGGAAACCAACAAATAGATGGGCGGGAATCAAGCAGTAGAGAAGACAAAACATCTTCAAGTCATCTCTCCGGAACTCGGCTCCAGAGATGTGCACAAGCACGCCATATTTCACGTAATTCTCAATCACGAGCCGCAAGTTACCCACAACTAGTCACGCATCGCATTCATTCGTAAGCCCAATTGCGCTCGTAAAAGGTTGCAGACGGGCGAAGGATCTCGGGAAAAGCCTACTCAGAACCAGAACCATCAAATTGCGGAATCCAATGAAGGAAGGGGTGTCGGCAGAGTCATGAGACAGCGTGGACGTCCTGGGGATCGAATGCACCACAAACACATGTTTGTACTTGTTGTCGCATTCTGGTGGGTCCCCCGATTTCTTCTGGGTCCCGTGATCCCCATTCAGCCGGGAGATTATCTCGTGCGGAGATTGTAGCGGGGGAGCAGGCGGTGTTGTAGATGGAAATGCAGAATGCCTGGTTTGGGGCCCGGGGTAGGATCCGAAGTGAGTGCGACTGAGACGGAAGTGGATGTGGATGTAGACGTTGCGGATAAGGACGTCATCCTGATGTTTCACCGGACAGGCGGCACAGATGGCCAATGAATAGTTGTGGCGAAGAGACGTATCAATTAGGGAATGGGGAGAGAGAGGGGAGATATTTTGGAAATGGAGGAGCGATAGCGAGCGCGATGCTGGAGAAAGATCGGAGGAAGGAAGCGGAGCGAGAGAAAGGGCGAGAGAGCGAGAAGTAGAAGGATAGGGGGAGAAAGAAAGGACAATTACTCGGAATATCTAAGAGGGCAAGGAGAAAAGGCCAAGAAGGAATTGTGAAGGCGGCGAGTGTACATGTAGAGGGGAAGTGAATGAGAGTTGAGAGGGGAAAGAAGGGATGGGTCGAGCAAGTGGAGAAGGATTGGGGGGGGGGTCCAAAATGGAATAAATAAAAGCCCCACGAATGGGAATGTGAGTCCGGAGAAGAACAGATCTTTCGCCTACACAGTACTCGAGTACTTGTACAATAAATCCATCGTTGAATTCATGGAATACTGTAAGGCGTCCATACCTCACTAGTATCCAAGAATTGAGTTGGGAATGAACGAATCGCCGTATCCAAGGGCAGACTGCTCCCGCGGCGAGTTTTCCCGGGTGGTGGTTCCTTTTTCCAAGATGCGCCTCATTTCTAGGAATCCCACAGGTAAATTTATCGTAGCATCAGTAAGCCCATGAGAGAAAAGAGATAAACAAATATTAAAAAAAAAAAAAGAGGAAAAGCTTTTAACCCCCCTCAGAAACTTCCTGATTGCATAGATACTGCTGAAGTTAGAGAAAACGCATTCGCGAAAAATTTACAGTATCCAGATCTTTTCCCCACCTCCGAATCACAGCCGGAAGATCACAAAAGTCGGCCATATGATACAACGTCCAAGCCAGGCCCACCTTACCGATACCACAGGAACATAGGGGAATGGAGGAAATCAAACACAGCCGAAGTTCCCCCTGCGGGCATGTGGCACGTCGACTGGACAAGAGACGACTCTCCTTCTCTCTTAGGGACATGCACATACCCACCCGTAGGTTGTGCTACACACAAGCGCATAGGTCTCCGTGAGCAAAACCATCACTCGAAACCAAGAGTGCACAAATAAGTCCACCAACGCTGGTTCCCTATCGCACGTTATCGTCTCCCGCATAAAGTGAAGAAAGGTCATCACCTATCAAGCGGGAGGAGGTAGCGGTGGGATGGGGGGAGAGAAAGAGCTCTGAGGTCCCGCTCCGTTTGCAATTGTCGCAAGCGCCGGGATCTAGCCAACCAGCTTATCGGAGTCTCCGAGCTACTGTTTCGGGTGATGGCTCATGAAGATGCCGACCCTATCATGCCCGAGGCACTGCTCGAGCAGACATCGCAGCTGCATTCTCCAACCGGGGCCGCTGAACGGGGAATTACCGGGGGGAGGACTATCGAGGCACAGTACCGGTACTGTACCGTACTGTACCGTACTCGTGTGATTGCAGAGTGATGTCGTGCTTGTACAAGTAAAAGTCATGATTACCCAAAGAGACCTAGCGACCCACTCCCTTAATGCATCCATAGGGTACGGCGCTGGAGCCGTTCTCCTCGAGCACAATCCCAACAGGAGCATCTTTCAGGATATGATCCTTGAGAATCGACCCATTGAAAGAACCGAGTCCAAGAAGCTCCTCGACGAGATGGAAACCCTCCAACAATACTGCTGACAGCTCCCGCCAAGGCCATACTATGCAAGCCCGCTATTGAGTGATAATCAGTGATCAACTGCCGCTCGAATGTCGAGATATGCTGTGTATTTAAAGAACATGTCAGTATACCACCAGCATTTTCGAATCGAAGAACTATAAGTTTCTCGAGTACTGCACCGCACTGTGAGCAGCGCTATCTCCACCGGTCCTGAAGGCCCGCAATTCTCACTCAACACTCAGTCAATCGTAGCCAGAGCACCAATGGAGTACTCACCCGCTGTATCCAAGGGAATTCAGTAGAGACATTGCGGTGGTCTTCACAAGAGGGTAGGGATAGACTACCGTATTAACTTGAATAAGAGCAACACATCTCGGGACGTCTGACTTGCCTATTTTGGTAGGGACGGGAGAAAATACCAGCAAAATAAAACCACGCGTTACCAAGAGGGGAAACCTAGACGTCCCGAGCGGTGTTGCTCTTATTCAAGTTCATACGGTACACTGTACAGCGTGATTTTAACCTTGTGGAGTATCTGTTTACTGTACAAGGCCTCTAAATGTAATTGCTTTTACCCTATTTCTATTTCATTAGTGGGCTTGAACTCAGCAAGTTAATGTTAGGGGCGCTCAGGTCCCTCCTTTCCTAGTCCTATTAGAGAGCCCTTTCGATGGTCCATTCATTGAAAGGACCACCGAACGATAGGAAAAAAAAAACCCTGCGTAGGATAGTTATCACAGTACCGGTAGATACCAGTGGTGAAAGATATTTTGTTGGCTAACCCTTTTAGGTGCAGTGTGTTCCCCCAAAGCGTGCACCAGCAATACTACTCGTACCGGTAGTCTGATCCGCACGGCAAAAGGGCCGCTGGCCAACAGACGGGATCGAGCAAAAGGAACAAATTTACTCGGTTTGCAACACCCGGAAAGACCGAGGAGGGGCTAACCCAGGAGCCCCTGATCACCATGACCTCCTCTATTGCCTAAGGTAGGAACGGAAGCTATAGATCAGTCCTTCACTATCGTTTAAATAATTGTGCCAGGGGGGGGGGATTGTATTATATCTATCCAAGAAGAGGTTATCCCTTCACGATAGGCTCAATGCGAAGCAGGGCATGGCAGGATGGTAAAAGAATGGGTGATGGATGATCGATCACAGCCAAAGACACAGTGGGAGATATATATCTCCAAACAACTAACACAGTGACCAGTGTAGTGTAGACTGTTCCATCTCAACATCGTACCGTGCTCTATGGTACTTCATTGCCACCGCAACAAAGTGAAAATGTCCCCTACCAGCAACCCCACATCACTCGTACCGCACCAAAAACCCAACCCGCCCCCCCCCCCCCCAACCCCCACCCCTA
>LN891066.1:169369-249983 GCA_900010015.1 Tuber aestivum
TGCTACGATACGGTACCCTACCCAGAATCCCGGGCAATTGACCCGCCAGCTGGACATGATAGTCCAAAATCTCCTCCCGCAGAAAAGGGGGGGGGGGGAACAGGGGATGAAAAACAAACTATTCAGCCTCCCTGAAGGATTCGGAGGAAAAAAAAAATATGACAATACCAAACTTTGCGAGAGGATGCAAAGCACAAGGCCCAATTACAGCATTCGATATGCCACAGTATCACACGAACCGCATCTCTGCCGCCCCGCCCCGCCCCAGTCCCCCCCCACACGTTCGTTCGTTTCGCTAAACGACACAACCACAACACCCACGGTGCATGGCCCCACGTCCCATCTCATCTCGCATGCAGAGGTTGTCGGTCGGTTACAACAAGTTGTGACAAAAAAGTTACCAGATCCGCGGGACGGATGGAAGTTTCTCGCCCTGCTATACGTTGGGTTTCTGCTTGTCGTGAGCCCGTTTGGAACGGTAGGGGCGGGTTTGCCGGTATTTGGTGTGTTTGGGTTTGGGTTTGGGGGTCGAGTGAAGTTATGTGTCGTGGTGGGTCTTTGTGATGGGAAGGTGATGAGCCTAAGCCCAAATTAGAGTTGGATTCAAACTTCCTCAGCAATTAGCCTATGCTAAGCTTTGATCTGATCGGGGGGTTGTTGGTGATTTCCCGGGTTCAGCCACCTTGCAGGCGATATCCGGGTCGGATGAGTTTGGTTGAGCGTGTGCCAGCATGTTTGGTCACCAGTGCGGTTAGCTGCCGTTCACGTCGGAATTGTATGATATCGTACTCGTACACGCGCGTCTGGCGTGGTGAGGGAGACATCTAACGAGAATGTCTTTAGTACAGCCCAGCATAGCACAGTCGCAAAGTTAAAGGACAGCAATGTCCCACTATGCCAGTATCCCTACCGGGGCCATCCCTCATTCAACCCTTTATCAACTCCACGAGTAGATCAACCACAGGTACTCCAAACAAACCTTGATCAGAAATACCAGTACGGTAATTTCATAGCCCCGCCCAGGATACCGCACACAGACAATTGGGCAAAAAAAAAAAAGTCTTGGCTTGATGAAGTGGAGTTTCTCCCTGGCCTTGGCCCTGTCGTTGGAACGGGATCCAACCTACGATACGGTACACGGACCCCAATTGCGCGATGCCCCACCCTGGGCCACCGTAATCTCCGGCAGAGAGAAACCTCGTCTCGCGGGCTACTTTTGCCGAGTACCGGTACTAAACTAGCACCAGTGCTCGCTCGCACGCAGGCGATGATGGAAGGAACCACAGCACCAAATTCCCCTTACCCCACCGACGAATGCACCGAGTACCAGGTATGTGATGCCAACACATATTATCATGGTACTATACCAACCTCGAGAGCCCGCTCTGTTCTGTCCATCCGCCACAGTATCATGAAAGTGAACAGCGTAGTGACGCCCAAGCGAGCAGGACAGTTTACAGTGTATAAGAGTGACTTTCCCGCAGGAGGGCATGCGCCCCTCATAACATTATTAAGTTAGCACCGTACCGCACAGGAGATGCGGTAGGCACAGCATGGTATGCTATAAGGCATGATATTAATACATACGGTATAACACAATCCGTACCGAGAAATGATAGTACAAGCACGACCATCGCTGAGTAAACACATTATCATAGCACAGCACCATACCGGTACCGGTATCCCAGAGTCTCCGCACCCGAAAAGCATAAACCGATCTCGTAATCCGGAGTAAAAAGCACTGCACTCGTACGTAACAGCTCACGTAATTCGCCATCTCCGTCAGGTCCCTCTAATCTCCGAGGTGCAGAGAGAAAGAGAAAGAGAAAGAGAAAGACAAATCGCTCACACGATATTGTACGAGTACAGTACATACGGTAGCCCGTGCGCTCTGGAGTCCTGTTGGATCTCATCGACTGGCACAAGTATTGTATTATACGATACGTAGGGTATCATAATATGTATGCAAGCTATGATATCGGAAGTTTCTATGATTACCCTATCATTCCATCATGCTATCATACAAATAATTCGACACCGGAACGGTACACTGCTTTGTACCGAATTCCGATAGTTCTTATGTAAGGTGCGGTAAGTGGTGTGCTGTTCCCTTATAATACATCAACCTTTTTTATTCCTTTTCACCTTATCCGTAATAGCCGGAACTGCAATAAACCGTATTTATTAATTAGTGAAGCATCTTGCCGTAGATTACCCGTCGTCCCATGCCAAAAATTTCCCGAAACCAGGGATTAAGGGAGTAAACAATATAAGAACCAATCACAAGATATGCGGTACAATACAAATACAAATACACACCTTGCTATCAGGCACGAGTAATTTATGGCCTGGCACTGTACATGTACCATACAAGCATCGTAGATTAACTGCTTGTATTGTAGAGTGCAAATACCTTTTCCTCCGACTTCGGTGAACTCACCCAGGCTATCCAATTAACTGCCGTACTTTAGAAGAACCCAACCCCAATTCGAAGGAAAAAAAAACAAAAAACAAGGAAGGGAAACCACTGCCGGTATGATACGATACAGTACAACAATTTCAGCCCAATCTATCCGGCATCGTACCAAAATACCGCACGTCCCCCTGGCCCCCAGAAAGCACTGTACTATACCGTACAATACAAGTATTATGCAGCCGCACACCCCCGCAACTCCCGGACGCCCAAAACCTAAAGAGCCCCATCTACACGTAGTAAAGTCCTAGACTCCTAGCACAGCGGGGCGATCCAGGTCAAAGAGTCCAGAGCTTGGTGCAGTACGGCGAGGTATGACTGTACCAGCACTCGTATGATACTCGCAACCGACCGGTTCCAGCAGCAGCACCCGCTGGGTAAGCAAAGCCCCCGCCACCACCAATCCCCCCAAAACCCGGGATTCACCCCGATATTCGAAAGCCACCTACCGTACCTCGTAATCGCTCGGGGGCCAGGCCGAGCCGTGCATTCTTGCGCATTGCTATTGCCAAGGTTAGCCGGCCGGGTGGCGTGGGGGGGAGAAAGAAGATGGGCGGATGGATGGATACTTGTGTGATGAATCGAGTGGCTTGGGAAGTTCCGGTAAGGTATCATATCATTTGTCGGGTGACTGTCACACTTGTACTGTAGTTTAGGTCCCGGGGTATCGGGGATTGGGTCTTTTGGCATACGTGTACCGTAGCATCATATCGTACTTGTACCGTAGGCGGGTGGAAGGTGGGGAAGTTGGGTAGGGTTTTTTATCGATCTGGTAGAGGTGTTGACCCGGTAATGGGTTTTGGGTAGCGGTCGAGGGAGGGTGTGGGTGAGTGGAGTTGGGTTGGTGGGTGGGGTGGTTTGTTTGGTTTCTGTTTGTATCATGGCGGTCGGTGGTGGGCTTTGTTCCCGTGTCACTGGGCTTGTTTTCCTTTTTTCTTTTTGTATATGATACCAGTGTGCAGGGTAGGTGATAATACGTGTTGGCGAGGATGCCGTATCGTATCCGGGTATGAGATTCCTCGGCACGGATCCTCGGGTTGGTATCACAGGATGGGATTGTGAGGACTGAGTGAGCGATCGGGTGGGTTGTAGGCGAGTAGGATTGGTGGGGTGGGATCCGGGGGTGGGGACCTCGGTGCATGGGGGATCACTCGGGAATTTGGGATGTTATGATATTATAGTTTGCAGCAGTTCTCGGGGGCGGGGCACCCGGGTAAGATACGAGTAAAGCAACTGTTATCTCCACAGTGCCTTACAAGCCCCTCATACCTCTCTCTTCTCCCTCCCCCTCCTTCTCTTTGCGGAAACCAGTGACTACTCGAGTATGCAAAGGAAAATGAAAGGACCCAAAACAGGGACCAACCAAATTCTCTGCTAGCTCCAGAAGCCCTATCTATATTGTGGCGCCACCAGGAGAACACGCGTCCCACCCCAGTGGACAAGGGGAGACCCGACCAACCGAGGAAGCCGCATCGTGATTGGGACACCCTGCTGACCAAGTGTACCGGTATCCAAAGCCATCCCAAGGGCCAACCACTCACACGATACCGGTAGGGTTACTCCTGGCGAGTATCCTGCCCGCGAAGCCAATGGCAATATGCACACCCGCGGATGTTCCAAAGCCCCACATTGGAGCCTAGGGTCATGACACCGGGGGTCCACAGTCATTGCGTGGCTAGTGTATCATAGATAGAGTACCGCCACTCTACCGCCGAGAAGCCGAGTCAATGTACGAGTACCGGTGCACCGTCCAACCGATTCAGCCGTGTGGGGTAATTCGCCGTTTGGTGTAACGGAGCGTCGGACGTTCGCAGTACCGTTATCGATACCTGATCCTTCCCACTTCAGACACCTACATACTAGCAAGGGTCACAACCTCCTGCGGAGCGATGATATAGTGACAAACAGCTCCACCGCAGTGCGGGATTCAATGCCCCAAGTGAAAGCGTCAAAAGTGACAAATGGCATCCTTCCAATCAAACGTACCGCTCTCCTGGGTAGGATACGGTATTGGTAGATATCGTGACAACACTGCAGTGCGCCTCAATCCACCCCCACGATCTTAAACTCTTACCGAAACAATGCTAGCCAACCAACTACCGGGACAAGGCGTCTCCTGGCCCTTCACGGTGGATCACTCGAGAACGACGTACGCCCCATGATGCAGAGGATGCCGTAAGTGTACCGGTATAGAGGAGTGCGTGGAGGTGGGCGTGTGAGCAGGTCGCGGTCACGCGTATGGCCCCGCGGCCGCCTGCTCCTCGGCAAAAACGAAACACGCGGTCGAAAGGCCGCAATTGTGCCCATACATTTGGAACCAATAGATACCAAAGCGTCGGTCGGACAATTCGCCGGAAGGCTAACACAGGTAAACCAGACGCTCTGACCGTCTCGACGCCATCCCAGGCTCTCGAATTTAAGACACGACGTCTTCAGAATACAAATACCGTACTCGAGCACATTACGAGCGGCAGGGAGCGCCCATGGCGGTGAGCGAGCAAGCAAGCAAACAAATGAGGAATCGTGCGAGAGAGGAAACTAATGCCGGTAGCGAGTCGCGTGCCAAATACTGTGCCGCGACCGCAATAGGACTTGTGCAGCTCCAGGAGTAGGAGGGGAAGACACTATATGTGCCCAGAGTAGATGATGGGACAAACCGGTCCATTCCATCCCAAAATAGTAATCCCATGGGGACCAGATCATCTCTCTCCCATCCGCAGATCAATCCTCAAAACCGTTCGCTCCCGGAAGATCTGCGGGGGAACCAACTTGCAGCCCAACCGGATCCCCAGGACCCTTTTTATATTGCGAGATCTGCTCGTGGGGAGGTGAAATCACGGTACGGTACTCGATTGAAGTACTGTACTTGTATCTCGGCACTCACATAGTACGGCAGATATCATGCGACGCGGTGCGCGCGACGCAACGGTACGCATCACGATGCTACTTTCGTCATGATCAGCATGGAGCTACCGGTGGATTGGCTAATGTGGCAGCAAAGCCGGATTCTCGGACAAAGCGTCAAATCTCCGGACCGGGGCTTCTGCACCGTAAGGAGGAAAATAGCGGCTGGAGGGGACTACGGTAATCATTGCCGTAGAAACTTGAATGGAAGATATGTAAACGTGCTAGGACGTTGGAGTTGCCCCTCCTGGTAAAGCGCTGTGTATGCATATTCCTTTTGTTTGTCTCGACCGAGGGCTTTCAATGCACTTTATTCGCAGCTAACGGGGCTGAGATTGCGGTGTTTTCTCAAGGCGGTGCCAAGAAGGGGAGTTCCAACGTCCGGGCACACTTAAATTTATCCCCCACGGTGTTCGAGATCCTATCATACCATGCCACCTCTGCGCCCCGAGAGGACGGTGAGTGCTCGGCTGTCACAATACGACAGGAACGAGGAAGGCCGGTGTGAAGCAAGGAGGAAAGTTAGCGGTGCTAAACTCGATCGTTACCCAATGCCGCATGACAGATAGGTAAATCCAGTACTCGTACGACACCAAATCACCATACCTTGCGTGCACTACTGGTATGGGTGCTGCACTCGAGTACCGATGCACGCCGATTCCAAAAGCATCCGAAAATCTTGGCCCCCGTCGGCCTGAACCGTGCCAAGATTTCCGGACACATTTTTTTGGAGTCGGGCAAGCGCTGCACTGGGGTGTATCACGAAAATCATAAAAGCCCATCCCCACCGATCCCATATCACAAATAAATCCCTATTGAGACAGGGGCAAACATATGCTTTCCGATTGGCACAAGTGCCGGTACAAGTATGGAGACACCCGAATGAGCAGAACTAGTTTTACCTGATGCCGCCAAGGTGAACCATCACACCCCCTACCCTACCGTACCCTACTCGTACTAGTACCTACCGGTACTGTACTCGAGTACTGCCCCTTCCCCTGCCATACCGGTACCCCTCCTTTTTAACCTTTACCACTACCGGTGCCGTACCGTATTTTCTTTCCTTCTTCCTCCCCCTTTTACCCGGTTAGTCTCGTTCTCTCACCCGCAAAGCGACAAAGATCAGCTGTCGTTTGGGGCGTTCCAAGCACGTGGAATCGATGGTGATGCGAGCGCTAGCTAAAGCAGCTATCATACCGCTGCTCGAGTACCGTACTCGAGTACTGGAGCAGCCCAGAGAAAGACATTTTATTCCCGTAATCCATTAGGGCGGCTCGTGCTTATCGTTCGTACGACTAAGCAAAGAACATGATGTTCACCAGGCCGTCGGCAATCGTTACGCGTAACTCACCTTACTATACTCGCGCCTTATCATGTGTGGAAGATGCCGGCAGTCTACTGTTCAGTGCCGTACCGGTGGTAATCCCCTCCTCCACGATTGCTGCAACCTTGAAAATTTCTTGCCGCCCCCCATCACCATCATCCCTTTAGTAAGCAGGGCATTTATCGGTTGTGACACTTGAACTCTGCAGTCGTGCATACATACCACACCTCAACACGCGCCCGCCAAGTTATTATCATACGGTATACGCAGGAGGAGAACATATGAGAGTTACAAGCACGGTACCGTAAAAATCCTCACATTTCGCCATCTCCGTTCACTTGCTGATCCCGCGACTGCAGTAAGAGACAAAAATCCTCCTGAGAAGGATTAGTGCCCTCTGGACACAGTACTCGTACTGCCCGAGTACCAGTGCTCTGACTGTGTTAGATCCCATTAACTGGATTTCGCGATTCCGTTGACTTGCACGACTAATCCTATCATGGCCTGATGTCGTGACTTGCAGGGATATTCCGAGTCGATGCCTAGGGAGACAGCGAATTCTAAGGATTTTTGCGGTATGATACCGTACTCGTACGATCTTGGCGGCAAGAAGAATTGACCTCTACCGGGTTTCCATATAAAATGCCGATTTTAATCGGGTACCTATGCAGCGCCATTACCTCAGAAAAAGCCAGCCATCTTTTGGGCACTGCAATTTGACACCAAGATCCACATGATCTAATGTTGTGTTACAGAAACTGCTGTAAAAACTTCAAGCTCAAGGGGTTCTTAATGCCTACTAGTACCGCCCATGCGCTGCCAAGGCAAGCAATTTTTATGGGATTTCTGCATGGCAGCCATGCAGGTTGGGCTTGTTTCCCCACCCACTACCGGTGTTGAGTGGAGCAGAAAAAATGGTCAATTTTATATGTTGAATTCCTTGTGATTCCCTTCAATCTAATTTTTGTTTGAAGGAGGGCGCCTGTCCTGTTGTGCAGCTTTGCAGTGGTTGGTTAAACATGTGCATATTGTGTGGAAACCCTGGGGGGGGGGACCCATCTCTTTTGTCGCCAAGCTCGGAAAGAAGTTACGGTACTGTACTCAGGCACCCGGGGTCTTTGGCGATGAACAGGGGCGGCAAGAAATTTTCATGGCTTCAGCGGTCGAGGGAATGGCGTATGAGAATACGGTACACAGTACGAGTACAAGGCGGGTTAGGAATAGGATTTCACGTGTATTCGCACTCAAGATGGCCGGAGAAAGTCTCGCTCACTGTACTAGTACTGTACTTGTACGAGTACTCGTACATGGAGCAGATTTGCATGGGGGGGAGAGGGGAGAGGAAAGTGAGGTACCAGTATCACATGTAAGTACTGCACTCGCACCCATCGTACGATATATCCAGTGCGCTTTCCTAATCGATGGGAGATGGGTGACGGACGGATGGGGGCAAGTAAGAGAAGGGATTTGCGGCTAATTGCATAAGCGAGTGTCTAGCATGAGTCCGGGGTCTGGGGCGAGCCACACAGCACAGTCCTGTCTGAGCACTCGATCGAGCACTGTAGTCTTTTGAGTAAATGATATCTTTATTGCGAGGGTGCATAATACCATGATAACTTACCGCCAATCTTCGGTAGCTATATTCGGATAAGCAACGTATAATTGGAACGCTGAACATCGTGTGGTGGTGGTGGTGGGTGGGGGGGGGTGGGAATCTTCACCCCACCCTTCTCTTTTCCTTGCATTTTCCCAACCTCATTTCTTCTTTTCTTTTTACTTCCTTCCTTCCTTCTTTCTCTTACATACCGATATCCATCTGCTGCTGAGGGAATAGCGGCACTTTTTCCTCTATAGTTTCCAAGATTATGATACCGGCGGGCCCCCAACTGCGCCGGTACCGGTACTCGTACTCGAATACATGCGCTGCGGAGATGCAGGTAATACGAGCGCCACATGTGGAGTAAGTCGCTGGTAGTAACTGCTCTCGTCTGACCCCACCGTGTACTAGTACAGTACTAGTACAAGAGACTGTTTGTTTTCGCTCTCGGCACTTTCACCATGACATGTGTGTACTGTACTTATACCTGCACCGCACATTCCTAACGCTTCTGACCCTGCACCCGTTGAATCGTCCATCGAGTGATCGATACTGGGTCAGGGTGCCTGTACGGAGGTACAGCTCTTAAGTTTTGTATGTTCTACAAGCAAGGGGTGCTGGGCTAGCGAGGGTATTGGCGGGGAATTGGGCAATTTCCAGTGAAAATTTCCTAATCTGTGCTCAAGCTTTCCCAATTCACGTTAAGTACCCACCGCCAGCGGAACACCCTTGCTTGTGGAACATACAAAACTTAAGAGCTGTACCTCCGTACAGTACTGTACGAGCACAATACTAGCACTCCAGGCGGGGAAAAAGAAGATGTGGCAGAAAAACAGGGATCGTGGGTTTTGAGTGGGTACGAGGGGTGTGCGCAGGCTCTTTACCATATACCGATATTCTACCGCGGCCCCCGCTTTCGGGCGCTTCTTGCCCGCATCAGGCTCTCTTGCTGTGTGCGCGCTCCAAGCTCCGCTTCCACTATCTTTCGGGCCCCGCCTTTCGCCTCCCTATTTAAGAAGGTCAGAATGGGGTTCAACGACTACCAAAGGTCTCACGATCCTGACTGGCTTACCGAACATGGAACTATGGAAGAAGCGATAGGAAAAAGAGTTTTCTTATATCATTAGAGGATCTTCCATTTATGAAGGATATTAATTTGGTTCCATAAGATATCATACTAGCATACCCATATTTTACTGCCTTGAGGATGACAGAGGTTTATTAGCCTCAGGCTAAATCATCCTGGGACAGGAAATTCGAAAAGCACCAATTTATTTATTTATTACTTTTGTACTAGCATATCTGAAACAAGAGTCTTCAAGGTAATAGAAACTGGTCAGATTAATATGTCTCTTTACTGTTCTCCTCTTCCTCTTTATTACTCAAACTTGAAGTAAATATACTATAAATATTAAACAAGATTAAAATATTTTTCTACCTATTAATACTTTACTAGTTTCTAGACTATATATTCAAGTAAATATTACAAGTTATCCTAATAAAACAAGAACCTTACTTTTTAACTACTCATTTTCCTATCCTACTTCTTTCTAGATTAGTTCAATTCCTATACTCATTTGCCAGTGTTTTACCTATTTGATTTTCTCACTTGTTTTTATCAAGTTTATTAAACTGGTTATTGTTTCCTAGTTTAGATCTCTGCTATGTTAGACAAAATACTTCACTTTGCCTTCTGGCAAATATTACAATGTAGAATGATAACTTTTAGCTTTAATTAACAGTCTATAGGTAGGAAAGAAACCTTTGTACTAGTAAGAAAGTCTTGATCCCATTACTGTAATTTAAAAAGGAGGAAAAAAAGTAAAAAGACTGATAAAGGTCCTAACTGTTAAGATATTCACTATCATGAAAGTGGCTTCAAGTTTGAAAATATTAATTGAATAATTTTTTTATATTTACACTGAACATACTACAGAACTGTACTATAGCAATATTAAGGTATTAATACATACTACTCAAACTCTTACAGGCACCTCCTTTCATCATGATGTCTCTACAGTGTAAGCCAATATTTTATAAGATGAAGGTATATCTTAAACAAATACATGTAATTTTAGTACACTACTTGTAGTATAAATAGAACATAATAAACCCCTCATATAATAATTGCTGATACTATTGAGCAGCAAGTAAGGCTGAGAAAAATAAACATACTTTTACAGTACAACAAAATAATATTTACAAGGTATAATAATCAGAGTGGATAAGTTAGGTTAAACTATCAAAATACTGAGAACCGCAAAGTTACCTTGGGCTAGAAATTTACATTGAACCATAAAAGTAATGCAGTATGATACCGCAAAAGTGGTGTTGAGCCACAACCTTAGCACGAGTATGGTAACCTTGCTTCTCCCGCGAGCGGCCATCGATCAGGAAGGCTCGGGTACTGTACGCTTTCGGAGTGCCAGTACCTGTACTGGTACGGTCCTTAGGACAAACTGGTGGGGCATCAATTGTACAGTACCGTACTTATTGCATGTAGCGAGTACAAGTGGGGAGGCGGGCCGTGATGCTGGATACCACAAATTTCCTTCTTCGCCCCTTGATCTCTCTTTGATGCTTCTGGCCCACAAATCACGATTCGATTCCGCACTGGAGACTAACCCTTGCTGCCGGACCAGACCAACTGTAAGTCTACGACTGTGTCGGGGTTTTTCCTTTTTCCTTTTTTTTTTTTGCTGACTGAGAATCTCCCGGTAAGATTGTCCAACGCGCCACTGCTCCCGTTCCATCTGATGTGCCGTCTCTCGTTTACATTGCCGAAAGTTGCTACAAGTACTCTCTTGGGTTGTCTCCTTGCGGAAATCCCGGATCGGCCCATACTCGTATATACTGGTATAAGTACTAAACTATAGGCCTCCAGGATTAGTTTGGGAGTCCCCCGAACCCGAAGAGATCTCGAATACCGGTATTCAACTCCACTTCCGCTCTGACAGCTAGGTCCCTCGATAGCCGAGGGGAGCGCTGGGTGGTTTTACCCTGACGATTGGGTATTTTTTCTCTTCGCCCCAGAGAGATGCTGTACTGTACTAGTACAGTGTTGTCGGGGGGGTTTTTGTAGCGAGTCTTATTGATGGTGCAAGTGGGAAAACATATTTTCCCAAGCCGTTCCGGACATGGCGTGCTGAAACGACAACGGTCGTCTCAAAGGCGTCTTCCCGCCTACAAAGTACTTGCAGCATCGGTTGTGAACGAGGGACCCATAGCGAGTTGCGTGTTGCACTCGTACGTTTGCCAAACATGTCCCACATCCTTGACATTTTTTAAGGGCACCCGAGTACAATTGACAAAGGATCAAAAAGTCAGGGGGGAAGGCGGTCCGAGCCCTATATCCATGGGATCTGTCAGGTCCAGATTCAGCCCAAAGTGGATCGTAGGGTAGCGTTGGTATATTAGGAATAAAGGGGATCAAAGGGGGGGTGAGAAACCTCTGGAAGAGGGCAGTAGAGATATGTTGATCATTTTCTATCTGTAAGTACGAGCACGGCTGCTGCTGGAGCTAAACTTGGGATGGAAGGAGGGGGGGTTGCCAGGCCCACAATTGGTGATAAGTGCACAAGAGGCGGCTGGTCGCATACATAAAGGCGAGATGCGAGTGACCTCTCCAGGAACTTGCAGGAATTTGGTAATTATACTTGTATCATGCAAGCAAGGTGTGTTGAGGATTCACAGGAGCGTACCTATGGGAGCTCCGCAAATTTGCACGGATCGCCATTGGTGAAGGGAGAAACGAAAAAGCATACTCGAGTACTGGTAGCTGGAATTGTTCCTGATTTATGCTAGCGACACGTGGTAACCGGGGCAACCAGCTACGGTAGGGGATTGCCCATCGTCAACTGGGAGATCCATGACCAAGTTTCGTTTGGGCTCTGAGATTATTGTACGAGTAAGGTACGGGTGCATGTACTGTACGAGTACTCGAGCACAGTACTGTACAGTATCAATACCAGCCCTAGTTTTGATACGGGTATGCTGGCATTGTGCCAAGGATACCAGGCGACGTATCGGAGCAAGAGACGGATACCGGAACCACAGCAGAATGGGTGGTTGTGGGTTCCCCGGGATGGATATACTGTATTTCCGTGGGTCCGTTCTGTTTGGGACGAGTGGGAAAGCGGGAGAGGGGTGGAGGAGGAGGGGAGAGGAGAAGGTTTTCGAGCAGACGATCGAATACTCGACCACAGTATGAGAATGATTTGACCTACGGCATCCAGTCTCAGATGACGGCATTGTTGATCATCTGCTTCTCCCCCGTGTGCTCTACTTGTAACTCGTGACAGCTGTCCATTCTGTCAATCCGGGTGGGAGAATGGCGGCTGCAAAGTTTCGACCTGTGGGAAACATGGGAAAGTCTGGAAGGATTGGAAAGCCCACGCACAAAAAGCAAATTATAGTGGGAAGCGAGCGGAAATGGTGGCAGAGATGTCTCGAAGGGCTAGTAGGGATATTGCTTGGAGTGGGAGATTTAGTTTCTATCAAGTCCCTTGCCGGATGCTGGTGAAACGGGTCGATTGTGTGTGGATGCAGCAGGCCCTGTCCCGTCCAGCTGGATAGGGACCTGAATGGTCTACGGGTACTTGTACTAATTAGTACGAGTACAGTGCTCCTGTGGTGACCTGGTAGGTTTTCTTTTCTTTTTCTTTCTCCCTCACTTTCCTCTTTCCTTTTTCGCCTTTGGGGGCTGGCGATACCGGTATGGGCACGGTACAAGGTGCGAGTACAATTCGGAATGGGGGGCAACTTCGGGTAGGTTCAACTGCGGAAATGCGAGGAGAGCGAGATCAGTCTAGCGGCTGCTGGTAGCCGTAAAGAGTTTGGTCGCCCCAAGGGATCTCCGGACCTTCAGGACCCTTTTTGAGGGTCGAGTAAAAAGGCTGTGTGATACATGGGACGACAACAGCCACAACCACAACCACAACCACAACCACGGAAGCGTCATATTCGTACAATGATTTCTTGATTATCCTTCTCTACGCCCACCTCCCCACCAGTGGCCTACAACCACAACTTTCCCCAGTCAGCGAGTGGGCAGAGACATGCTTGGCAGCCGCTTGTACCTGTACTATACTCGAGTACACCTGCTGCACTGTCAATCCGATGTCGGGGGGGGGGGATTGGGAGGGTGAATGGGGGAAGAGGGAGGGAGAGAGGGGGGAGCGGAAAAAGAAGGGATACCGGTAGACAAGACCAGAGACAAACAAAGCAAATAATGGGAGGGGGGGGGGTGAGCCCAAAGGAAAAAGAAAAGAAAAAGAAAAGAAAAAGAAAAAGAAAAGACGGAATAATAAAATACATTATCTTCTAAGGAAAAACAAAAGAAATTCAAACTCGGATTGACGTACTGTACAGTACGGTACTCTTCACTACGAGTACTGTACTCGAGTACCGCATCCCACCACCACCTGCCGCCTCTCCTTCATCACCACCCCCTCCTCCTCCCCCAAGGGCTCTTTCCCCTTCTTTCCCCTTCTTCCCATTCGACGACCCTTGGTGACTTCATTTCCTTACAGGCTATCCTCATCCCAAAATCAATGACGAGATACCGGTAGCCTTCACGACGTGCCTTCAACCTCACTCCACTCGTTCATATACGCACACCATCTCGCAAACCTCACGTACTCGTACGCGCCGCTCCCTGTACAGGAGATCATTTATACGTGCACACCTTCCATACCTTCTCTGCCCTTCCTTCCTCCTTCACCTGCACCGTTGCCCACAACTCGCTCTTTCTGTCCGACGTCAACTGACCCCCTCCATACATCACTGATCCATCCATTCCACCCCGACTCCCATTAACCCTAGGAGGTGCATCCGGTGCTACCAATTCGAGACGGATAGGTTACTACGGTCCGCCCCAAAGCAAGAAGGAAAAAGAAAAGCAAACTTTGGGAGACTGGTAAATCCTCGATAGCCTCCCACTGTACGAGTAATACTTTGTTCCCCTTTCCTTTCCATCCGGGGAGAGGGAATCTGCATCTGCACCTAAACCCTGTCTAGGGAGGTATTGTCACCCTTGCCGCTGGCCTTGGGTTCGGTCCCATATTTTTTTGTCGTTTAGGGTTGTTCTTTCGGACGGTAGTGGAAGCACGGCAGCAGCCACCAGCGTGAGCAACCATCCCACACATACATTACAAGCACTAGTACTACCGGCACTCCTAGTTGGGCCTTTTTTGGATTTGCGCTCCACCAGTTGGATCGCACTTGCCCATCGTCAAAACCTGAGCCTTTCCAGATTCCGACAGGCGGTCAGGTCGCTTCCATCTCCTCCCCACCGCACCGTTCCTACCACTACTACCACCGCCGACACATCATCCCCCCCCCCTTTCTACCGCCCACTCCGTTTCGTCCCCCTTTTCCCAGGGTTTTAATACTTTTCACCTTGCTCCCCCAAAACGGGCACACCCACGCAGGTTTATTTTTCCCAAGTTAACCGCCCTTCATATCCATACAAGAGGCCCGCCCGCTCATGACGAGCTTCCGTTCATCGAACGGTAAGGAAGATAGTCCTCAGTGGTATCGTCTCGGCTTGCTTGGTCGGCGCGGTAAGCACCGCTCTCCCGCAGAGTCTTGTGTATCTGGAGGTCCAACAACTTCAGTTCTCGGCGACCCGCCAAATCGTCAGCGACGTTTTGGATTAAGACGTCTAGCTAGTGATTCTTACCTTGGTGATCGCTTTTCTGCCAATTCTAACGCGCGCTCATTTGCACCTTCAGTTGTGTCTACGAATCGTGCACCCTCTATCGCATCCGAATCGCAGGCGACCACTCGCCCGGGAACCGGCTCGATGGCTGGTATGTTGGATATGGACCGCTCGCGCCACCGCCGCGATCGAACCTTTATCGGCAGTCATTGTGCCGTTTGCGACGAACCTTTAGAACACACTCTCCGCGGGGAGCGTGTGCTCCAGTTCTCTTGCACTCATGTGTCTCATGAGGCTTGCTTCTATGAGTACATCAAAGAGGTTGATACTCAATTTTGCCCAGAGTGCAATGCCCCTTTGGGGCTTGATTCTAGTCGTGGTGGAAATGTATTGGATATTGGTATGTTACCACCGCTGCCCCACGGATGATGTTTTTGGGGTGCTGATTCTTCTTAGAAAAACTGAGCAGTATTGTAAGATCTGTGTCTGTTGCTGAAACTGGGGGAGCGCCTAAAGACCGGGGCCGTGAACGCGAGCGGGAACGGGAACTGGAGCGTGAGAGGGATAGAGATCGGCTCAGGGAAAAGGAGCGGGAGAGAGAATTGGCCTCGCCGCAGTACGAGAATTATAGTACCAGGACACGGAGTCGACAGGGAAGCCGCACCTCCAGTTTGAATAGGGAGAGTCGAGCGGAGAGCCGCAGTGGTATGGGGGATTCCGCGGGTCCACGACACGAGAACGGGCACTGGAGGAATAATAGCGGTACGTCAGCTGGTGAATTTCCCGACCCAGCGCTTGCACCGCTTGCTGTTCGTCGTCACGACTACGATGTCCAAAGTCTGGAAAGCGAGCTCGCCTCGAGGAATCCCATGGCGAGTCCCATACCGCCCCCCAGTGTTATTGTTAAGAGTGAATTCCCGACCATTACACGATCAAAGGCCCAGCAAAGCCTTACATGTCTGGTGACCGTGGAGGTTCCCGATAGGAAAATGCAGCCTCTATATCCAGAGGACTCGGTACCGCCCGTGCCATCACTGCCTCCAACATATGAACAATCGTATCATCCTCCTAGCCCGACAAATCGGAGCCAGTATTCCTTTGAGCGGGAGGGAGCGGGAACAAGGCAGAGGGAGCGTGATGTGGAGAAGGAACGGGAGAATGAAGTTTTGGCGGCCATCACAGACGATCTTCGTTTGAGGGTTGAAAATTGGCATGGCCTTGATTTCGGAAGGTAAGGTCTTATATTTATATACCGGCACTTATCGGTCACTGATGGGGATAGATTCGGCAAACTCCGTCTCCACGGAACCATCAAGGTTGGCAAGGACTGTCAAGCATGGCAGGAATTGGAGTGCTACCTTTTCTCGGAGATGCTTATCTGTGTGAAGGACAAGAAGAGTTCTGCATCAGCCTCCCAATGGGCCAATGGCGTTAACAAAAAGCGGAGTGTGAAGTGCACGTTGAAAGGGTCTATTCTCATAAAGAAGCATTTAAAGAAGGTTAGCGATTCGAGCTCACCGGGTAAGTTTTGTTTCTCCCATCTCGCCCGTGCAAGTCTAAACGGTGTATCTAGACGAAAATATGCACATCCTCACTCTGAGTCTTTCTGTCGCTGAACTGCCCCAATTTCATCTATTGTTTCCCACCAGTGTTCAGATGGGTCAGTGGCATCGTGCCTTGTTGGACTTGAATGCTGTAGAGCTTGCATCGACAATGAAAAGTCCTCAGTATGAGGACAAGCGGGGTTCCAATTCTGATGAAGATGACGACTTTCGCGCCACAAAAACCACCAGGCGAGTATCCTCTGTCAACTCGGCCTATAGTGGGACACATGGCGGAGGAAGGTCTGTCGTCACGGCACCTACTGAGTATACTGGGTCTATCAGAGGAGCAAAGCCGCAGATACCCCCAGCTATCCACATTCCTCTCGATATTGTTGTCGTCATCCCGGTCTCATCATCCATGCAGGGTCTCAAGATCAACCTGATCCGCGACTCACTCAAGTTTCTTATTCACAATCTTGGAGAACGGGATAGAATGGGGCTGGTGACGTTTGGATCGAGCAGTGGGGGGGTTGCGTTGACATCACTATTGGCAAAGAGCTGGAGTGGTTGGGCCAAAGTTGTAAACTCTATTCGGCCTGTGGGCCAAAAGAGCTTGCGCACTGATGTGGTTGACGGAGCCAATGTTGCAATGGACTTGCTGATGCAGCGGAAATCAAACAACCCTATTGCGTCCATTCTTTTGATTAGCGATTCCTCAACATCTGATACTGAGAACGTGGATTTCGTGGTGTCTAGGGCGGAAGCGGCAAAGTGGGTGATCTGAATTTCGGACCTTTAGTGCTGGCTGTGCTAATGCGCTCATAGAATCACCATTCATTCATTCGGGCTCGGGCTCACGCATAAACCGGATACCATGATCGAACTTTCAACCCGGACTAAGGGTCAATTCACTTATGTCAAAGATTGGATGATGTTGCGCGAATGTGTGGCAGGATGCATTGGCGCTCTGCAGACACTTTCCCACCAGAACGCCAAGCTCAGACTGAAACTCCCGGAAGGATCGCCCGCGAGGTTTGTCAAGATCAGTGGAGCCTTGCATGTGTCAAAGAGATCGTCTGGGAGGGAAGCGGAAGCTGCTCTTGGAGATCTTCACTTTGGTGATAAGAAAGGTATGTTTTTTGGTGTTTTGATAGGAGGGGAGGAAGCCAGGGCTGATTGGTTTAGATGTTTTGGTTCAATTGGTCATCTCCCCGGATAGTTCGCAGGGAGAAATGGCCCCTCAAGATGCATGGGAATCGATTGTGTCTGGATTGGAGGCATTGGGTGGCTCAGCCGATCAGGATGAATCAAGGACAATCAGTATCGAGGAGGTGCCACTCATCCAGGCGGATTTAACATACGGCGACGTTCAACGGGAGGGAACGCTTTCGCAATTATCCCGGCCGCATTTGCTCGCCATTACGATGCTTCCAGCCAGTCCGCGGAAGAGTAGCAGGCCAGGATCGCCGCCGATCCCCCCTCACCCGATGGTGGTGCAACGACGTATGGAGCTATTGACCTCAGATATGTTGAGTCGTGCTTTGACACTTATATCTCGGGGTCAGCACGATCGTGCGCACACCTTACTTACCGAGACCCGAACAATCCTGAAGGGGCTTGGCAAAGGGGGTTTACCGCCTCTTCCCTCACCTTCCCCGTCCATCCCTCTGCCGGAAATCCCTGAGGGAGGCTCGGGCGGACATACACCGACAGCGACCCCACCACTGGAGACAAACTTTACGCCTGCATCAGCAATTGATGCTGCGACTGTGTCAGCCTTAGATGCGGAGCTAGAATCGGCACTTGAATGGATCAGCCATCCGGCAGTTTTCACTAGAGACTCCCGAAAAGCTGTTCTCCAAGCCATTGGTGTTATTTCGTCACAGAGGTCCATCACTTTTAGGTAATTCGTGCCGGCTCCCATCAAAGAATTGGTCATGGCTAAAAATCCTGATAACAGAACTGCCTGTGAGTCGCTCTACGCTGAGAGAGTAGCCGGTGTCAAGCGGCTTTCTATCCAGGCACGGGAGTGGCGGGATGCGGAAGACTCCCTCATGGAAGAGGATTAGATTATATCGAATTCTTACTAAACTTTCCTAATTTTGCTCATTGGTCGTTGTATGAATCACTAGGAGTCAACTTTACGGTGCTTTGGTGGGCTGTCTTTTCCTTCTCCTTTTCCTTCCTTTTCCTTTTCCTTCTCATGTATTATTTGGGTGAGGTGTTATTCGGGTGGGTTAAATATTTCGGACAGTTTCTTATAGCCCCTGTAACAGGCAGCCGTCATGTTATTTTTTTATTATTTTTTATTTACCATTTTTCCGTTTTCATTTCCTATAAGAGTTATTTAGGATGGGATACAAACTTGCTACTCGTACGGTAGTGGTGGTGTCGTTGGGTATTACGTGCTCGAGTACGATATACTATTTCTTTGTTTATCTTTGTGGCGATTATTTCTATTGTCATTCCTCCTGTAGAATAATTATACCCACTTTGTTCGACTTACTAGCCGCTCGGGGCGCTTGGTGCAAGAAACTGGTCACCCGTTGGTCTAAAAACCTACAAGTTTGGTACGATCCACTGGCACTATTCCGGGGTGGAAAACCGTGCCGGTGGTTGCGATGGTGGGTGATCTATTTTCTAGCTTTGGTGTGCAACGACAAGGCACCGGTAAGTGGGGTCCCAAGACCGAGCATAGCACCGTGCCTTTAGTAAAGTGCGGTATGTCACTATGGATGAATTGTGGATGGCGGGGGGTGTTGAGGCGGTGCGAGTTAATGTCTCCCATAAAGAAGCCCTGCATTATAGGTATCATACCTGAGTACACCGTAGACTACATTACTATTCTTGTTGATGAGAACAGCCCCACTGCTACGGTAAGGGGTAGTCTACTCGACTCTACTGGGCAGTCTAAGCATTGGGCTTGATATAGCATTCCGCTTTTGGTTAGCAGGGTTTTTTTGTTAATCACCCCTGTAGGCATAGCTTAGGTTATCATACTGGACAACGGAGACTACCAAGCAACTCCCGACTTAGCTCAAGTCTGTCATACTGAGCTCACAAGTTTTACGGGAGGAAATAAAAATACGGTAAATCCTCGGACCACAGATCCATCGGAAATACAAACCAAACCAAACCGAGCCAAGCAATCCGTGTCGAGCGATATACATACCTCACCATGTTTGCTCGAGGCCTCACGGCTACGAGGCCCTTCCTCCGCACGTTCCCGAGATCCATGGGTGCGACTGCATCAAAACTCCGACCGGTCGTGCCCGGTGGCGGTGGTTTGAAGCAGCAGCAGCAGCAGCAGCAGCAAAGAGCGGTGTTTATGCGCCGACCGCCTACTTATCAATATCAGAAGTTTCGGAGCAGGGAGCAGTTGGTCCGGCACTTGTGGGGGGATCCGAACTTTAGGTGTGTTTCTTGCTCTCTTCTCTCATCACTAACGATGGCTTAATTGACCAATTGCCCCCGGTAACGTAGGAGGTTCGTGGGAGTGGTCATTCTTGGAGGGGGGGTCTTCTATGTGTATAATCTCGAGACGGTACCCGTTTCCGGGAGACGGAGGTTTAATATCTTCAGCGCGGAGATGGAGGCTCAGATAGCGCAGCAGGCGTAATACCTCACTGGGAGCAGAAACCCGTTTGCCCCAAATATCCCGTTTGGAATGGGCAATGGGGGGGAAGCGAAAGTCCTTTCTAACTTTATGGAATGCGAATAGGTATGCCGAGGTGAAGGAGAACTACCGGGGGCAGATACTGTCCTCCTATCACCCTACGACGAGATATGTCAAGAGGGTTATGGATCGGTAGGATAGCTTGCATTTTCTGCCCCCCACTCGTCGCGCTCCCTACCTTCCTTCTGGGGATATGAGGGCGCGTAGGGCGAATATGTGGCTTTTTTCCCCCTTTTTTCGGTCGATTGATCACCGGCTAGACTAATTGTGAGCACAGGCTGGTGCCGGTGTCTGGACTTGGGGACCTAAAATGGGAGGTTTTTGTTATAAAAGACGATTCCATCAAGAACGCTTTTGTTATTCCGGGGTTAGTGAGGCAGATTCGGCTCCCGAAATTATGATTTTGATGTTTCTTCCCCTCCCTTCTTCTTTTACTGATAGACAGTACGAGTAGTGGCAAAGTCTTTGTATTCAGGTATGTACCGTACGTAACCGACAATTGGGGGCCCACCTATGGCTCATAGGTTGAAAAGTGGGGGAGGCGGAAGTGGGGCTGGGAGGGGCTTGAAGGAGGGCCCCAAGAAAACACATCACTCAGCGGATGCTAACCCGATGTGAGTGGGATACTGGGTATCTGTGGAGATGAAGATGGTCTGGCAGCTGTTATGTCGCACGAGATTTCTCATACCGTTGCTCACCATGCATCTGAGACCATGAGCAAATCATTTCTTGCAATAGCCGGTTTGCTTCTTCTCTCAGTTGTGAGCGGCACGAACACCAGTTTTCTTGGGGATATCATGGATCTGGCTTTCCTTCGACCTGGTTCGAGGAGACAAGAGGTACGGCGCTCGCAAATTGCTTTCTTCTTTACGGATCTTCATATCGTATTCCCTAAAGTCATCCCTATTCCCTTATTTTTTCCTCGCATGATGTGATGGTGCTGCTTGTTTCTGACCCTCTGATCCCCCGGGTAGGCTGAGGTATGTCACTCTGGAGCAGTTTGATCTGTGCAAACGCCATAAACCCTCTCGTCTCGAAGCGGGAGCTTGAATAAGGCTATTTACTTACCTTTTTTTTTCTGGCTTGGATTTTCCCTTTGTAGGCTGACTATATCGGATTGATGATGATGGCTGAAGCATGTGTGAGCTACTCCCGATCCCGACCTTACTGCATAAAATTGGTCGGAATCGTATTTGCTTTTTTTTTTGTTGGAAAGAGCCGACTAATCGTCCAATTATTATAGTATGATCCGTCGGGGGCGGTTGGACTGTGGGAGAGGATGGAGAAAGCACAAGAATTCGAAGCGCCACAGTTTCTATCTACTCATCCTGCTGTACTACTGCCCTTTCCCCCACCCTCTCTCGGTAGATCATATGTGGAGGGGTTGGCCCGGCTGACATTGTCGGTACACAGCACAAAACTAGGATTCGTAATATCAAAGGATGGTGAGCGGCTCCATGCTGGGTATATCAGATGTGATATCAAATGTACTCATATCATACGATAAACAGGCTACCAGAGGCTTTGCAAAAGTTGGAAAATAGCGAATGCGCTGGAATGACCATGGACTATGCTTTGGAATTCCGAAAGGCGTTCGGTTATCCAAATTGGTAGCCCTGCATCATGGAAGGATTGTTCCATGTTGGGGGGGAGGGGGGATTAGAAACAAATATCAATCTTGTCGCCGCTCTATCTTGCCTCGTCGATACTGTATCTTGCATCACACTTTCTGTTGGTGGGATCCCGTGCGTACAGTGATTCATAATTGCTCACTCGGAGTTTGTATCCGTAGAGGGAGTATCGATAGATATTGGCTGTCTGCCAATAGCACCAATGTCCCGACCCCAGTTTTGTGGCACGGCCTATGGGGGGATTTTGGGAGAAGAGCCCGTTTTCTCTGATTGTCGGGCTCTTATAGCTATATTGTCCGGCGGCACATAAGCTTCGTAGTGACCGGTTTTCTGTTTTCCGTTCTCTCTCCCGATCGCCAACAGAGATTCCTGGATAAGGGCCAGGCAGCCACAAAGTGTTTGCTCAAGACACATATTCCCTTCTCAGACTGCGGAACCCCCCACAGCCCCGCCGAGATTTACCCAATGCCATGGTTAGGTTTCCTCCTTCTAGCAATCCTCCTGCCCCTCTCCTATTGTTCCCCCGGGCCCGTTTCCGGTGGAGGCTACTGTATGGGTGATGGGAAAACTGACCCCGAGCTCGAAGAATTTCTAGGCTCTGACATCCCCATCATCCGCCGCACCATCCCGCCCCTTTCGATTACGATGGGGACTCCGACGACGAATCCGGCCTGCCCCCCGCTCCCGGTCCGGCCGACGGCTCGTTGCCCCGACGAACATAACCCGGGACCAACCCCTCATGGAGCTCGAGGATATCTGCCCCCTAACCCCGAAAGCCTCTGCACGCCTGCGAGGTGACCTGGAGCGACACTTTCAGAGAAACGAGCGAACCCTCGAAGCCCGCACCTTCCCCCTGCCGAAGGAACCCGGCCCCCCCGGGCACTATAGCCGACCTGATCTCGGGATTGTGCACGGACGTGACAATAATTTGGGGAACCTTGACTGCACCGCCATGGGCCAGGGCGTGCTGCCCTACCCCACTAACATTAGGGGCATCTTCTGGGGCGGGTTCGCGCCCGGAGCCCGGAGCATGGTGGCGATGGCGATGCTCGCCGTCGAGCAGTGCCCACAGTCCAAGATTGTGCCATGGGAAGAGAACGGTCCTTACCGTGCCGCACAGGTCCCTTTATTACGATCAGTTGGGGGTCGCATGCGATTTTGTGGGGTCGAGGATGGTGGAGAGGGGTGCTCCTGCGAAGGTGCGTTTGGTCTGGGATGGGGTCGAGGCGGAGGGGAGGAGAGCGATAGTGATGGGCATTATTTATAGGGATATGTTTCCCGAATGACTGATTCTTTTGCCCTTGGTTGGAGGGGAAGAATTCTCTCCATTAAACAAAAAGAAAACAAGAGAAAATATATCATACCCTTGAGAGGAGAGACGTTTCCGAGTGATATTATATGATGCCACGACCAACGTTACGATATCGCCCCGCACCCCAGCATGCATCCTCCTCACCCATCGGCAGGAAAAAAA
The DNA here is from genome assembly GCA_900010015.1 of Tuber aestivum. NCBI lineage: Eukaryota > Fungi > Ascomycota > Pezizomycetes > Pezizales > Tuberaceae > Tuber > Tuber aestivum. The sequence continues at coordinate 192,654 of LN891066.1, forward strand.
AACCCCTCCTCCCCGCGGTAAAACTGGAACAACGTCCACCATCCGACCGCGTAGTGAAAGGCCCTTGACAGCCGGGACCAGTGGGCACCCGCGCATGGGTAGTTTTTTTCTTCTTCTTCCCTTCTTAGCGCAAGGTGGGTGGGCGTTGGCTACCGGGAGACCTGGTGAGTATGATACAGCACGTTAAACCGATTGACCACAACTGCTATAGTACCACTCACGAGGGACAAAGTTTTGATGGATTAATGTACTATATGACTGACGTGCCGTAAGTAAGTAAGTTCTGTGGGCTGGGGGGAAGACCACTCCGGTATCATACTGTACAGTGGTCGAGAAGGGACATTCCCGTTGACGGGGCGGCTTAATATGCACATACACACACACCAGCCGTGTGGGAACGGTTGTCGTGTTGTCGACCGGTTTATGCACTTGATAGTGTACTGTGCGAGTACGAGTGTTATGGCGTATACGGTGGTCAGTCCGTGAGTGGAGTGGAGTGGAGTGGAGTGGATTGGGTTGGGTTGGGTTGGGTTGATGGGGTTGCGAGTATGTATACACTTTACTGTACAGTAAGTAGTGGTTTAACTTATGGGGTTTGACACGTCCAATGGGATTGATTAGACAGTACTGTACTGTAAGTGTATCATACCGGGGGCTCTCATATGCAAAGTTGGGGATCAGAGGCTTCTTGAATATGTCTGTCGTGTCATGTCATATCACACCACAGGGGATTTAACGGTACGACACTATAGTCGGGTTGCTCACGAGGTGGGTATCGGAGGTATGTAACTTGCGGGGTCGGTGGGCACTGTGCGGGTATGTATGTATATAATGGTTTGCTATATCATGGTACCGGTAGTATGATACCGTTATGGGATGATTGGTTTAGGGTAGAGTGGGAGACTTTTCCGGGTCCATGAATTCGGGGTTGATACCGGTGTTGTATGTACTGGTACTGTATGTATCATGGCGAGACGGGTTTGGCTTGTGCTGTTGCTGGGACGTGGTGATTGTAGCATCGTGATCTGAGACCCATTGGTGTGCACGATGAGGAGATTTGTCGTGCGGGATGGGGTTGGCTGGTCTCGGAACGCCCAATTTTCCTTTTTATTAGGTTTTTATTTTATTCTTTTATATATATGTCTCCGGTCTACCACAGATCTTGGGATCTTGGTTCGGCTCGGTTCGGGGTTGTTTGGGGGTTTTCGCAAAAAGGTTTGCTGCCGTCTTGCTTTTCGGTCTCGTGGTCGCCATGTAGAGGCGGTGCTCTCATGCCCATTGGCTCATGTCCTTTTGGCCGTTTGGGTCGATGGGGCCGGCGGGGGTAAGGAGGAAACTACCGGTATACGACACTAAAATGTCGGCAACGGTAACGGCGGTTGTCTATTTTTTTTCTTTCCTTTTTCTTCTTTTGCATGTGCACAGGATCGTCCAAATCTAATCCGATCATCGCTGTTCGGATGGAAGCGGACTGGGCAGTTTGGTGGAATTTTTTGGTTCGCCGGTTGGAAATGTTGTTTTCTTCGACGAGTTTGTGCTATCGCATTTATGGCTTGGAATATCTCAACTTGTGATATGATACCATGGACCTCCCCATTGTGCTCCCCTACCTCCTCCACCTCCTCACTCTCCCTCTCACGGGATCAATGGACTAGGCGAATGGAGTCATCCAGCCCCCTTGTCGCGAGCGAGAAGCTTCTGGATGCTGTACTGTACTTGTGTTTGGTGATGGCTATCCATTGACCCACGGTGTAGGCACAGCTACAAGAGCTATTGGTATTGGTGACTTCGCACTTTTGAGAGCGGGTAATGGCCTACCGCACATTTGCGCCGTTGGGGGAACTGTTGATTCGGGAAACGAACAAGGGACCAATTTTTTCTCCGTGGATACAGTATGTTTTCGCTTTCAAACCCCTCTGAACTTGGTGGTCCGAGAAGCGCAAGCAGAGCCGGTGTCTAGCGATTGCATTTATTTTCCCTGTACTGTATTAATGTGAGAATGTCCGACCCTGTGATTGGTGCCTGAATACAAGTGCTGGGGCGGTGGCCGGCCCTGGATCCGATGAGAAGAGGAGGGATTGTGGGAGTCAAGTACCGGTAACTCAGTGAACTTGTACCCGTACTGCATGCCGCGGGCTGTAAACTACTGCCTCCAAGGTCCTCCTCCGGTACCGTACATACACCCACAGCCGCTTTCGACCTTTTGCCGACTGGTCGAGAGGGATAGAAAGAGAGGAAGCAAGCCCTATTTTCAGCTTCTACCTCTCTACTAGTGTTGCCTGTGCTGGTATTGTTGTCAATTTCGCCCTGCGTCGTTGGGTTCGCCTTTCCTCCCCCCCTCCCACTCAGCGTCCGCAACAGCTCCTCCTCCCTCCTTCCCTCCTCCTCCTCCTCCTTCAATCCAGCTGTCCCACACGCATACCTTCCATTGCTCGGTCCCGCTGCTCCTGTCGACGGCCTTGACCCGCACATCTGCTTTCCGTACTCTTCGCCATGCTCCTCAGGCGGTGAGCCCCGACGTAATACTTGTATGTGAGTATCTCCTGCGGACATTGCCTCCTGCCTGCGTACCGCTTCTAAAAATAAAAATAAATGTATAAAAAAAAAGGACTCCATCCCCTCAGCGTACTGTCTTCTATACCCCATAAGGCTGGTCGGTCGGTCGAATTTCGAATTGTTGTTTGCTATCCGTCTGGTATAGTGAACCAGATCTATAATTAAGGCGAAGGAGGCGTGGGGGAAGGATAGGGATAGGAAGGGAAAAGGAGGGGGAAATTGGAACCCTCGTACCAGAGACGATACCAAACGAGCAAAAGGGAGCCACGGAGGGCCGGTACGAGGCCAGGAAGCGAGAAAGGGAACGGTCAAGTGAGCTGTGTAGGGGCTAAACGCCGGTGTAAGGGAAAAAACAGAGAGAGAGTGGGGAGCTGAAAGAGATTACAAGCCATCTGACCCATTACTATCTGGGCCATTCCCAGCCCTTAACCCCCCCCACCCCCAATCTCCTTGTCCGCATGAAGGTTGTTCAAACGCCTTGGAGACGCTGATTCCATTCCTGTCGGCAGGTCCCAAATCAGTTCCTGCAACTTTCTGCGAGCACAACTACCCTGCGCGCCGTGAAATAATATTCTCCGGATTTATCTGACCCTTGTCGGGGATTATCCACATGGCCACTCCACCTCAATATAATGATGGACGGAAGTCCCCCGCCGGCCGAAAAGCCCCCCATGCGCTGACAACCACCTTTTTCAACAAGTCCAAGAAGGGCGGGGAAGCAAAGAGCCCGACCCTGCAATCTCCAACAATGAGGAGCAACTTTCCACCTGGAGCTGGCCATGGTGAGGGAAATGACGATCTTAGGACGGAGCCTATCACTATCCCTCAGTCCCCCAGCGTCGCATCCAACAGGCCGAAGAAGCTTGCCCCAAATTCCTTCAACACCCATTACCGGACTATATCGAGATCAATGAACGATCTGGGGAATATATTTTCTCGGGGGAGGTCCCCGCCAAACAGGGAACCTTCTCCACGAAGAGGTGGCAGTGGGCCGTTAAACCCGCTACCTGAAGGGAGGAGAAAAGGCGCACCTGATTCGTCGCCCCGCCTCAGACCAATGGAGAGTGGAAGTGTTCCCTCAATTTCTGTTATGCAGCACGGAGAGCACTTTCCTAAAGATCAAATTGTGAAGGAGGGATGGATTAATATGATCGATTCTTTATCAGTTAAGAGGGGTCCACTCCGGGAAGCTTGGAAGTTACAGCATGCCGTGATAACTGGTGGACACTTCGTGTTGTACAAACCTTCATCTAGTCTTCAAATCAGGGCCTTCGACTTAAACGCAGTCCCATCGAGTCCTCCCAGACCACAAAGTGCCCCGGCAACTGCATCCCCTACGTTTAATGCCTCCGCCCTGCGCCACAAGAGTACCTCAAGACACCCAGAGATTGTTGATGACGACCATGGAAGAGTAAAAGGAGGAACTGTGGAAGCTCTGTGCCATGAGCTCATGTTTACCGAGAACGATGGCTTTGTGCAAGGGGCGACGAGGACCTTACCCGGGTGGACGAGTCCGGAGACAGCTTTATCAGTTTTGACCGAGCTCTCAACATTGAAGGACTTATCCCCTAGGATCGCACACGTCCTGAGCTTATTAGTGGATTCTGCCCCTGGGTTGCTCCTGGAGCCTGGTTGTTACAATACTGCTAGACTTTTGATTGAGAAGGGAATCACGCCTCATAACCCGGGGCTTGCCAGAGATCTTAGGGCGGGAATTGAAGCTAGGGCCGCAAGTTTACAAGAAGAGCTGAGCTTGCTAAGTAATTCTAATAAAGGTAAGCCGGTGTTCGGTTCTGTAGTTTTGAACCTTGCTCACCCTTTGATAGAACCGTCTAGCCCGCATCCAGATGCCTTCAGTACACTGTCAACAAGTCTTACCACCGACGAGTTCATGCGGGTTAACCCAGAGATATTCGCCGCACAGGTTCATTTGTTCCATTTGAGGTATTTGAGAGTGTGGAATCCCGAGAACGATATCTCCCTCTTACTTGCTTCCCCACACTTACCACCACCCGTGCATCGTAACCCTTTGATATTCACAACTTCCAATATGCATTTCCTTGGGGATAGGGTGTTATCCCAGGTTTTATCTGGGGATTCAGCTTTGTCTGTGGATCGCCGTGCAACTGTTCTTTCCCAATGGCTGAAGGTTGCCAATTTGCTACGGAAGAGGGGCGATATGGCTGGATACATGGCAGTGACGATGGCCATTCTTTCCCCACCTATCTTGCGTTTGAGGGAGACCTGGAGCTTGATTGAAAATTCTTTGTTTGAGGATATAGAATATGGCGCGAGTCTTATGCGGGTTCTGGAACGAAGGCGGTTGGAGGAGGGCGAGAGTAGCTGCGAAGGCTGCGTATTAGTTCCCGAGGGTGGCAGGGAAGAGATACCCTTTGAAGAAGTTGTGCCGTATTTTGGGGACCTGTGCCATTGCATGGACGAAGCGTACGAGAGCCGAGTCCGCAATGTGGAATATCCTAAATTTGTCCAAGCGACCAACGCCATTTCAAGAGCCTTGGAGAATTGGAAAGCAGAATGGGCCAACGCTAGGCCGTATTTCGAAGTAGGGGGTGCTAGAGTTTCGAAAGAGGTGGAGCAATTGCAGAAATGCTTGAGTGCTCTCAATATGAATAATACGAATCCCCCATCTGCCAATTCGACATCATCTTTCGATATGTCTCTGGCCTGTGAACCATCCTCGACAGGGGTCTATCTACTATCACATTATCACCAACGTCTCCCTTTGAGCACAGGCGCAAATGTGCCGCTTGTATTCACGGATGTGCTCCCTAGCTTCTCACTTTTTGCGAGAGACGACGCCCTGGCGATCTCAGGTTCCCTCCATAAAAAGACACCAAGTTCTGGATTAGCATCGCCTAGTTATGGCCCTGGGGGACAGCAAACCCACCATCACCATCACCATCACCACCACCACCATAACCAGCCTGGGCCTTCGCAGTCTAACCAGAACCTGCGCCCACCCACTTCGTCATCTCATCAGCCATCACTTAGGAGGACACGGTCTTTCCCACCAGCAAAAGATACCGCTCAAACAACCGGATACGATGAATTGGATTTTACGACCCGAGAACGTACGGCGGGCTTGCAGGGCGGGGACGATGCGATGCTCCGTGCGATCAGAGACGTTGCTGGCGTGGGGCAACAGCTTTTTTACTCTAAGGACGGCGAGTTGGTCTTGAAATCAATCACGGACGATGCCAACACTTCCAGGCCTTCGAGCGTGATAGAAACTACGTCTAAGAGAGTGAGCGGTGCGTCTAGGAGAATGTCTGCTCAGTTCTATAGTGACGCCGCGTCTCCCCGTATGTCTGAGCAGTTGGATGGTAGTATGCCGCCCACGCCTGCCCGTGAAGAATTCGCCCGAGAAGGGTTCGCACTAGATAACCGCCGCTACTTGCCCGTGGTTCCTAAGGGAGGGACTCTTGAGCGATTGGTTGATATCCTTGTCCTGGGTGTGGAGGACTTCAGCAGGCGAATGAATGGGCCGGATCCGGAGTCCACCGCTGAGAATGCACCTCTACTCCGAATGAATATGGATGTGTTTACGATTACTTTCTTTGCTACATTCCGCAGGTATTTTTGGCTCCTCTATCCGCCATGTGTGGTTGGATCTGGATTGGTACTGATCCGATTTTAGTTACTGCTCGCCTATCGTTTTAATCGATTACCTTAAGAAGCGTCTATTAGGTTCCAAATCGGCGGCCACGATTTCGGATAACGAAAGCGATGATGTTGTATTTCCTGATTGGACGGGCGTAGACCACGTTAGTGACGAGTCCATTGATTGGAACCTCGTGGCCAAAATTCATATGGGGATTCTCGAGGCAATGAACACCTGGATATCGGAGTTCTTTATTGATTTCCACTGCGATCAGTCACTCGGGGACTCTTTCGTGTCTTTTCTGGCTATTGCGTCAAAGGAACTCGCATACTGGAAACATCTAGGACCGGAACATGGGTACCTCCGCAGACAGGCGGATCAGATCAATAGTCTTTGGCACGATGTTAGGGGAAAGTTCTCCAACCTCAACTTCTCGCCCTTACGCTACCAAACGCAACGGATGAGTTCGCCGCGTGGGGACCTTCAAATCCCGCCCTTGACCAATATACCAGCTATTGAAGACTTTGTCAACTCATTAGAGGCGAAAGTCCTGGAGTCATTTCGGATGGTAAAGCTTGTTGACTGGATGACGGCGTTTGAAATGTTCGAGACGCAGAGCGCCGAATCTCTCGGGTTTTTTGTGCCTAAGGTCGCACTTCTCTCTCATGATGACGACGAAGTCTTTCAAGACATTTTCTTCGTGTTGAGGAATATCAGACGGGGTAACTCAACAGCCACTCTGCTCGAGATATTGCCAAGGCCCTTGCGAGAGCTTTGCAACCTGCGCTCGGACATTACCAACTGGGTTCTTGCACAGATTATAGACCCCCAACTAAACGCCGATCGAAGGGCTCACCGTATCGCAACACTTCTCAGATGCCTCACAATATCTCGAAAGCGCATGTCGGGGATGGACCTTTATGAGGACACCAGGGGCGGGACCCGACAACAAGTGCCGTCTTTGGTTGCTAGCGCAATCGCAGCAGCACTTGTCAGGCCGGAGAGTCGGGTCTTTAGTTATGCTTGGATGATGGGAGTAAGGATGACGGCTGGGGTAGTAACCCAAATCGACACCCTTGAACAGGTTATTGTCGAGGGACTTGAGGGGATACGATCCTCAAAGCCTCTTACACCCTGTGTGGGATGGATAATCGAGAGGCTGCTTGAGATTGTATGTTACGTGCCAAACATGGTTGTCGAGAACAATCGTTTGATCAACTTTGATAAACGCCGTTATGTCTACAACTTTATCAATAATTTCACCCATGTCAGCTCTGGGGCGCCAATTGATGAACACCTTTCGGCCTGCGCGGACATTTCATTGCCATATCTTCGTCTTCCCGAAATGCGAACCTTAAGGGAATCAGCTGCTAAGGAAAATCATCCGATCAGGCAAAGCAGGATCAAGGTGTTCTGGAAGTTACTGCACCAAGAACAAGAGAAGCTTAGACGTGATGCGAAACAGCGTGATGCGATTGAGAGGCAGCAGCGTCAGCAGCTCCGTGCAGAGCACCGCCGACAGCCCACTGCTCTTAACCTTCAACCTGCTGATAAGAGGAGTAATAAGAGGCTGGGTGTAAATTCTATCTTTAAAGCCGTGCGGCCCATCTCGATGGCATTGGGTGGATGGACCCCTCCTCAATCTTCTGCACGAACGGTCGCTCCTACGGACTTGCCTGCGTTGAAAGCTATTGAGCACGGGAAAAAACCGTCAATCACTATTGACTTGGCCAGCGTGGCTTCAGTTTCTTGTCCCAAGACAACCCGCGACAGGTACATCTGGAAAGTTCGCACAGATCATGGGGTTTCATATCTCTTCCAGGCCTTGTCTGACAAAGACTTGGAAGGATGGCTTCGGACAATCGCGACCATCCGTGGTATCAACGCCACTGATGCTACGGAGTCCATTGATGGCCTTACTCTTATGTCCCAGAATCGTGTGCCTCAGCCTGTGTTTGGTGTGTCTTTGGATGACTTATGCAGGAGGGACCATGTGAAGGTGCCCATAGTGGTTGAGGCTTTGCTCACTGAGATAGAAACACGAGGTTAGTCTTGAGCCATCCAATTACTGCAGGGCGTGAGGACTAACAAACATATCGCTAGGTATCGACGAGGTTGGCATCTACCGAGTACCTGGATCCCTCTCAAGCATCAATGCACTGAAAAATGCTCTTGATTCTGGGGAAGAGGTGAGAATGGACGATGATAGGTGGTACGATATCAATGCCATCGCGGGTGCATTCAAGCTTCTGATGCGTGAGCTCCCAGACAAGGCGCTTGGCGACGAAGCGCTGTACGAACTTAGGAACATAACTTGTAGGTTCTCACTGTTGAACTTTAAGTTGACAAAATACTCACATGCGATAGCTGATATTACGGATGATGATCAACGGGCACTTGCTTATCGAGATGTTATGCTTCGATTGTCTGTTAATAACTATAACTTTCTCCGTCGCGTTTATACACACTTTGCCAGGTATGTTCCTATCAAAAAGAACAAGCGATTTAATGCTAATAGCTTTATAGAATTGCAAGTAATGCAGCGATCAACAAGATGCATGCGGTCAATCTTGCGATAGTGTTTGGTATGGGGCTTTCTCCCGGCTCCCTAAATATGCCACTCGGCGTATCTCCGGACTTGGGTCTTTATCAAACCATGGTCAAAGTCTGGATCACCCATGCCGAGCTGGTTTTCCCGGAAGTTGAGGACTATGAGGACCGAGAATCAGCATCAGCGCCAGTTAGCAAGGCCGAGTCGGTTGAGATCCAGTCATCCGAACCCTCATCCCCGGCCATAGAGTACTCGTCGCCCCGCATGAGCCTCGATGATAGTCGCCCTCGTCTCTATGTTGAATCCGATAAGGGTTCCGTATAAGTTGCTGATAGTGCATTCGGCTGGTCGTTACAACAAATCTGTGGTGATCGATTTGTGGGGCAGAGGGGTAGGGGGAGAGGGGCAGGCAAACCTGGTTTCCTTTTGTTTTCAAAAAGTTTGGTGAGGGTGTATTTTTTTTCTTTCGCTATTTCTCATTCATTAGAATGTACTCGTTTTTCCAACCTTTTGCTCGTTACCATTTGACCGTTATCACACTTGCTACCAAGAGGAAAAGGAGAGTTATTTGGCGCCTGGGTATGGGTTATCGCGCTTGTATTTGCGCTGGCAATTGCATCGCAGAGATTGTTTTTCGTTCAGTTACTCGCTCTCGTTTGCCTCTAGTATGATATCAAGGTGACTTATTATACTTCTCTGTGGCCAGGATGCTATTTTTGACTTTTCGACTTTTCCTTCTTCCTCTTCACTTTCCAACTGGTATTCTACTGGAGTATGCGTGCACGCTGTTCCAGAGTTGTACACAGGAAGGCAGCTCGGGCCACATGTGCTTGTACGAGCGCTCGTACCGATACACTGTAGTATAAAAAGGCGGAACGAGTAATCTACGTGTGAAGATGAATACTGTATAGCTCAATACGGTACGAGTGAATAACTTTGGTATGGCTTTAATATGGCTAGAAGCGCGAGTTGAGCAACCAGGAGCATCCTCGCTAAACTGTATCATAGACCTGGAGTCAGTGTAAAATCATGAAGCTGTATGGAGAGTTGAAGGAAGCGAGGGGTAAGTTAAAAGGGCAGAGGAGGCGCTGTCGTCCCTCCTCTCACTCCCATATCATACTTGAGTAGCCAGAAGTGAAAAGAAAAAAAAAATTTGTGGCGCGTGCAGCCTTGTCGCCCCATCCAGTATGAGCGGTTCACGGCCTCCTCCTTTACCTGTGCTCCAAACAACCCGGAAATAAAGACAAACCATAGAAAAGACCTTAAGATCAACCACCTCCCCTGTTTGCTCTGCTCAACCCCTTTCCTTCCTCCCCCCCTCCTCCCCCCCTCCTTATAACCACAGCTTTCCTCTCCATCAACACAACTTTCCTCCCACCACCGATCAACCTTCTACGGCTAAGGCTTCGGTTTGTTCACTGCCAACCGCCAGTTCCTTTAGCTGTGTCGCGATGCCCAAAGAACATAAACGTGAGCCTGATGATACATGATCACCTTTCCCGCTGCCTCTTTTAGGTTTGCTAACAATTAGTTTCAGCAAGGTCGCCTGTTGTGGGCCCCACTCCGCCTCTTCCGGCCTCAGTCGAGGAGTCCTATCGCCAGAAATGTATCGATTTAAAGAAACGCATCAGGGAGATAGAATCTTCCAACGATGTTCTTGTATTGCGCATGCAGAGATCTGAGCGTGGAATTCAGCGTATGAGATTGGAGCGTGCTTTTCTACTTCAACAATTAGAGAGACGCACCGATCCCAGGGTCGACGATTCTGATGGAAGCCCAAGCCCTCCGCCTACTGTAAGCTCTCTCTCTTTCACGCTCTTTCTTCTTCCTTTCATCCCTACACCCTATAAGGCCCTTGGATTGGAGCAGCTAGCTTCTTCGGGTTGTCGCTAATTTTGACCTCCGGGAATATTCAGCCCAAAGAGAAGCCTCTCCGCGCCAAGCGTGCCCGTAAGGATCCTCCTCCTCTGGATTCCCCTATGCGCCAGGCATCGCCTTCTCCCTCGAGGGATGGTCAGGATTACACCTTTGTTTCTACTGCATTCGGTTCAGCTCCCACTGATAATGCCAACTCTCCGGGTCCCAACCGGCCCAGCGTCCCGCCCAGCATGCCTCCTAGGACCGGAAAGGGTTCTAGAAGCAAGGGTGGACCTAAAAGACCTCCTAATGCGTACATGATGTATGTCTACACTAGCTAGCAAACACCCTTGGCAAACTTTGAAATGCACTTGCTGACATGATGTAAGTTTCTGCGAAAAGGAACGGGACGCAGTAAGAGAGCGTGAATCTAAGAAGGACGGTTTCGACATGCACAAGGCCTTGGCTCAGGCTTGGAGAGATCTCAAAGCTGAAGGCCAAAAACCATATTTCAACGAATACGAAAAAAATCGAGAAAAGTACCTGGAAAAAGTTAACGACTTGAAAACTGATGCCGACAAGAGCTCCGTCGGCGGGAATGGAGGCTCCTGGAAGAGAGGGGGGAGGGCTATTTCTACCGCGTCCACCGTCGTTGCGGCCTCTTTCGAGGTACCACTAAGCCCGGCACCCGGCAGCACTAACGATGAAGAGCAGGAGGATGCCGCAGTACCGTCGCAAGGCGACGGAAACGGAGGCGGATTCACAGCTGTAAACAGGTAATCGATCTTTGGAATCGACAATTGTGTATGATGGCGTCGGTCTGTTTTCAGCGAAAATTGCATCTGCATGAACTCTTCTTGTACGCTTAATTCTGTTCTCTTTTGTTTGGTTGCTTCTTATCCGGCACCTCCCTGTACTAGCAATTCCTAGGCCAGGCCATCATAATGCTCAGGGGATATTCCTACCTACAGCCTCTGTATTATACCTAGAACTTTTCCTAAGAACTCGATCTGCTACTTGTGCGTGATTTAAGTTATGGTGCCGATCAGCAAAATCCAAGGCCTGCTGCACTATATCATAAATCTAATTTAGTTTGCGCGTGGGTATGATATCCGTACGAGTGCAAACGGAAACAACAGGCAAACGGGACGGGAAACTTGCTGTGAACACGTGATCCGAGTGAGTCCGAGTGAGCTCAATGCTGTGTCAAAAGTGACGTGCGGGAGCAGCGAGAGGTCGACCGGGTAACGGGAGGAGAGCCGTATCTATACCGCTCTTCCCACGAGTGCCCGTTGGAGAGCAAACTTGTTGAAGCATAGCCATCTTCACCAACGCTTTTCTTGACTTCTATACCTATGGAAGCTCCGATTTTTTCCCTATAGCTCTTAGCACCTGCAGATCTATCATTCAACACACCTCCCTCATGGCTACCGCGACGACACCAACACCCACACCTTTGATTCGACCAGTCGTTGCACCCGGCGCCTCAGCATCCAGCGCAACCATGTCAACCGCAGCACCAACACCTCCATTACCCCCCAGCCGGGCTCCCAACCCACCACAACCAACCCCCACAGGCCTTCCCAAAGTCCGCCGCCGCTCTTCATCGATCCATGCCCAACAACCCCCCTACCAGCAACTACACCACACAGCCAAGATCGGTCCCCAGCGTACCTCCAAGATCTCACAAAAACTCAAGTTCCTTCCCTCGCCCGCGGACCAAGACGAGGAATCTGGCCGCGATGTCTACTCCCAGGTCACCCGCATCAAGGACACAACTGCCCGCCGGGACGCGGAGCGCCTGGGAAAAGCTGAGAGAGCGCACTTGCCCAGGGTTACGGCCTACGCTACGGCGAACGCTTACAAGATGGAGAGCATGATGAGGTTTCTCAAGTCCCGGCAGGCCAGCCGTGGGACTGCGCCGAAGCAGTTTGACGAATGCATTTACACCCCATTTTCTTACACTTACGAGGCAAGGCAGCGGGAGCGGGAACAACAACAACAGCAACTGCGGGGACAGGGATACGGGCGGAGTGAGGAATTGATTGATCTTGGGGGTTCGGTGGGCCCTTTGGACGTTGTTGGGGATCATGGCGACGAGGTTGGTGTGGGTGCTGGTGGAGATGGGGAGGAAGTGGGCATAGACGAGCAGGACGATAGCTCGTTATTCAATTTTGTGATGGCGCAGAACCGCTCTGTCGAGAGCTCAGAGGTGTTCCTGTTCCAGTACGGCGTCATCGTGGTATGGGGAATGAGCATGAAAGATGAGGAGCGCTTCCTCAAGGACATTGCGAAATTCGAGAGCGAGAAATTGGGCGAGGACGACGTCCAGGTTGAGAATTTCAATTTCTACGTTACCAGCTCGTATCAGCCCCGGATCTACAATGACTTTATTACGCTGAAGGATGGTGGAAACTACATGATCAAGCTAAGCATCAGTCACGCTATCGCTCAATCTGTAAAGGTAGATAGAAATGCATTCAAACACAGAATTTTTAAATTTTTTTGTTTTGCTAACGCCCAAGCGACATAATAATAATAGATATCCCTCTTTGAAGACCTAGTCGACAACACAATAGAAGACACGAAATCAATCCCCCAAGACGTCGCCACAACCGGAAAGGTCAATATGAGTCGTCGAGATATAATGAAGCACATAGGCGAACTCTTTATCCTAAGAATAAACATAAACCTCCAAGGCAGCGTGCTGGACTCACCGGAATTGATGTGGGCTGTACGTCCCTTTCCCACGCATATATTGCCCATACAATCCCGGTCCCATACCGGGAAAAAAATGAATACCAATCTAACAAATAAACCAGGAACCCCAATTAGACCCCGTCTACCAAGCCGCGCGCTCATACCTAGAAATCAACCAGCGTGTCACATTACTAAACCAACGACTAGATGTCATCGGAGATTTGGTACCCTAAATCCCACCCCCTCCACCAATCCCATGCTGACTGGCTTTAACTTTTTTAATATAGTTGCAAATGCTCAAAGAGCAAATGTCCCACTCGCAGGGGGAACACCTGGAGTGGATTGTCATTGTGCTTATCGCAGCGGAGATCCTGGTCGCTGTGATTAACGTGGTTGTTGATCTGCTTGCTGGGTCGGATTGACCTTCATCGTGAACGTCCGCGGCTGAGATAACTTAAACCTACGAGAGGGGTCAGGGAGGCTTAATATTGGGTGAATTTGGTAGTTTCTGTTTCGCTGTATCATAATTTTGTCTGGCCGAGACCTTCCTTCTCACCTGTGAGATATCGGCGGTTTTGCATTTTGTACCATTTTACCTGCCTCCCCCTTTTTTTTGTTTGCCCAGTTGGGCGTGCGGGCACTGCAACTATAATTCATGGCTTCTTAGAGACCCGTTACCGCACTGTATAATACCATACTATAATAATCCTCATCATGGGCAATGCCGATCCTCTCTTTCTTTGAAAACTTGATGAACTGTTCTAAGCAGCGGCAGATTTGCACAACTTGGTATAAATTTACCTGCTCCGGGGGGGTCGTTAGTTCTAGAAACTAGAGGAGTTTTGAAGACAATAGCAACTACGTATGAGTAGCACCTAAGGACGGCATCCCAAGAATAACACGATAATAACAGATACTTGTACCGTAGGAGGGGGGTAACTTGAATCGGTATTAAATACAGTATACAGAATTACGTTCCCACGAACAGGAATATCATAAAATGCTCTATCTTAGTATTGACACTTGTGATAACTAGTCTAGTTCGGAGTGTATGATATCCAGAGATGGTGAAGAAAAACAAAACACGACGTGGGCATTCGAGTCCGGGAGTGTCTCTACAAAGTTAGCGAAGAAGCAGATATACGATGTATTATATAATATAAGAAAAGCATAGGCAAGGCCTACCACCCCCCTCCCTGTTCACCGCCATTCCGGAATAGATATATGGCACTATTAAAAAAAAAAAACTTGAAGATAAATAGCATAGCGTAGCATGACCTTCTACTAACTAACTAGCCCTGCGGAATTTTCGTGTGTTCTTTTCTTGATGGGGGGGGTATCACACGGTATATTAACTGGTGGAGCTCAGACGGCCAGTCATTTATGATGTTGTAGACTCCTGTCCTTAAGTTAATTAATTACCAACCGAACGCACCACACACTGTGCAATGTGTGAATTGGGAAACAGAGCGTTATCATGGTATGATATGTATCATAGAATAGTGTGACATTTACAAGTGCACGTACAGTACAGTGCTATAATTCATTTAATCTAACTCACTAACTATTCCTCCTCCAACTCAATTTCCCCCTCCCCCCAAAGAAAAAAAGGTTTCTGGGAGAATTGGATATCTTCCCGCCTTTAATTGCCACCGCCAAAACCGAAAAACGAATAGAAGGAGAAGAGTAGGGAACCGGTGAGGAGGAGGAGGGGGGGATATTGTAACGAATAAGGTGGTGATTGGAGGATATGATCCAGGTTTCTTTCTATATAATATATACTACCGGTATTATTATGATATATGATGGGTTATCTATTCTCTAGGTTCTCTGGATAAACATACTATGATAACTAATTATTATGAAATACTAAGTCAGCCGTTGGTACGATAATATTATGATAAATTTAACAGCAGCAGATAACCTCTTCCATCCATCCATCCATCCATCTATCCCAATACGGGTGCAGTTATACTCCAGTGTATCAGACCGGTGACCAGACTTACTACACAGGTATGATACTAGTACTACCTGCACACAACAGCATAATCCCTTACCCTGTACTCTCGTTCACTTTTAGCGTGGTACTAATGCAAGGATCACCAATGCTTAACATGGAATGGGTAAAGCCGGATCTACATGGCCAAGTACTTGAGTACTGGAGTACTCAATCCCCAGATTGATGTTGCACCTATTGTGGTAGTAATCTTTCAAGAAAAATAATAATACAATTCTAATCAAGTAATATAAGACATAGTAACTTTCTCTATTACTCAGATAAGATTTCTTAAAAATACTTAAAATATTAAACTTGAAGTGTTTTGTATGGTTCTCATAAGTTAGGGGCCGTTTGGCGTTACGGTTTTGGGTGGTTACCAACCATGGTTTGGCCTCAAAAACCTGCTTATATAATCCATTTTAAGGGCCATAATTGGTCAGTTTTTATGCTTTATGGGCAAACCATGGTTGGTAACCACACAAAACCGTAACGCCAAACGGTCCCTTACTAGTTGGTTCTAGGCTCAGCAGCACTGGCTAGTATATGATAGATGCTACTACTATTTTTCTTCCTTCTTTCTCTTACTATTTGCATCTACTTGCTCCTGGTCCTGTAGAGATTATATAGGGTAATTAGTATCTCTAACTGTCTAGTCTGAGTCTATTGATCTTTTGAGTAGAAAAGGATAAACTATTAACTGTACTAGTGTTAGGAGGTAGGTAACTCTAAAGACAAGCAAGTATATAGTAGGCCTAACTTGAATAGTCTTCTATTTTGGAGATAGTCAAGAAGGCTTATAAGATAGAAGTTTTAAAGTAGAATGAATATAGTATTAATAAGATCTCTTCTCCAGTCACTGATAATGGCTTAAAGCTAGGAAGGTACCTTGATATATATATTCCATATATGGGGGGTTGCAAGCTATATCAAATTTCTTACTAACTGGTAAGGAACCTGGACCATTAGGTATTTTCTGAGTATGATCTTCACATACCTACCTGTTCTCTATCATTCAACTCCTTGTTCTCATATATGAGTATAGATACAGATTACTATAGCCATTCATTATAGACTCATTACAGAATACTCAAATGGCTTGAATTGAGGAATACCTAGAAGAGAAATATTACTATACTAGTATAATGGTAATCTAGAAGCACCAGGAAATTTATCCCAACCATCCAAATTCTCTACTTCTGCTAGCTCTTCATCTTCCTCTTTATGAAAACCCTCTTCCTGTTCCTCATACCTATCCACATATATAGCCAAACCATCATCTTCTAGTTTGATTTCATCTTCTAAATCATCAAGGTTTAGTAGTACTATATCACAAACTGTGACTAAGCAAGGCAGATTTCACATAGCTCGGACTTCCGAGTTATAGGTATGTTGGGATTTCACATGATGCACATTAGAGCGCCATAGGTTATTATGTTTACCTGTTCGTGACTCACAGTTGTGAGTCACACGATGTTATGATTTTCACACATGACGCATATTTATGAGTCATGGGTTTCACTCAGGTGACGCAAGTTGTACACCTGACTTGGTTATTATGTTTTGATTGGTTTTAGGCATGTTGCGCAATGACTCATAGGAGTCATCTGATGGATTTCGCATGACTCATGGTTATGAGTCACAGGGTTCGTATGACAAGAGGTATGAGTCACGCCAGGTGAAGAGCTACTATATAAAGGGGTCACTAGGACCCTGAGTATGAGCTCTTCACACGTTCTTCTTGTTTATTTCCTACCTTCAAGTTATTATCAAGAAAACCTACCTTTATACTCTTTAAGATTTATCTTAAGAAACCCAAGAATTGTCTTTCCTCCTACGAGGAGAGATTAAGTCCTAAGCAAGGACTAAGGAGAAGAATAAGGAGATAGGCGCGAACAGGATAGTAGTCATAGGACTGGACTATCGGGATCGCGTAGGCACAGACCTGAGAACTATCACCTTATATCAAGAGAAGTATCGTTACCTGTCGCTTGGTTCTACTCAGTAGGATTCTTAACATACTACTTGTGAGCCTGTCAGGTCCTAGTTGCCAAAAATGTTTTCTTCAATATCCACAGTATTTATGCTTTGTTTCTCTCTTTCTACCTATTATCAGTATTTCTCTTAATTTACAAATTAAATAGATAGTATATACTTAAATCCAAACTCTATACTAGTATATCAATTCAAGAACATAGAGATCATGCACTGGCTGTCTCGACAACCAACAAGTACTAAGGCATGTGAATTGACTAATTCAATAGAGTTGTCAGTTGCCAGTGGCTTTTTGAAACAATAGAGTTTCTGAGTTGGGTTCCTGAGTTGGGTACCATGACCAGGATGTAGAACAAAGAAAGCTGATCAGAAAAAATAAAAACTTCCAAGCAATTACCCCAGATTCCTCACTTTTACAAATGATGGGTCTAAGAGTACATTAGAATCAACCATTTATTACCCGTACTCATTGAGGACTAACCTTAGTATCAGGGTGTAAAGGCGGTTGAATAATAGCCAATCTTCCACGATGGTATTACGGCTGAGATCAACACATACTCAAGCGCCACTGCACCTGAGTGGTGGCAAGTTCCCTAATCCTCAGCCAGGAACTCCCAGTGCTGGCTAATCTGCATTGAGATAAGGTCTTCATTTGGCATGGTGCTTGAAAACGTACTGTACGAAGGAATGCAGCTTACACCCCCTCTCGCCCTAGTACGCCCCTAGTCTAGCGCCAGTGTTTGAAAACGGTCGAAGGGATAATAACAATAATAGAGTACATCACCACCAACCTTTCCTTTTTATCATTATTAGCCTTCCGACGCCATAGCTGAAATAAATAAATATAAATAAAAATTAACAATCGTGCGTCTCGAGCATAGAAATCGCTAATGTGTGCTAAAAATCCGGTTTTTAATTATCTATCCTTGTGCTCGATTCGCTGGCTCGCCTCCGGAATATTAAAATAATGATGACCATGATATTTACTGGTATCATACGATAGTCTAGATATCTCGTGAGCAAACGACCAAGTTGCTACTTATTATCAACTAAAAACTTTTATGTCTGACTATCTCACGACTGCAATTTGCTTGCGGTAATATCTGGCTGAAGGAAGAAGAAAAAGGTCCTGTGGACACGAACGGGCTACAGTGGATACTACTTCTAGGCCTATTATATTACCAATAGCAAGATAGCACGGGGTAGACTATTGGAGGGAGAGAGGGAGAGAGGGAGAGAGAGGTGTGCGTGAAATTGGAATCAGCAAGGACCAGTTCCCATAATTACCGGTAAGAAGGGACTGCTTGAAACTCTGAGATGTTGCCTTCAGAACCGTGTCCGCGGAGGAAAGCAATTTAAATACTAGGGCAACTTGTCTGGGTTTCTAACACCCAGAACCTCATGCTTCCCTTCGCCAAGTGTATTGATCCAACATACTCCCTAGTCTGCTACCACAGGTTTTCCGGATCACAAGCGAGCCCAAGTGCACCGTGCAAGCCCGTCCGACTCCCTATTATTATTATTATTATTCCGCCTAGTGCAGTGCACTTCCTGTTGCAGCTACGAGCGGCGTGATGGTAACTTGGCGAGTGGGTGATAGCCTGGAGAACACATCCTTTTAATAGTAATTCAATCGTAGAGGGAGGGCAAGGTCATGGATATCACTCGGTGGCAGCCCCGGTACATGCACTGAGAGGGTACTATCCAATTGGAGGTATGGCGGGTATCAACAGATAATGAATTGCCCTTCTTGTTCTAAAGACTATTTTACAATGCGTTAGATGCAGGTACTGTACTCTATGGTGTGCGTGCATGTATGAGAGCGCACAAGCTGAGGAAATAGGCAGGCAGTAACTTGTCTCCAGCCCTAAAGTTTAGAAGTAGGAGCGGGAACAACAAGTTTACTGATCCGATCAATTGAGGTCTCAGCCTCCTTTTCTATCCTTTGCAGGAGGTTCTTGCACGTCGGGATATCCTTGATAATTCCCATGACGGGGCCAGCTGTCCAGACCTACCCGTGTGCCCCATGTTAGCACCCATTGTTGGAACATAAACGGGAGGGTTAAAGGGAAATCAAAACAAATCGAGAGATATACCCCCTCGTCAATATCACCAGTGATGAACACGTTCCTCCCACGCTTCCCACTGACATAAGGCGCAATCTCCTCAAACTTCCCCGTGACACTCTCCTTCTCAATCTTCTTCGCCTCAATCGCAACCTTGTTCTTGAACAGCCGGCTAGTATTCTTCCACCTCCTAAGTAGTAACTCTGTATCGTCCTCCGTGGCTGCGACAATAGCCCTCTTGACCTTCTCATGAATAGGGGCTTCAGCAGTGCACATGAACCTGGTTCCCATATTGATCCCACAGGCGCCAAGAGCTAGCGCACCAGCTAATCCCTCCCCATCACCGAATCCTCCGGACGCAATGAACGGGGTAGTTAGCGACTGGGCTGCACATCGGAGGAGGATAAAGTTTGTGATGTCATGCTCGCCAACGTGACCGGCGCACTCAAAGCCGTCGATGGACAAGAAGTCCACGCCGAGCTTCTGCGCGGACAGCGCGTGTCGGATAGTTGTGCACTTGTGCAGGATTATTATGTTTGCTGCTTTGAGCTTCCCGATTATGGAACCGGGAGAATTACCCGCGGTTTCAACTGTGCTTGATTAGTTTTCTATTTGAGGCGGCGGTGTGGGATCGGGGGTGTCGTACCAATCCTGATACCCTCGTCGATCACGACCTGCGCGTAGGCGTCGTAGTCCGGAGGCACAATAGCCGGTAGGAGGGTGATGTTAACGGCGAAGGGCTTCGACGTCATCTTCTTGCAGCGCTGGATCTCGTTACGGAGATCTGCTGGGGTGGGTTGGGTTAGGGCCGTGATCTAAGCCGATCCGATTAGCACGGCGTTCTCCAGACGGACAGCCAGCCAGCCGCGGTGGGGAGAGATCAGTGAACATACTATTCCCAGACCCCCGGCGTTGGAGACTGCAGAGGCAAGTTCGGCATCTGGATTGCGTGATCAGAACGCATAGGTAATCAGGAAGGGAGGTGTACTTCTACAGTACGAAGTATGGATGTTACTTACACCCAACCCATTGCATCCCACCCTGAATAACGGGGACTACAGGATGGGGGTCAGACCAGATTCCGGGAGGCTGTGAATGGAGGGATGAGTGAGGGAAGGAGGGGAGGCGTACTGGCAATGCCTAAAGCTTCAGTAAGGGCTGTTCGGAATGGCATAGCTGAAGACGGATTTGTGGGGAATACGTTATATGAACGATGGCGTATGACGGGAGGGGTGGGTCTTGACGAGTAGAGAGAAGAACGGAGGTTTTTGTGAATGAGGGATAGTAGCCATCACAAGCCCGGGGTAACAAGGGGATCGGTGGGGGAACCTCGGCAGCGACAACAACTTAACTTATTAGGTTTAACATTACCCCATCAGTCACCTGGCCCCCCTGGCACCGCACCAAACTTGGTACGGTACGGTACTCGAGTAGACTTCCGACATCAGATTTGTATGAGAAAGTACTTGCGCATGGACGATCATTAAGGAACCCTACGTATAAACCATCGGTACCGATTGAGGATTAGCTCAAGTTACTAATTGGAGCAATAGGGTTGGGGCTGATAAGAGTTCTTAAGGTACTCGAGTATTATAGAACGAATAGCACTGAGAGCATACTTGTATTGTATTCGAGTACAGTACATGCTGCTGCATGCGGCATCACACCATGGATCGAGGTTAAATTTACAGAACTGGGCGCGATTTCGGCCGACGAGCCAGTTATACCCCACTCGTAGTCTACCATTGTCGAAATCTGTGATAGCATGTTCAATCGTGCATCACCAACTTACGAGGCGGAGCAGAAAACTTCAACCCCTTCGAATCCGACCGCCAGGCCCCGTTCTGGAAAAACTTGGTCCTTCGTATTTCCGACTACGTGCAAAGGCCGGCATCATTCTCGGATCGGCCATACCAGCACTCGAGTAGATCCCCCACTAACTTATAGCATCAAATCGGAGTTTATCATCTTGTTCATATTTTACTTATCGCAACCTATCAGGCTTTCTTTAGTTATGATCATTTCATACTCTATGATTCTAGCTGGATGCCAGAGTGCCAGATATTCCCATCCATTTTTGACAGCCCATGCAATGAACTCGAAAGCATGGATAACAAAAAGACAAAGAGAAACAGTATGTATAGATATCCCGTCAGCAAAACAACTCGGACAGTTACCATCGCTCCGCCATCCAAAAATGAGACCAAGAAAGTGAAATGGGGGTAAAACAAGAGAACAGAAAGAAAGAAAGAAAGAAAAACAAAGGTGGAGGTAAAAGATGGGCTATAAGAAAAGGGAAAACAGAAAGCCAAGATTGAAAATACAGTCGATGGGAATAGTGATAAGGGGAGTGGAAAAAACGGCAACGAAAATCAAACAAGCAATTGACGCCCCACCCGTCTTTCCAAACTAAAAATTAAGAGGAAAACAAAACCCCGATAATGAGCAAACAAACACAAAGGCAAAGGGAGTTTTCCCCAGCCAAGAACCCTAGTTTAGCCGCCTTGCATATCGTTTTGGGATGTTGAATTATGTCTCCATCTCGCAAGATATACCGTCCTCCTCCATCGCTGCCTCCTGATCCGGCTCCATGGCTCCAGATGACTCTTCTGATACGGCTCGTGGGGCCCTGTAGAATTCTCCCAGGGAGTCTGCGGGAGGTGAAAATGAGAATACCTGATTGGTGTTAGGCGGCGGAGGAAAAAAAAGAATGGAAAAAAGAATGAAAAGGCAACAACTCTAACATACCTCCATAATGGTCCTGGTAGCTCTGGAAGCCAAGATCACCGCTTTCTCCTCTTCAAATGCGACCCTCCATACAGCATCTGCTGGGCTCGAAAGCTCCCTCACGAGCTGACCGGTCCTAAGATCCCAGACCTTTACCCTCCCATCGGATCCACCGCTCACAATTCGAGTCTCATCAAATTGAAGAGATGTAACACTATTGTCATGAGCGGCGAGCCGGTGTACACATGCATACTTCTCCAAGCTCCATACACGGACTGATCCATCTGAGCCACCTGTTACAAGAGTGTTTCCACGCATTTGGAGCTGGCCAACAAGTGATGTGTGACCCTGGAGAACTGCCAAGCAATTTCTGGGAGACCAGAAACAAGGATCAGCGCACGCCTTCATTGTGGAAGAAACGGATGTCACGAACCCAGTATGAGGATCCCAAATTCTAACAGAGGTATCAAGCGACCCAGTAGCAATACGGTTACCATCGAAAGCTATAGCGTAGATTTGGCTGAAATGACCAGAAAGCGTTCGCAGGCATGTCCCCTTTGATATGCTCCAAACCTTTGCTGTAGTGTCATAACTCCCGCTAACAACCAAATCACCATGGATCTCCAAGCATCGAACACTAGCCTGATGTCCCACTAAGACATTCAAACAGACTCCCTTCTCAATGTCCCATATCCGCAAGGTAGTATCGCGAGACCCGGATATCGCGGTCTTGTGGTCACTCATCTTCAGACACCTCACCGTCGAGGTGTGACCACGCAGAATGGCCTTACAGTCACTATGATCACCGGGGTTAGCTCAATAACATAATAGAGCAAAATCACAAAAGGCACCTACCCCTTCTCCATATCCCATACTCTGACATCCCTGTCGCAGCCACCACTTACTAATGTGTTGCCCCACGGGACCATTGCCCAAACACCCATCACGTGTCCGGTCAAGGTTCGAAGGAGTTGCCCATCCGCATCAAATACATGAATCTTGGCGTTGTCCAGGGCAATGACAATGTATTCAGGTGTTAAATGAAGCGATGTCACAACACCCTGATCAGGTGTAATATGCCTCGCTATCGCCTTTCCACCAGTCCTCCACGCAGTCTCCACCATGTACCTCTGCTTGAAGTGGGATTTGTAAGAAGTAACCTTCGGTCGCCTTCTCTTCGCCCTCATGTTCTGGGGTGAAATTTCGGAAGTGAACCCGGAGGTAGATGGGAGTGTGTGCGCAAAGGTTGCTTCTTTAGGGGATATTGGATTTGTTGAGAATAGAGCTGAGTCGTGATGATGCATCTGGATAGACAAGCTGTACCCAGCAGCACCGCTGAGACGTCTGTAGCTATGCTTCTCACAAAGTTTTTTCCATGTGAGATCATCACTCAAAAGCCCATGCCAATGCTTGGATACTTGTGATGCTCTTGCTAGTGTTTTCGGGTCATCGATGAATGAGATTACCTAGAAACGGTTTTAGCATATATTCGATTGGGATCATTGACTCAATGTTAGAGCCTACTCTTAAACATAGCTCATTCGGCAGAGACTTGAAAGGATCCTTTTTCAGTCGAGGTGAGACGTAATTAAGCACGAAACTGAGCTGCTGCGAATCGCAAAGATTCAAAATTTCGGCCAAAAATCTCTGCCGCTCCTGGGAATCCAGTCTGCTAAAGTGAGGTCTAGCATCCCTTAAAAAAGCATCCTCATTCTCACTCGCAGTCGACCATGTTGGCAGGCGATGGATCTGCGGTGTTGGTGATGGCGCTGGGGTAGGTGGGCTTGCAGGTGCAGATGGGAGAAGATTTTGTAAGGGCGACACTATAGGGCGTGTTGGTGTAGGCAAAGGTCGGGGGTGTGAATGTGTTAGTGCCTCCGGTCTCCTGGATGTCCCGGGCAAGCGACCCGGACGTGAACTCATACCAGATATCCCACTGCCGTCCAGATCGCCAGTGTCCGAGTCCGACGTTCGGCGTGCGCTAAAACTCAGGGGTCTCCTGTAATCGCCCCCTTCCATTTTCCAACGATAAATATAAGCCGTGACCGTTTGGATAGGGCCACCACAGTTCTTCCAACCTTGTACGATATATAGCTAAGGTCGGCTTTGTTGAGTTTCCGGGCGTAAGGGGTGGCGGAATTCGAAGATTGTTGAGTCAAGAGATGGGAGGGTATCCGACGTCGATTCGTAACTACAACTTTATAAACGAAAATAAAGGGCCGAGTGTGCGGCTTAAACTAAGTATAAGGGCAAAACAATCCGGAACCGGATTCCAACTATCTGCAGCCGGCAGAAGCGGACGGATGATAGTGGTGGTGGTGATGATGATGATGGTGGTGATGATGAAGGAGCGGACGGGAGCGCAGTCGCGAAAACAGGGCGTCGGACGGGAATTTAACAAGGCAGTAAAGGGAAAGGATTTTAAGACAAGACCGCACCCAAAAACCGGCGGAAACCTCGAACGAAATGGAAACCAGGCAGCATACAGAGGCGGCGACCAAAGTTAAATCCGGAATATAAGCGGGGGACAATCGATGAGTGTGTAGATGTAAGGATGGAAGGAACGGATGTAGTGGATGAAATAGATGGAGGAATGCTGCTGCTGCTGCGTTGCAACGTGCCGGCTCAGGGTGTGCAGGTGAGGATGTGACGTGTGGGGGAAGTTGAGGAGAGAAGGATTGGAGAAGGTGGCCGCGAGTGTGATATGTATCGTATATGTGATGTGGTGTGTGTGAGTTCGAGTTTGCCTGTAGACAAGTTTAGAAGGAGTTTGATGGCGAGGGGGGTCCTGGGATTTTGGCCACAGAGACAAGGCGAGACGACCGGGGAGTGATGAGTTCAGGGAATAGAGGTAATGGTAAGGAGCCCGACCGAAAGCAAAGGAATGGGAGGTTAGGAAGACTCTTTTTCCTCAGGGTTTCTCTGCTTTTATTTTTATTTTTCCTCCTCGATGAAAAGGGGAAGGGGGGGGGATCTCGAGTAAGGGTGAAAAGAAGGAAGAAAAGAAGAGGAGAGGATAATAAGGTGCGAGTCTCCCTCCTCCTTGTCTGCAAGTGGTGTGTGGGGTGAAGGTTGAAGTGGTGAGCGACACTCTATTTCTCCTCTTCCCATACGGTATCGTGCCTCAAGTTCTACCCAACTAAGCGCAAGGGGCGACAATGCATGCCCAATACGGTAAGTAGTAGAACACAGAAATGCTCACAGAATGATATTGGCAAATGGAATAAAAAAGGAAGGGGAAAAAAAACTGATGTGCTGACAGGTACTGTACGAGTACTCGTACCGTGGAACTTCGTCTCAATATTTGATGCAAAGTCCAAAGAGGAAAGAAAGCAAAGAGGCGGAGAAAAAGAAAAGAAACAAAGGGAAAAACCAAGTGAGAGGGAGAAAAAAAACAGAAAAAACAAAAAAAAACCCCTTCAACCCGAACAGCCTGATAAGAAACGCACCTCAACTCCGGGCTACACGGTAATATGTGCTGAAGGGGGAGGAGGGAGGAGGGGCGATTAATGGCATGCCGAGAGGGTGGGAACTCCGCTCCACCAGCGGCAAGAATGAATTCGCAGTACTCGAGTACTGAGTATGATACTGTGCTCGAGCACTCGCACATAAAGTAATACAACTGGTCACCCTTCTGGATTTATGATGTCTGACTTGTCTGACGAACTTGTCAAGGGCGGCTCGCCCTGTCGATGCTAAACGCCTGCCGTGTAAAACACAGGCTGCGAGGGACCAAAGGGGCGTCAAGACCGCGGGCGAGCTTCTCCATGATACGGTACCTCTTCATACCAGTGCTACCGGTACTTGTACCTAGTGGCCCATCAGCGCAGCACACAAAGAGAACCAACTGCCAGTACTAAATGGCTGCAGCGGCTTGAACCCTTTCCCATACCGGTATCCCTAAGCTCTCGCCCCATCAATGGATTTCGCCACGGACGGCAATGCAGGACTGAGCCGCAGAAAAAGCAACCGGGTGGGGGTGAGAGGGAGAGAGGGGCGCCTGACAAGGAAGAGGGGTTCAATGACGACAGACCGTATGTCTGCAAGAGTACAAGTACCGTACTGTGCTCGAGTACGGTAATGGGACGTGAATTCATCGTGTGTCCCCTTTTCCAAACGCCACACACAACCGATCTTGGCATTGAGATCTGGACTGAAGGACTGGTCTTGCATTGCTACCGCTGAAGAGAGCTGAGGCTGGCAGGAGCTGAATGCTCTGCAGTATGATCCCAATATTTTCTTCTTGGTCGATGATGTACGACCCAGGCTTACCCCCGAAATCGACCAAGTTGAAACGGTGCTACCAGACGCATGGTCCCCGGCCATTATAATTAGCATTTGGGGTGTGCCGAGCCATCGGCGCATTAGGCTCTATTCTTCCCCAACGGTCGTCGGGAGCGCAGCCTGCCACTGCAGTAGTGATCGCTCCAAGTTCAACACCACGCAATAAACGGTGCAAGTATATCCAAGAACCGCCTCAGCGACTCAGGACAACCGAGCTACCGTTAATACGATACCGTGTCTTAGGCTTCGGTGCTGGGGGTATCTCCTGGTCCTTTCCCTTTCCTAGTGCTCTATGCCGGGTGGGCCGGGGTCTACAAGTCATAGATGGTCACTCGTTGATATCATTTCTGCGGATTTACACCGCTGATCGAGTAATTTGGCTTCAGAGAAATCTCATAGGAGATATGCTATTATCATCATGATCATGTCCTAATATCGCTGTCCAAAAGCCGATAAAAAACAGCCTTGCGCGTGCTCATGCTATCGTATCAGCTTTTCATCCATGAGGTGAATCATGAATGCCGAGCTTGTGCGGTTGTACGTATCCCGAAACGGCCAAGACTAAACAAGGGGTACGGAGAAGGAAAGTGAGAGGGCGTGGAAAAATGGGGAAAAGAGGCTAGATGAAGTACAATCCGAAATGAAAAACTAACTACACGGCCAAACCTCTTTGGAATGACTTGACCAATAACACCCACCAATGGTGCTTTCAATGAGGCCGAGCATCCGACCTCACACTCTTCATTTCTCCATATTTGCCTCTCTCCTTGGTGGTGTCATATGCCTGGAGCAGCCGTGACTGCCCTTCGTCCGCCTGAGAAAAGGCATATCCCCTCTGCTTCCGCATTCGTTGTACCTGGCGTACCTTACGGATAGCCTTCTGAAATTGTTCCATCCTGCCAAATCGTCAGTACGCGGGCGCTGGAACTAGACTCTGGCTTTACCTTGGTCTGTAATCTTGAATGTTGTACTTTTGGATCTCCTGAATGTGGTGATAGGTCTGTGGGAAGTACATTCGTTTGGCGCTGCGCGATTGTTAGCTTATGCTGCGGAGGGATATCGGTTACCCATCAACTTACTATTTCCATGCAAAATCTCGGACCAAACATAGGCAGGGGAGAATGACAGCCATGGCCCAAAATACCGGAGAGGTAATAAGCCTGCCAAGGATACCGTGATATTCCTCGGAGAAACCGAGCATAGGAGCCACTGTGGCGTATGCGGGCATAAATCCCATCCAAATCAACATAGAGCCGGGAATAGCCATGACGGCATATTTGGTCCACATACTGGACTCGCGTTAGCAAATCTAGGGGATTTGGTAGGTAACAGGTATTGATACGCACTTGGTTACAAGCGCTGCCTTTCCTAGAACGGTGGCTAGAACGGCCGTGTAGAGCGCGGTTCCCCACAACCAATGACCGGCTGGCTTCCCGTCTGCCTGAGGATGGTCGAATAGGAAAATCAACTCCGAAACAATATACAGAATGAGCGAGTGGTAGAATCCGTTCACCAGCCACGCCCAGAAGCTAGTTTGTTTAAACTAACAACAACAGATCAGAACCAGCAGTTACAAAGAGGGTGTTTGAGGTAGACGCACGAATAAGCCCTTTTGGCCTAACTGATATAATTGCGGGTAACGATCAAGTAATCTTGCGCTTATGAATTGATCAAAGATGCCCATGACCAATGGAGGCAAGACAGTGAAGAAGACATTGTAGAACGAGAGCGTCCACGATTCATAGATTACTTGCCCAGAAAAGCCGTTTTGAAAGGAGAACTGCTCGGTATTAGAATTGCGAAAATAAAACAGGGCAAGGTATACAAACCCAAAACTGCGTCATGTAAAGTGTGATATTCTTGTAAAACGAATAAAGGATAACCTTACTGATACGCTGGTAGCTCCAAGCTCCATGAACAAGCAACAGCTTGCGGAGGAACCGGAATTGGCCAATAGCAACATCTGCGCTACGAGCGGCCTGCAGGCCTTCTACGCCGCTGATGCCAACGCCGACATGTGCCGCCTGAATCATACTAACATCATTTGCACCATCTCCGATAGCGAGCAGGATAGCTTTGAGGTGGCGTTTCACAAGCTTGACAACAAGAGCCTTTTGAAGGGGAGAGACCCGGCTAGAAGGGCTCAGCAAAATCTCATCGTGTAGGAGTACAGGAACACATACCAGCAGATGACAGCCTTGCATAGGACAGCAAGGTCAAGGAAAGTCTTTTCCAGATCCTTCTCAAGAGCAAAAGTAAGGGAGCGACCGTCAATGATTAGAGCTAGGGCCTAGACTAATAAGCACAAAGTTTGTCATATCTCTGGAAGGCACTTCACCTCTGGCTCAGCACCGGAGCTCTTTTGCGCTTTGATAGCTGTCAATTTCTTGCTCAAATCGTTTCTTGTGCTTTCCATATCCTCTTCGTTCACAATGACCAGGTTCATATCCTCACTAATGAGTTTGCAGCTCATTCCAATGTTAATAGCAGTTTCTTGTCTATCACCGGTCAAAACCCTGTGCGGTGTCAGTATCGGTCCAGAGGGGTATCCGCAGGACGTTTGGGCCCATACCAAACTTTGATGCCGGCCGTTTGTAATGTGTGAATTGTATCGGGGACGCCATCTTGGAGTCTGTCTTCGATGGCTGTCGCACCGAGCAGATATAGCTCCTTCTCAATGAGTTCTGCAGCTTTATCAAGCTCCTCGCTGCGATTATTTATTGTTGTGGCGGCCTTGTCGTATATAGCCGACCATTGGCGATATTCCTCATCAGGAATCTCTCGCATAGCTAAACAAAGGGTTCTTAGCCCTTCCGTAGCATAATCTTCTAAGTGCTGGAGCGTTGCCTCAACCATCGGATTGTCTTTTGATAGCCTCTCTATGATAACGGTATCAGCGCCTTTGCAGTAAATTCTAACTTTCCCATCGGGGCACCTGAGAATTGCAGACATCCTCTTCCTGGTCGAATTGAACTCGCAGATGTTAAGCAATTCATAGTCGTACTCCCGCCCTTCTACTAGCACAGTGACACTTTTTGGCTTTCGAGCAAGGAAGCGATAGCCAAGTTGAACAGCGCCTTCAACAAGAGCACCTTCATCCGGGGAGGCAGCTTGGTATTTTATCTCGTTGGGATTGTTGTCCTTGCGCTCTGGAATAACTGTGTGGCAAGTAGCAAGGAGAGTAAGGAAATGATGCATGACTTCACGCGAGGAGTGGGATCTGAGATTTTCCTTCAGTCTCGCGAAGTCATGTATTCCAACTTCCACACCATCTTGAACAGTTGCGCGGCGGTCTTCCGGAACCTCATCAGCATAGCATATACCAGCAATAGAGCACTGCCGAAACTCCATCATATTGCAAGTAAGGGTACCAGTTTTGTCAGAAAAGATGTACTCGATCTGCCCCAGCTCTTCAACAAGGCTCGAAGTTCTGCAGACCGCGGGAGTGTCCGTATCTGGATAGTAAATATCAAGGTCGGAATTGATGAGGAATGCATGCGAATATTTAACGATTTCAACAGTGACAAATAAACTGGAGTGGGTTAGTGTGACCCAGCAGGGGGGGGGGGGGTAACGCACCTGATAGGAACCAAGTTGGAATACAGGACCCAATAGGTCAGAATATCTGCGAAAAACTGACGCACTTTGTTGTTATCCCCAAGATACAAGTAAGACATGGTAGAACTCGCGGTTGCCTAAGGCTTTGTTCAGTTTCCCCGTTCATGATCCGTGGCCAACTGAGGGGTTTGACAAACCTGTTTGATAACATCGCCAATAGAAGAGACCAGAGAAAGGAGTAGCAGAATTCCGACAAGCATGATGATGTCTACATTGAGCTGTCTCTCCACCGCCGTACGTTTAATGGGCGTCGCAGTAGCGTTTCTCATAAGTTTAGTCTCGTGACCTGTGAATACAACAACGCCATGGACCCAGGGAGTATTTCTCAAGGTGGCCCCTCTAAGCAATAGTTGGTCTGGACTCAGTGGTAGCTCTTTCTCCCCTCCCCCGAGACCTATTGTCAAGGTAGCTTCGTACGTGTAGAGACTGCTGTTTGGTTGCTCGGAACGGATTCTCCCAGAGAGTCGGCTCAACTCACTCGGGCTGACTAAATTCGCAGTTTCGGGAATAGCTTGCTTGATCTTCAGATTTGTCTCCCCATCTAGATTGGCGGTTTCGATGTAGCATAATCCTTCCGGCTCGGATGAAGCCATCAGCACCAAATCTGCCGGAAATGGCTCTTCTGATTCCACTCTAACTATGTCTCCAACCCGGACATTTATCCATCTCTGTGTCTCGAATGATGTTCCCACCAGTACCCTGGCCTTCGACCTATTCAACTCCTGATCTTGGGTTTTCCGCTTCCAGTCCTCAACAAGTTCCTTTCCGGCCGACACCAGTAAAACGACAATCAAAGGACCAATGGTGGTGTATTTGTTAGTTGGCGAAATGTTCGGAATCTGCTGTAGCGCGGCTGTGAATAAGAAAAATAAATTGGCATACTTGGAGAACTGCTCGTAAAGAAACTTGGGGAGAAAGGTTGCGATGTTATATTTTGCTGTGGAAATGTGATTGTCGACATATTTTCCGGTAGCATTAGTTCGTGGGTTGTTGAGGTGAATTACTCGCGGCCCCAAGGTTGATGGGTCCACCTTTCTTCTCCCAAAACCGAATTTGAATTTGCCCCCACTGTTCCGTCGCCCTTTTGACCTCTGACCCCCGGACGCGCCCTCTGTGCCCCCGGCAGCCGTATTCTTTGGCCGCGCTTCCGTCAACGGTAAATCCATCTCGCTGTATTCCGGCCCCATTCCCAGCACTGATTTTACTCTCTCCACCACCCCCTGCTGTCGATTCCTAAGATTCCCGTGAGCGGCATCTTGTTGTTCATCACTTGCAGATGCGTAGTGATAACCACTGGCTGGACGGCCCTCGTCAGGGTATAGCTCTTGGTCGTCCGCATCGTAGTAGGGCTGATAGTTGCCCAAGACGGATGTTTGTGAATAAGTTCGGTGAGCGGTTGTCAGTCCCGGAGCCGGTGGTGGGGAGAGAGACGAGCTACCTCCTACAAAATCATCGTAAGAAGTGGAAGCTCTGTGGGCATATTCATCCTCCGAGATCGCTGGAGGACGGCCGGGATTTCCATAGTTGCGGCCCTGATCGTCAAGATCAAGGAGCAAGTCCTGATTGTTCGAGTTGCCCGCCATACGATTGGGCTACCCCGTGGGTTTCAGACGGGATTTTTGGCCTGTCGCACGGATGGCGGGAAGCCTGTCTTCGTCGATTAACAGTGGTCAGTAGGAGGGGAAAGTAGGTCGAAAGGAAAGGGTGAGGCGCTGTAAGGAAGCTCTCTCTTGGTCGTCTCTATTTAGTGGGTGGGTGGAAAACAGGAGGTGTGAAAGTCAAACTAAAGGCGAATCTCATCGCCGCTCGGCATGCGAATGAACAGAGAGGCAACGGGGCGAAGGTGAAAAATAGGAAATAGAGGGAAACGAAGGGACAGTGTGCTGATCAGAAAATCGCGCTGAAAAGGGGAAGAGGGTTTGTGTCTTTGTCTCCGGGCGGATGGTTGATAGTTTGGCAGATTACCATGGGATGCTAAGGTTAGGTACTGTAAATTTCGGTTCTGCGGATCTGATCACAGTGCACGAGTGGGCATGTTGAAACATTAGACCACGGAGCTATCTCTGGGGATAACTGTAGCGAAATAGTAATTTTTCATTTTTTCCCCCTTCTCTTTCATGAAGCTTAGCATTGAGACTCTACTGCGAGTAAAATTGAATGATGCTTTTTGTCCCCCCCGAATATCATAATTTTGTCAAATCCTGCGTTTCCCCTCTTACCCACCTTTTTTCCGCTTTCACTTGTTCCGTCAACTCTGCCATCCTTCACTCCCTTGCACACTGTAGAGCTTGGATTGTGGCTGGGGAAAAGCCTATGAGACCTATTTTTGGTGTTCTACCACAAATCGCGGGCCGACGCCTCAAACCGCGCTGACCTGGGGTGATGGCACCTGTGCAGCAGTTGCCCTCCCGAACCATGAAACGCTCTGCGGTATGTACGAGTACTGTATGGTGCCGGTAGAGCTCACAGTACCAGTGCTGAGGAAGGGGATCAAGTTGTATGGGCATTAGGTGGTTGAGGGACAGCTGAAAAAAAAAATAAGCTGCAGAATACAAATCACCGCCTGTTGCTGTTGGGGATTGCTGGGCAATAGGAAACTGTGGGATCCGGAGCTGCCAAAGTCCTAGTCCTGAACTAACTGATAAGTTAGTAGCACCACCCCAAAAAAAGCATTGCGGCACAATCTCATAGCAGCGCTCTTTGATACCTGTCTTCCCTTCTGCCTTTTATAATCCTCCATCGTCTCGTATGGCACGGGGGATAGGACAGGAGAGGAAGGAGAAGGGGGTAAGAATTTATTGAACCACTGCATCCCTTTTCTCAACAGGTCTATCGGAGGGGGGGGATTCGATCCTCTAAGGGTTCTTCGGGAGCTGAACGCTCTTGAAAGGGTGCACCGGATTCCTGGGTAGTTAGTCCTCGGCTCCTGCAGGACTAACGCCCTTTGTCGCTAACCATAGGCTGCAGGGGCTATCTTCGATAATGCTAACACTGTTATCATACACTATTCACTATTGGCAGAGTTAACGTGCTCGAGTATTGGAGGCTTTGTTTCTGAGGAGGATATTCTCGAAAGAAATGTGCTCTATGGGTGAACTCTCCAAAACTGATGGTGGATCGGTAGCAAAGTTTTAACTTGGGGTATTCTAAATTACATATTCCACTTGCCAGTCCCCAAAACGCCGTCCGAGGGTTACAGGTTGGACACGAATTTTGGTAGAATAAAGACTACCGCTGGATTATCATGGATCCAATTCGATTTCTCGACCGGATGGCCATTGGCCAATTTGGCCCATTGATCACTGACAGCCTCGGGTATGATATCATACAAGTACTCGTATAATACAGTACAAGCACGGAGGCGCCAAGCCTGCCGAATAGGATTTTCCACCTTGGCACTATGATACACTGCCGTACACGCATGGGTATAAAGGAGAGTTCCCGCCCACCCTTTTCTTCTCTCCTCTGGCAATCCCTTATCGTCCTGATCATATTATTTCCACCGATCCGGGCCATTTATTCTTTGCCCAGAACATGGGCGACTGTCCCTCGCAAAATTTCGCTAACAGTATCTAATTCGCTTCCACCTGGTACAAGTTTGGTATGTCATTTTCCCGCAGAAATCACTTTGCAAGCCCTCCAATTGCTAACCGAATCTCCCCAAACCGTGTAGATAGTAGTCTTGCGGACAAATCATTGGATAGTTAGGGATTTTTTACATGCATCACGCTTTCGCAAACCAAGTCTTTTCTCCTCTGTACCCTACTACAAAATAGGATACCTGTGACATTATTATGATACCTCTTGTTGCCGACCATTGCTCCTGTTTTCGCCACGTCTCTGCGCCCACGAGTATTTGATCTCATTTGATATCAACCTTCGAAATATGGGGCAGGATACCATTTTCCTCCGCGATCCCTGCCATAGCCATTTTGGTGGGGTCTTTGGGATTATGACGGGCCCAATAAACTTCTGGAGGAAGAGATCAATCGAAGGAGAGCGCGTTCCTGAGGGGGGGGGCAAATCGGCTAAGAGGGATGGTTAGCATCGCCTAGAGCCGAACTTTCTCTAAGCTGGCTATGGCTGGGCCCGTGGCTTCGCTCTCCTGGGGAGACATTTGACATAGAGTGGACTTCGCTTGCTTCCCAAGATGACCCACCCCATTTCTCCGCCTCCCGCTAA
This sequence comes from Tuber aestivum, assembly GCA_900010015.1. Lineage (NCBI taxonomy): Eukaryota > Fungi > Ascomycota > Pezizomycetes > Pezizales > Tuberaceae > Tuber > Tuber aestivum. Next base: position 226,808 of record LN891066.1, read on the forward strand.
AACAATTGGTAGACACTCTGCGAAGGGCAAGTGAAAAGCGTTTAATTAGACCTGAAGGACTCCAATCATATCCGCTTGACGGGATGGGTGATTGTCTTTTGCTGCTTCCTTTTGGGCTTACAATGAGCCATATACAATCCCCGAGACCGGCACCATTCCGCAGCAGTCACATTCAAGGGATCTGCTGTAAGCGGGAGGGTGGTCTCCAATTGGGGGGATTCTGGGAACTTGGAATTCGGGATGGGGGTGGACCCGCCGCAGGTTTTGTCCTTGACGACTGGGAAACGGGATGGTATCGTAGAAGCACTACTTGGAGATGCGGTGCGGATACTATAGTTTTTTTTTGGGCTGTGCCACTGGCAGCGATCCATTATTTAGGTATGAATATTGTTCGGAAGGCTGAGGAGTTGAAGCAGGAGGTTTTGGTGGGGGAGGAATTTCCTGAAGACGGAGGAGTATCATAGGCTGGGACTTAAATTCGAATTGTTGAATGGCTGTCGGTGCGATATTGTGATTCGTTGTTTCACGTGATGAGGTCTTTGAACGCCAAAGCGCCACTTGCCCCGCAGGAACGGCAAACTTGGCGGGACTCCATGCTTCGGCATCGGGTCAAACACGAGTTATCCATCCTGTTCGTATCATACTCTCTCGATATTTCGGCCTGGGTAGCTTGCTTTGAACCTCTACTGCCAAATAGTGATACTCTCTAATTAGCCCGACAGCTCCCTTATAAAGCTCACACTGTCACAGGCTCTTTCCTTTTCCTCCTCATCGTGAACCGGGAACCGCATATAAAAATAGCTTTACTTAGTTCTCATCATGCAATCAGGCATCACTGGTCAGTCCCTCTTGAGCACAAACATTCCGTTCTAAATCCCTGCTAATGGTGTGGATATTTAATTTATAGCATCCCTAGAACTTCTGGATACTTTTCAAGCGGTTGTCTCAGATCATAGCGTGCGCGGCCTTATCGTTGGAATCGAAAACGAAGCTCTTGTGTCTAAGAAAACCCTCCCCTCTGCCGGCTCCTTTGATGAGGACCTCGGCCAATTGGACGGGCTTCTGCAGGATAACCAGCCAGCCTATATTATTCTACGAAGGCGGGATGGCGATTCACGTGTTGCGCCATTTATCTCCGTTGCTTATGTTCCCGACGTAGCAAATGTGAGGCAGAAGATGCTGTTTGCGTCGACTAGGAATACCCTTCTCAGGGAGCTCGGGTCGGATAGATTTGGGGAGTCTATATTTGCTACTACAAAGGACGAATTAACCGTGGAAGGGTTTAAAAGACATGACGCTCACCTAGCAAAGTACGGTGCCCCTCCTGATAGCCCATGTGGTAACCCTGGCTAAAGGTTTTGCAGGCCGGCACCACTTACGGAGGAGGAAAGAATCTTGAAGGAAGTTAAAGAGGCGGAGGCGGAAGCATCGACAGGGGCATCAACGAAGAAGGCCACTAGCAGGGGAGTGCTGACGCCTGTGACCGAGGAGGCTCTCGAGGCCCTGAGAAACCTAAAGTCTGGGGGATTTATCAATTTGGTGCAGCTGGTAAGCCCTTCCTCTTTTATATAGCATTGGAATATACTAATCTTTGGTCCTCGAAGGCCGTAAATATCGAAAAGGAGCAGATAGAGCTCGCCAGTGCGAGCACCGCTGCCATTGGCGATTTCACTAGGGTTATTCCCGACGATACCCCACGGTATTCTTTCTTTTTGTTCAATCGTACGTCTTCCTTCTCTCTCAATCAGCGGATATAGCTCTGACAACCTGGTAGATATGTTTGAAGGACAGCAAGAGTCTCCGATAGGTAGTCCCGAAACTTCTTCCTTTGCTGCACAGTGGTATCTAATGTGTTTGTAGTATTTATCTACACTTGCCCGCCTCAGAGTAAGATCAAGGAGAGAATGATCTACGCTGCTTCTCGTGGCAGTGTGGTGGCTTCGGCTGAGACGGATGCCGGTCTCACGATCGCTAAAAGGGTAAGTATCAGGAACTCTTCAGGGCACCTAGTCGCTTGTGGCCCGGAGATACCTTTGCTAATGGTTTAACAGTTGGAGGCTTCATCCGCCAGTGATGTTAGCGAATTGCAACTCCTCGAGGAGTTTCATCCCAAAAAGGAAGAGAAAGAAACTTTCTCAAGGCCAAAGAGGCCAGGACGCAGATAGCATTTCCCCTAAGGTCGGTGAGATTAGACGCGAACAGTGCTATGAAGGTGAATAAAGGCCAAGATACTCTAGTCTCGCAAACCTGCCCTAAGAAGAAAATGATTATGTCTCGAGCGGTGAGCTATATATATCATATGATGGGTAAAAGTGGTGGTGGCCGGATGGATGTGAGTGCGGTAGCGAATAAGCTTGTACCGTACTGTACTGTACAGTACAATACCTGCGCCTGTGCATTCGCGGTTGTCATTCCACCTATCATACAACCTTCAGGGAACATCCTCTACGAGTACTCGTGCGGGCGATTTGGAGCTGGACAGCTAAGGTGGCAATCCCCATGCAGGGTTTCCAACCTCAAACGCACCGCGCCAGCAATTGCGCTCGTACAGGTAACTTAGCGGCACTCGCACCATAATAATATCGACACTTGACACTGCCGGTATGATACAAAGTCCCATGCAAGTTATAATACCTAGAAATAGGATAGGATAGATCTAACCAACCCGTCCGATTGGGTTCTTTCCATCCTTCTGCCCCAAACACTCCCGTCCGGTAACAATCAAGTATCCTCAACAAGGCGGGCGGGATGGAGGGAAGACAGAAAGAGAGCCAAAAAGAACGAGTCATCTCCACCTCCTCGCTACACGTACTCGTACTGGTACAGTACGAGTACTTTGTGCAATGCCGGTGATCGTGACTCCGCGCCAAGGGTTGGCAACCCTTTCGTGCCGGTGGTATGATAGCTACCTGAGCAGTTTACCAGAGCCCCAAATGGCAGCAGGAGCGAATGGGCCAATTCTCCACCCGGAGACACAGATACCGTACCGTATTGTATTATATAGATCATAGATGTACCAGAGTTATGACCCAGTGCTGCACCGTATATGCCAGTACAAACGCAACCGAAGAAGCACCGTGAGCGGGCACGCCAATTTCGCAGCAAAAATAGCAAGCCAATTACCGGTATTCCACTGGAGAGAAAATTTCACAAAAAATACAAATTAACCACTAAAAATGGTAATAATGACATTTTCTACATGCAAGTATCCACATAATTACAAATTCCACAAGAGTAGTACTTGTACTGTGCCATGTGCCGTTGGACCTTTCCAATTCTGTCAAAGGCACAGTTTTTCCCACTAAAAGGAGCAGCCGTGGGGCAATTTTGAGTAATTTTTTGTTGCCTAGGGTTGCTACAACTCTGCAGATGGCTTGGATTTATTAGCTCACAATTGAAGTCAGTCTTTTCTGAACACCCTACGAAGTTGACCCATTTTTAATTCAAGTACTTGTACTATGCCCGGGGTATTATGGGGTTAGGGCTATTTCAACGCAATCCTATAATAGGAATGAAAGTTATAATGGTTTCCCGGCCTTTTCCACACACCTCACTCGAGGGCCACACCGAGAGATACCGTACTCGAGTAATCCCACCACGACAATTCCATGGCGATGAGGAGGGTAGTAGTAACGGGCATGGGGGCTGTAACTCCTCTTGCTGTTGGTAAGCGAGCGCCGCTGAGGCTAAAGTATTGCGAAGCTGGGCTGATGGGTACGTACTTGTTGTGCAGGTGCTTCCAGGTCCTGGCAACGACTGGTGGAGAGCCAGTGCGGCATCAGATCCATCAAAAAGCGGGTTGAATTCAGTGGCATACCCAGCCAGGTCGCTGCCACTGTGCCGCACGGCGCATCTTGTCAGGGGGGGTGGGATCCCAACGAATGGCTGGGACGAGGGGATGCACGAAGAATGGCGCTCTTCACTCAGTACGCAATTGCGGCGGCGGAAGAGGCGCTGGGCGACGCTCGGTGGTGTCCAACAAGCCAGGACGAGCGGGAGCGAACTGTACTTCACCTTTCGAAGTTTGGGACTAGCGGGGAGAGGCGGGAAGGTTAACGATGGGGCGTAGGGAGTCTGCTTGGGATCTGGAATCGGCAGTTTGGAGGATATGTACGATGCCTCAACAACTTTATCGGAAGGTGTGAGTTATGAGTTTCCGCTTGAGAAACGTCCTAGCTAAGAACATCTCAGGGCGTCAAAAAACTGAGCGCTCTCTTCGTTCCCCGGCTACTCATAAATCTTGCCGCTGGCCACATTACCATGAAGCACAAGTTTCAAGTTAGCGCTCATATCTTTCCCCCCCCTCCCAATTTCTCCCGATGCTGCTTACAGGCTAAACTATAACCCCTCAAGGGCCCCAACCACGCTGTATCCACCGCGTGCACGACGGGTGCACACTCGATCGGCGATGCCAGCCGCTTCATACAGTTTGGCGACGCAGACGTGATGATCGCCGGGGGCAGCGAAGCCTGTATTCACCCCCTCGGCCTGGCGGGTTTCTCCCGACTAAAAAGTCTGTCATCAGACTCTAACAGTCACCCGGAGCGATCCTCCCGCCCGTTTGACCGTGACCGCTCCGGGTTTGTTATGGGTGAGGGTGCTGGAGTTCTCGTGCTTGAAGAGCTGGAGCATGCCCGCGCCCGCGGGGCGACTCCCTACGCAGAACTTCGAGGATACGGATTGTCTTCGGATGCCCACCACATTACTGCCCCACCGGAGGGCGGTGATGGAGCATATCTTGCTATGAAAAGCGCGCTGCAACATGCTCAGATCAAGCCCAGAGATGTGGACTATATAAACGCCCATGCAACTTCGACCCTGCTTGGTGACGCGGCGGAGAATAGGGCCATCAAGCGGCTGATGCTCGGAGAGGATGGGCACGAAAAGGCTTCCGATGTGAATGTTTCTAGCTCGAAAGGCGCTATCGGACATCTGCTGGGTGCGGCTGGCGCCGTGGAGGCGATTTTTGCTGTCAAAGCTTTGAATGAGGCACCCCCTCCAACACCCTTCCTAATACAGAGCGAGGAGCACTGATGCGCTGCAGGATCTCCTACCGCCCACGTTGAACCTGGAAAACACCACCGAGGAGTTTGACTGTAATTACGTCCCCTTGAAGATGCAGAGAAGGAAGGTGGACGTGGTCATTTCGAACAGCTTTGGGTTTGGGGGCACGAATGCTAGCCTTTGCTTCTCCAAGGTTGCCTGATTAAACAATTAGTTGGAGGGGCGACGTGGGGTCGAACCAAAAGGCTCGAATTGAGTGGATAGGAAACCACTGGTCACCGGTTAGCATCATGAGGTGGACCTGCAACTTGCGAAATATATAGCCACTAGTGGAACTACGGTCGTATGGCACTATACGACTCGTAAGATCTCACGGGGAGGTATATATAGGTCCCTAATATCACAGTACCGTCCATCCAACATGAGAAAGGTTGTGATATCCAATGACTCGCCTTTTTTTTAAAAAAAAAAATAAACAAATAAATAAATAGGCATGAACGAGAATCTATGTGAAAACTAACAATCGTATTTACCCAATGGCGATGCCCTCACCAGACACTTCGACGCCCAAAGCACCCACCCCCCGCCTCCCGTACATTATCCCTCCCAACATAACATAACATAACAATCCCGGAGCAGGTATTGTTGTAAAACGGGAGAGAAATAGAAGTTCTTGATAAGCAAAGAGATAATATCATTCATCACACCTGTCGCCCATGCTCATACTCTTCATCCAGACACCAGGTAGTTAACTACCTTTATATACAAGTACTTCGGATCCCATAAAGCAGTCCTTCACCCCAATTCAACTCATTCGGCTCGGTCTACTATATCCATCTCATGACCTTCATTTCAGCAGATCCTTCTTCTTTCACTCTGTCCCCATCGTCTCGCAGCTCTTCCTTTCCTATCAGGAAGTCTTAGCACCGTGTCCTATGTCATACTGACAACACTCCCACCCTTCCTGATAACTATTGATCTAATACATAGAAATACTGGAGACCTCATTAAAAAACCTCCCAAGGACTTTGGTAGGAAAAAGAGTGTCCCGTACATGCAAGGAAAATATAAACATGGGAGATTCAATTTAAGCAAAATTATTCTTCAGAACTGTGTACTTTATCTGCGCCCATTCTCATTCCTGCATCTGTAGACCTAGATTTCGAGTATGGCGTTGGTGGGTTTCGCGCGGCAAGGGTTTTGTCATGATATCGGCAGTCATCATGTTCGTAGGTATGTAGTTGAGTCGAATGAGGCCTTGCTTGCAGCAGTCTCGGACGAAGTGGTATTTGACATCGATGTGTTTCGTTCTTTCATAAAACTTGGGATCTCCAGCAAGCTTAATAGCTCCTTGGTTATCACAATTGAGCACCTGCAATTCATGCTTTGTTGTGGTAATTTCGTGAAAGAGGCGACGAAGCCAGATAGCTTCACGAGAGGCTTCCGAGTACCCAATATACTCAGCTTCTGTTGAGGATAGCGAAACTAGAAACTGTTTCTTTGCTTTCCAGGAGATCGCTGCGTTAGCTAGTAAGAAGACATAGCCTGAGGTGGATTTCTGGTCAGTGGTATCTCCTCCGAAGTCTGAGTCGGTAAAGCCGATTACTTCTGGTTGACCAATGCTGTAGATCAAGGACAGATTGATCGTTTGTCGAAGGTACCGAAGGACACGTTTTGCAGCAAGGAAATGATTCCTGGTCGGCTTTGCATTAAACTTGCTGAGTGTGGCGACTGAGAATGCGATATCTGGTCGAGTTCCGACCACAAGATACATGAGACTCCCGATCAAGGATTGATAGTCTCTTTGATTGGTCAATTCATCAGTCTCTTGAGCGGGCAACAGCTTTTGTCCAGATTCCATAGGAGTTGAAACCCCATTACTGTCGGTCATCCCAAAGCGGTGAAGGATGGTTCTGATAAACATAGCTTGATGTAGTCGTATGTTCTTTGGTGACCATTCAACTTCAATGCCGAGAAATCTGCGAACATCTCCTAGGTCATTCATTCGGTATTGGGCATGTAGATGTTGTTTGATTTCCTGTATCCTATCAAGAGATTTTGCAGTTATCAAGATGTCATCAACATAAAGTAGCAAGATTAGCTTAGAATCATGTGCAATATAAAGATTTGGATCATTCTCAGAACGATGAAGTCCAATGGTTCGTAGGAATTAATCAATATGATCATACCAAAGACGAGGAGCCTGTTTCAGGCCATAAAGTGCTTTGTTAAGTTTGCAAGCTATAGTTGCAGGGGGTAAGGCTGCTTCCAGCCATTCAATTCCCTCCGGCAATTGCATGTATACTTCATTGTCAATTGGGGGATTGAGAAACGCAGTAGAGACATCCATATGATGCATCTCTAGTCCACCAACCGCTGCAAGGGCTACAAGTAAACGAAGACTTACTAACTTTGCAACTGGTGCAAACGTTTCACCAAAGTCCACTCCCGGGACTTGCTCGTAACCTTTAATTACTAGACGAGCCTTGAACCTCTGAGTTCCATCAGGGTTTGTCTTTAGAACAAAGACCCATCGGCAGCCTACTGGATTCACAGTTCTTGGAATCATAGACAGGTATTCCCATGTCTCGTTCTCCTTCAAGGAACGGAATTCAGCCCGCATGGCATCTTTCCAAAGTTCACAACGATGTTGATTTAGAGCTTCCCGGTAGCTAAGCGGGTCACTCCCATCATTGGATTCTGGTCTTAGTATAGCACTGTATACTTGAGTTTGACCACCGAGACATTGCGACCGTCTTAAAGGGATTATTTCACCTTCTTGCCTCACACTACTCGTACCAGTAGTAGGCGCATCACACTCTGCAGTAGGAGCTGTGGCTTTCTCAAAACTCAACACTTTATGGAGGAGCGACTCGTCAGTCCTCCTCTCAGTTGAGGGAATACCGTCAGATAGGTCATTCGCTTTACGAAACTCTGCAAATTCAGAGTCGTCTTCTTCTAGGGGCATATTCTCAGGTATACAGCTTTTGAGAACCTCGAGTTCAGATTGGCCAACCACTCGGTCGCCTGCCCTTCGTGACTCATCAAACCGAACGTTTGATGCTTGTATGATTCGCTTTCCCTCAAGATCCCATAGACGCCATATCTTTGACGTATCGTGCACATAGCCAATGAAAGCGCACATCTTGGATCGTTCCGCAAACTTTCCACGACGCTGGGCATCTGGAATCAGTTTAAATGCAATACATCCAAACTGACGTAGGTGCCCAAGCTCTGGCTTTGTCCCATGCAGCATTTCATAAGGGGTTGATCCATCAACCGACCATGACGGGGAACGGGAGTGAAGGTAAACGGCAGTGTTTACAGCTTCAGCCCAAAATTCTTCTCCAAGATTGGAATCTAAGAGCATGGCACGAGCTTTGGTTACGATAGTTCGTATCATCCTTTCACTAACCCCATTTTTGTCTTGCGTATAGGGAGGCGATGGCTCGAATAATATCCCTGACACTCTCAAAATTCCTCGGAAAAGGCTATTATCGTACTTGCCTTTTCCATTATCGCAGCGGAACCGAGCAATTGGATACTGTGGGAATTGTTTCTCTATGGTGGCCATAAACTCCTGGAATACTGAAACCACTTCAACAGCATTCTTTGAGCAAAGGAAATAAGTCCAGGTTGACCTCGAGTAATCATCGATATATAGTATAAAATACCGTAGGCCTGACATGGATTCAGGGCTTATGGGCCCACAGAGATCTGAATGGATGAGTTGGAAGGGACGTGTGGCTCTTGGTACCAGCTTTCGTTCTATCCTTTTCTGGTGTTTGGCTTTGACACAGATCTCACAAGTCTCCTCAGGTTTACCAGCCTCGATCTCTGTATATGCTGTATGAGGTATCAAGGACTTCAAGGATTGTCGATTGATGTGGGCTAATCGTCGATGCCAAAGATCAATGGATGGAAGAGCGGCGGCATTTGCAATAACCGGCTTCTGATTTAGGCGGTAAAGCCCATTGTCCAGCGTTCCCAGCAGAGAGTCTCCAATAAAGCAGGATGATTCTCTAAACGAGATCGGAAATTGCTGTGATAACTGACTAACAGATAACAAGGAGATCTGAAGACTTGGTGCGTATAGGGCTTCGATAGTGATCGTCTGAGATGGTAATGCCAGATGCACCACACCAGTTCCAGTAGCTGGAATTGTAGAGTTATCCCCTAAATGGACTGTCACTGGTCTTTCGAGGCGCTTCAATTCAACAAACAGGCGGTAGTCTCGACACAAGTGGTGTGTTGCTCCAGAATCGATAACCCAGTCCTGGAGTAACGATAGTCGATCGAGATTGACGATTAGTGCACGAATGGAGGTAAAGGAGGCAACGGTCTTCTCATTTCCTTTCACTTCTGGCCCAGTTCTCCTTTTATCCAAGCGCTCATTCCTAGCACTATCAGATCTCTTTTTAAGATGGCAATCGTCCTGCTTGTGGCCCTTCCTCAAACAGTACCAGCAGGTCAAGTGAGTACTTCTTCCACTCGTATGTCTTCTCCCTGTTCTTCCGCGGAAGTGGACTCGATTACTAGACGCCGTTACATGGGCAGATAAGGCGTTTGTTGTATTCATAGTACTACCGACGTTCGTACTGGAACCAACCTCGGCCTTCCGCGCTTGCCGTGTATTTTCCCATTCAACTAAGGTGGAGATAACGTAGTCGGTAGTCTGCCGTTCAGGAGCCTGATGGATAATGATATCAACAATTGAATTATATTCGGGTGTAAGAGTCGTAGTCAGGTGGGATCGAAAGGTTTCATCAGAAATGGCCTGCTCTGAGCTAGCTAACATATTCTTGCACTTCGTTAGTTCAGCTATATAGTCTTCCAAGCTAGTTCTCGGTTTCAGTCGAAGCTGGTTGAATCGGTGGCGTATTGCAGTCCTTCCGGCCAGAGAGTTTGCGGTGTCTAGTTTTGCCTTCAGCTCATTCCACATGAGTAAAGGGTCTCTCATTGTATCCACATAAGCTTTGACAGTCAAGCTACAGGAGGCGCGGATCATGGCAGCAGCCTTTCTGGAACGTCTGCTGAAGTCTTCGGGATTGATAGAGCCGCTATCATCTAGAACCTCATTTCCAAGGACGATATCCAGGGCTCCTTCGGCGTTTAGAAAGAATTCCATATCGCGTCGCCATTGGTGATAGTTTTGATGGGTGAGTTCTGCCGTTCTACCGTACTTGCATTTGTATACCCCACTCCCTTGGGCTACACTCATGGCAGTAGTGATGATCGAAGTTGACTCGGGTCTTCGATTCGAAGGGAACGTGAAAGGTCGATGACAATTGATTCGGGGTAGGTGTACTCAGAGGTAGATAGACTGTTGGATAATTGTTCCGTAGGTTGAGAATAGAAGCACTATTCCGGGCTCATAACCTGTTGTAAAACGGGAGAGAAATAGAAGTTCTTGATAAGCAAAGAGATAATATCATTCATCACACCCGTCGCCCATGCTCATACTCTTCATCCAGACACCAGGTAGTTAACTACCTTTATATACAAGTACTTCGGATCCCATAAAGCAGTCCTTCACCCCAATTCAACTCATTCGGCTTGGTCTACTATATCCATCTCATGACCTTCATTTCGGCAGATCCTTCTTCTTTCACTCTGTCCCCATCGTCTCGCAGCTCTTCCTTTCCTATCAGGAAGTCTTAGCACCGTGTCCTATGTCATACTGACAACAGGTATCAGGTAGCAAATACCGAGTGAGATTTTGTGAATGTGACAAGGGCATGATAATAATATTATGATTATAATTATACAATGATAAAACTTTTGATACCTATATCCGACTCTAAGATTCCCGGGTAGGTAGGGATAGGTAACCGGCGAGCTCACACTATGTAGGAACTATCCGGTCCATATGGAGCTCATACGATACAATCCGGGCAAGCCTTTCCTTTTTCTTTTCTCCTTCTTCTTCCTCTTCCTGAATGATCCTCAACGCGGTATGATATGATATATAGGCAACATGCTTGTGCCACCATCCCTCCCCAATCTATGGGCCGCTCTCGGGTGTGTTTGTTTGTTCCGTTACACGTTGGATATCGGTATGGTATTCGTGGATAGACCAAAAAGCCCGGCGCCAAGAAATCCCCTCCCCTCCCGGACCCTCTCTGGTGGTTGTGCGGCACTCGGCGCCCCGCAACACAGAGGGACCGGCCGGGGAAATTCGGCCCTGGTATGATAGTACTTGTAGGGTGACTACTGGGATCCCAAGGGTGCCCGGGGACCATGGCAGAAGGGGGAAACTCGTGGGGCTTGGGCTGGACTTCACGGGGGCGGTATTGGGGTTACCCCGGGGAAGGAATGGTGATTGATGATTTTCAGAAATTTGCCAACCGAGCGAGAGTGAGTGGGGGTTGTGGATTTGAAGACTAAGAACACATCTGCTGGCGAGTGAAACATATAGAAACGTGCTCGTGGGTACAACGCAACTAATTATTTAAAGTGACTAACACAAAAAGGGCGCCAATCTATCGGAGTAAAGCGCTAATCTACTCTCATACAGGCCCTTGCCTTCCCAGCACCCACAAACCTTCAAGGGTGCCATTGACCCTGAGGCTGTTGATGAAACCCTTCCAGAAACTGGAGTCCAGTGACGGAAGGCGTTTGGGGATGTCTATACGATGATCTGCAGGTGGGAATCTGTCGAGCCTATGAAGGTAGTCGAGAAGGTATTTTATGGACATGGATTCCGGATCATCGTTTTTGGCCTTCAGATGGTGGCTAAGGTATGCTTGATAGCGACCAACAAGGCGGATCAGGACTTGGGCAGTATTGTAACTGTCATATCCGGCTTCATGGGCGAGCCTTGAGGTGACGTAGCGGGTGTACCCAATGTCGAGCTCTAGATGGCGTTAGAATATCACCAGGGGGATCGACAATTGTTGGAGATACCGATTGTGGGATAATCTTGGGTGCAGAGAAGGTCCCAGATCCCTTGTAAATTAGAGCCGAAAGATGCAGTCTCTGCATCGCAGGTTGCTATAAACTTGGTATCGATTACGCTACGTGCCAAGGTTAGTCCGCGCGCGCGCAAGTTCCGCGGATGCCCGATCGTTGGATCAGCTGCGGAGTGCTGGAACTTACATGGGAAAGTTCTCATGTATAGCATGAGCAAACTCCGTTGAAGTGCTGGGTAAGGGTCCGATAAAGCATTCGTAAAGGTTGATTAGATCGGTGAACAGATTATGCCCAACAAGGGGCTTCTGTGAAGCGAAGAGAGCGTCGATAACGTGCCGCAACCCAATTCCTCTCTCAAGATCGGTTTCAAAACGTGCTCTGCGTTCATCGCGCTTCATCTTTTCGGCGGCTGGGTCAGTCCGTATCACCTGGACAAAAGTTGGCCTACCCAAGGTCTGAAGATGCGGGAATGTCTTTCTGACAACCTGATGTATAAGTCGTTTTTGGTAACTATTGACTCCTTGGCCCACGGTCGAGATGTTGACGAAATCGAAGGTTGGCTGAATCCATGTCAGTTAGCAAATGTTTGCAAGGGGGGCTGATTGTGGAGGGGCGTACATTCGGATCATCCACCCATTCTTGAATCTCGGCAATAAAGTCTTTGACCTGTAGCAGAAGCAAGAGGTGGCGCGGGTCAGAGAGAGAGAGAAACAAACAAGCCAGAAGGATTGGACCACACAAATTGTTGGGACGCATCATCGATGTGAATGTCTTCCTTAGGCTCTTGAGCTATGCGATTTTCCCTTTCAATCACGTACCGCTCCTCCCTACGACTCAAATAGCGGATTCCCGAGGTGTATGTGGAATTGAAATTAAAGCCACTCTCCAGAAGAAAGCCGATAGCACTTGCCTGCACAACGTATTCACGATCCAGCCCAAACTTTTGCTCAGAATTAGGGCTCACGAAAAAGTTGAATGGCCGGCAAACGTAGGATTCTGGTCGAGCGTTAGCTTGGTAAGAACGGGGCCCGGGGATGGCCAGGATAGAAAACCGACCAAGCACCTCATCATAAGACACTGGACACAGCCCGAGCTGGAGTACTTGAAACCGTTCTGCCGCTGTCTTGACTTCCCGGTACCGTTCTTCCAGATTCTGCTTTCTGTTCAGCGGGGCATTGCGCGGCCCAGAGGTTTTGTGTATTCCACTCAATTCAAGGTCGATGGCCACTAGGAAGGCAAGGTAAGCAATTGATGGAACGCGTGGTGTGGTAACCGGCCCGGGAGCAGATGGAGGACGAACCAAAGCAAGAGTTATCGATGCTGCTAATTATGTCAGGCAAAAGCTGGCGGAAGTTTGAATTATGAACTTCCATTTGGCTTTCTGGGGGTGGGGTAAGCAAAAGCGGACACAGGGGGTATTGTCATAGCAGGGGGGGCAAGAAAGAGGCAACGGGGGTGAACTATCGTACTAGGGATACTAATGATGTTGGTGGCGGTGAGGTGTAGTGAGTCCAAGGATTAGGGGGTGGGGGGTGAGGGGGGAAGGGTTTAGGAGGATAAGGGGGGATTAGGGTTGGAGATCAAGTGGGGAGCATGGGAAGAGACGGCGCAGGCATTGGCACAGGAGAGGTTGAGGTTGAAGGAGGGGGAGGGGGAGGAGGAGGAGGAGGAGGAGGAGGAGGGAGAGTTTGCTTTGTTGTAGGATCCATTGCCGGAATGTGGGGTAGGTTACCATAACGCGGGGTCAAACATCTCGAATTCCTTCTGGTGGACGCGATTGAGGCTGAGATGCACTCGAGCACTGCAACCGTAATCTACTGGAGCGGCTGAAAAATGTAGACCGGTTGCAACTGAGGCACGGTATCGTACCAGTATGATACAAGCGTTCGAGTATGATACGGGTACGGTACCGTAGTTGAGGAACCGGTATTCGCACCAGTGAGACTGTTTCCTTTCTTCCCTCTGATCCTCCAAGGCCATTCGATGGATTACAGTAACTCGAGGGGTCCGAGGTTAACGCGTCGAGAGGGTAACCTTTAATACCTTGCGTGACACGGGCAACGAGTGCTCAACAGTGAATCAATCCCTCACCGGGCATCCTCGGGATGGATATGTTGTGATGGAAAGCTCATGGCTCAGTGAACAAATGGCGTTGTTTAAATGCCAGGACGCTATTGTACAGTACCTGATCTCCCCCAGGAGCGGTCGGATAGTGTCGTCCGGATTTGATTTGGCGGCTGCACACACGGTTGGCTTGCCTCCCTTTCGCTGGTGGGAGGGCGGTCCTTGTTCTCGTAGTTACACTGCCCTGCCTTGCCCACCGGTACAGTACCGTATTATTGAAAGAGCGTCATATCATAATTATCATACTATAATAAATGATTAAAAAATTAAAATCACATCATACTAGTGCAGCACCGGTACCCGCACAGCTGCGGTAGAATGCCGGTAAGGAAGGGAAAAGGAAAAAGGAAAGGGTCCGAATGCTGCTGAAAGCGCCTCTCTTGTTTCTTGAATCTGCCACCATTTCCACTCGTGCTGTGTTGTACTCCAGCCATAGAATAACTCTACCCATATCATATCAAACTCTACCACTATTATCTAACCGATACATCCACTCGCAATACCGGTCCTGGTATTGGATTCTCTAAACGCTCTGCCGCTACCGGTAAACTGCCGTACGGTGCTTCATCTTCACCCTCTCCGGCCTGGAGCTCTATCATACTCAGCTCCTCCCTCTTTTACGCGAGTAATTTAGTAGTGTACGCTCTTTCGCCTGCTCACACATTCTTATCTCTCCATCCATCCAACTAAACTTTTCCGCTTTCCACGGGTTATTCTCCTTTTTGCTCTTCCACAAACATTACTCGATCCTCACATTTGCCCACCCCCCCTTCGGCTCTTGTGCTTGCAGGCGCACCGTTACCGCCCCATCTATTTCCCTCGGCTCTCGTCTCTCCCCCGGCTCGCTTCAAAACCAGCGTGGAGGCGGAATCAATCACCCTTGGACTCCCTGCTCGTCCACAGCATTCTATCATCATCAACCAGAGGTAGATAGCTGCAATGCTCCGAGTTATCCCCTACCCACCACCTCCCCGCTCGATGGTAAACGGCGACAGCAGAATGAGCGGTCACAATCTTCATCAACAGCCGCGTATGGTCCCTAATACTCCGGCATCTGCCCCCGAGCCGGTGGTCGCCCCCGCAACCGTGTCGCGTGTCTACCGGGCCGCTACAAATCTCTTCCTGACACGACGACTGCCGGATGCCTTGATGGCTTTGCAGCCTATCATTGCCGACTCCGTTTCTCCGAGGGTTGGATGCTCTCGTACGCTTAGAATCAAAATATGGAGTTTGTATTTTGCTATTCTGGACGCCACGGCTAAAATGGGCCCGGAGGAGGGGAAGAGAGTTTGGGGTGCCCAGGAATGGAGGAGGATTGTTTCCAGAGTCAGGAGCGGCGCCATATGGAATGAGGCGATCCGAACTTATGGCGAAGAGGGCAGAATCGACGGGGATGTTGTGAACACACTGTATGCTTGCCCCACAAAATTGTATTGTCAATGTTTTGTTTGCATGGTTGGTCGTGCTGATGATGCTACCTTTAAGCGTGATGTTGCTGCTAGCGCATTCACAGGATCAAACCGTCACTCAGAAAAAGATTGAGGCATATTTATCGGCCGCGCCTAGCTTGTTTGGGTCCGATGATGACCCCAAAGCAGTATCGCAACGGGTCAAACTCATGGAACTTTACATCCTGCATGTTCTTCCCCGAGTGGGGGACTGGGAATACGCTAGAGAGTTCACCCAGATGAGTCCTGATCTGGATGAAGAGCAGAAGGAGGTACGATCAGTCATTATACCCGACTCCCCTACATGCCACCCGTGCTGATTTATCCTAGGCTTTCCAAGCGACCCTCGATGCGCTTCAGAAGGACAAGGAAGAGGCCGAGCGTTACAGCCAGGAATTGGAGGCACGGAAGGAGGCCGAGTGGGAAAAAGAACGGCAGGCCGAGCAAGAGCGCCAGAAACGGGAGCTTTCCCCACCAACAAGCGCCCGCCCGACGCCCCGAAGACAGAGTGTTCAAGGCCGAACGAAGAGGAGCAAAGCCGGGAGTGTGCGGGGCGATAGCCCCACGGAAGAAAAGATGATGAAGAAGCAGGCGAGGACAAGAAGCGAGGATACCAGGGGAGCCATAAGCGCACGGTCCGGCTCCAAGAACAAGAACACCACATCACTATTCTCCACCACCACCGCGCTCCTCAACAGGTTGCAGTCACAAATGTACACGGCCCATGGCAGGTTCACGCTCCTGCGAACGGTCATCATGTTGGCCATGGTGGTCTGGATGACCAGCAAGCGTCGGGTCAGGGAGAAGGTTAGGAGGTTGTTAATGCTGGCTTGGATCAAGACTACCCGTACCGTGGGAATGGGAATGAAGGTCACCTACATTTGAGTTGTTTAGGCGGGACTCGCTGTATTGGTAATTGTGAATGGGGTGTTTGGAGTTTTTTTCCTTCAACGGGTTTACTTCTAGTTCTCTTTTTTTTATTTTTATTTTTATTTTTTACCCTCCCATTTTCTCCATCTTGTCACTTGCATGTTTTCCATGGTGTCGTATCTATGCCTTTTCCTTCTTCCTGCGCTCTTACATTCTACTGGGGTTTAAAAGGGGAGAAAAATAAATAAATAGGGATCTCGGTGATAGTCTAGCGTGTTTTCTTCCTCTTTCTTCTGTTTACTGTAGTGTACTAGTACTTATATAATACGACCTAGCTTGTCGGTGCCCATGAGTAAATGAGTATCATATAATGCTGGAAAGAAACATTATCCGTTTCCTCTGTCTACAAGCCAATCGAGATGTTACAGCTCCGATTTGCGAATATCTTGACGGCACGAAAGCCAAGGACCACTTTTCCCGTCCCGGCGCACTTCGATACACCCCTATTTGACCCCCAGGTCTGTCCGTGTACAGTACGGCACCGGTACAGTACCTCATCCAGTGATATTCATCCTCCCAAGATGATGTCCACCACTCACTCTCGACGTCCTATGAGTATCGGAGCGTCTCACTCAGACTTTCGCTTCTACAGCTGCTTGGAGCGAGTGGGAACAGAACAGAGCAGATTTTTTTCTTCCGACCTTGGGGAAGGTTGATGAATTCTCATCCATGATAACGACCAGGAAAAAATTACTTGTAATATGGCCTTCTATTGACTCTTGAGGGGTGTTTGGGATAAAAATTTGTTTTATCATACTTACCGGTACGGTACGGTAGTCAGCAGCAAGGAGAGGCCGGTCGCTCACAGCGGAGCAGCGGATTCTAGCGATGACTTACGCCTGGTTTTGTCCGTTCTGTATCGTATCATATCACACGAGATTTCTGATTTTACGGTATCGTAGTCCTGGTCCTGATTAGGTAAGGTGCACCACTTTGCTGTCTTATGATACGGTATACTCGTACCGTACTGCACTCTGCTGGACAACCGTTTAAGTTAACTTATCATGGATGATACCGTATGTTATCCGGATGTTTGGTATCGGGAAAGCTGCTATGGGTATGTAGTATGCGACATCTTCAACCGCCCATGATGGTAAGATCCTGTCCATCACCTTCACCGCGGATTAGTCTTATGAGCATTGTGTCATGGGGGATACCGAGTACCGGTACTCTAGATTCCACCGCCGGTATCAGCTTTTTATTCTGTTTGGCGTCTTTGTTTACAGCTTTGATGGGATATATCATACTCATAATACCTGTATATGATACTTTCCAGCTCATCACGGGGGCATCGGCCCCCGTCCCAGCCTTCTCTGCATAATATTCGGAGGTTATCAGGTGATCAGGTACCTGGTGATGACGAAGCATGGCTGACAGTCGTAATTTAGCTGGACAACTTGCTGTAAACACACGTAATTTTGGTGCATCCGATCCGGGCCAATGCACTTTCCCGACACACACCCCTTTGGCAGGCACATTTTCCATGCTGTACGAGTATGATAGCTTCCAGTTCGCACTCTCCACTTCCTCATAAACCTTGGAACAATTGAGCGTGTATATGATACTTACGGGGGCATCATACATACCATTATAACCCATAGCACTCGGCCCTTGCCCTGGATTGCTCAGGATCCTATTTTCTCTTTTCCCTGGCCGCCTCCACGTGACACCATCACAACCGCTGTCGACTTGACAGCTGTATCGTACCTTCTCCGTAGACTCCACAATGTCCGAACCCAAGATCCGTCCCGATGATCCCGTTCTCAAACTTTTCAGTCAAAAAGAATCCGCTCATACCGTCAAACTCAAGTCCTCTTCCCGCCCGGCTCCCAAGAAGACGGTTAATTGGAAGGAGCGCGCAAACGAGCTCGAATCTCTCGGTGACTCCTGCCTCCTATCTCCCGCCTGCTTTCTTTTATTGACGAGGTGTAGATGAGAAACTAGTTCGACCGCCAGGTGCTGGAAACTCCCCAGGGACGCTCGTCACACAGTTGGATGATAAGGATATATCGGCCTTCCCTACCGGACGGCCTCTCCACGATGAGCCTGATTATATCCTTTGCAAGTGTTGCAAGAAGCCAGTCATTAAACCTGCCGCCATGGCGCATATCAAAGCCTGCCAGAAGGAAAAGTCGGACAAAGCGAAGGAGAGAAAGAAGCTGAGGGATGAGAAGGCTGCCGCCGCCGCAGGGAAGGATAAAGGACCCACCGCGGATACGAACGGGGATGTTAACGGCGACGTGGATGAAAAGAAAAAGGGTGCGAAGAAGATGACGAAGAAGGATACCGATGGCGCAAAGTCCAAAAAACGAAAGGCAGATGGTAAACCATGCACTCAATGATCTCACAGCTCCTGTTATACTGATTCTACTAGAACCGAAACCCCCCAAGGAGCCCAAGGCCAAGAAGAAGAAGGAGAAGCCTGCAAAACCCGACCCAAAACCAAAAGGTAACCTCCTGGTTTACCTTATGAAATGTATGGCTAACCTTCCTAGCCCCCGTTGACGTGGAGAAGCAATGTGGAGTCCCACTTCCCAACGGTGCCCTCTGTGCCCGCTCACTGACCTGCAAATCCCACTCTATGGGAGCCAAACGTGGGGTCCTTGGCCGTTCCCAGCCGTACGACATCCTCCTGGCAGCCTACCAAAAGAAGAACCATGCGAAGCAACAAAGTATCTCCCCAACCACTTCGTGCACCTTATTTCCAGGCTAACAATCTAGTAGAAGCAGCGATAAATGCGGGAGCTCCACCTCCTGACGAAATCGAAGCCAACAACATACTTATCGACTCGGATGAAGAGACAGAGTTGGTCATGGCGGCGGTGACTCGCTCGATGCCACAGCCGCTGGAACGACATATTCTTGTCCCTGTGCGGAAGAAGTACCAGTACGTCCGCATGAAGGAGATGCTAGCTAGCGCTCTCAAGCCCCTCAGCCGGCCGATGTTTGATGGGTCCAACACTGGGCCGTTGTTCGATACCTCGGTACCGAATCCTGCTGCTCGAGCGATGTCGGGGAGCCAGCAAGGGAGACAGTACCCGCTTGTCCCACAGTCTAGGAAGGGCTCGCTACAGATGCAAGGATGAGATTGGCATGAATGGAATGTGGTTCACGGGATTTCACTTTTTTCTTATCTCTTATACTTTGTAATCGGGTTGGGGGGACATCTGTAGGCGTTAGTTGGTGAATTGCTTTTTTACTCTACTACTGCCACTGCTACTACCACTGCTGCTACTATTACATGCTGTTACATTCACGTCTTTCTCTTAAACAAAAAAGTTCAACGGTGCTTGCCGTTTCATTGCGTGATTGTGTGATGTACGGGGAGAGCCTTAACTAAGACTACCTTTCTAGTACTGGAAATAAAGTACCAGGATTAATCGAGTTGATCACGAAGACCTCCACTCAGGCGACCCCTCCCTCCACCCTACTCCCGCATCCATGCCAAACTTGACCATTTATTACCCCTCCTCAACCTCTCCCCTTTGCAACAGCCCACTTTCCCTCCTCAGCTCCTTAATCACGGCCTTTCCGCCCTCGCCCTCCTGGTCAGCGATCATTCATATACCTAGACCCGTGGGTGCCGGGAGATCTGTGTCACACAGCAGAGAAATCTCACCGCCAATGCCTCAGGATGAACCCCATTCTCTACGAGACTGACGCAAAGACTCAGCGTAGTCCTGTCCAAATTCGTGTTCTTATCATTGACGGTAGGGTACGATTTAGGTATCAGCTGGAGGAAGAAGAGAAAAAAAAAGTGGGAAGGAGAGGATATTACAAGAAGGGTGGATATCTCGTGGAGGATGTCGATTACTTCTCTCGCTGCTTGCTGCTTTGATGGGCGGGTGGACATTGTGTTTTTTTAAATTTTAAATTTTTAAAAAAAGTATGAAGTGAGGATTGTGAGATGGTGGAGTGTATGTACGGTGCATACGGTAAGGTTTGACGCGATCTTGGTTGAGGTGGTGATTTGGGTGGACTACGGGACGATAAGTGATCGGTGGTGTGGTAAATATCATAAGTTAAGGGTGGGTCACCTACATAATACAGGGTATTTCTGAAACGTGATCAACAACGGTCTGGTATCATATACGGCGTCTATGATACCGTAAAAACTTGAATAATTGGACGGTGTGCTGAGCGGTTAAATTAGGGTATGTCTTGCCAAGAGATCATCATGTACATCAGTCAATATGGGTTTTACTTATTCTTGGCAGCTATTCATAGTGGAAATCAATTTCCTCCTCGAAGTCCTCAACATCTTCCTCATCCTGAGGATTAATCTCTTCCTCCACAAACCCCCTACCCCCATCCATTCCTTCCATACCTCCAACTCCCCAAACATCCCATTCCCTTAGTCCATTAACAAGGTAATCATTCGCTAACCCTCGAATAGATACTTTGTGGTCTTCGCTCCCATCGATTGGGAGTGAGAGGCCGACCGTTTGAAAAGCACGCCGAACTACCTCCACCTTTTTGGCGGAAAACTGCTCCCAAGCCTCACCGACAGCCCAGGTGATAGCAACTCGCCGGCGACCTATCATGCTTCCGGTAAGTCTTCCTCCTCCTTCCAAGATTCTTTCCTCCTCCTCTTCGATTTCTCCTAGGCCCTGCTCCATCAAATCCTATAATAAAAATAATTCAAGTTTTAGATAAGTTCCCTCGCTTCCTAAAAGTTAGAATTTGAATTTAGTATCACTAACCTTTAGTAGATCTTTGAATGGGCGATTGATGGATATATCAAGGGGCTGGACTAGACCTGTACAGCCCCCAGGGATTACGCTTGGCGTAATGTTATGAGCGCGAAAGGTATCTAGTACCTCTTCGGTTTTGTGGCCGGAGAAGAGGTCAATGGCAAGCAGGCTTGGCTGACCATTCAGAACAGGAACAAGCTGTTCATCTAGCCACTCGAGCATGTTGCTTGAGTTGGCATAGGCAGTCGGATTGAACTTAACTACAACTCTGTTGTCGTATAGTTGCTGTTCGTTGATGATCGTGGGCCCAGTACCCTTTCCACGAAAAAAGATCAATGGCTTTACACGGGCAATTCCATCAGCAAATACAGTAAGTTGTATAGTACCCTGCCTTTTATCCTACCCCGATTTGCTTGATTGAAGCCAGATTGTTTTTTCTCCTATCTGATTGTAAGTACACCCTTCTAGATATTCGAAAGGAATTGGGGTCTGATCCATATTATAGATATTCTGTAACATGTATCGGCCGACCCGGTATCCTCCCTCTTCGGAACCTCCTTCCTCCCTAGGACGATACTGGGAATTACGACGGTTAAACCGCAGCCAGCTAAGTATCGATTCTCCAAAATCCTTTGGAAGTTGGCTTGCTTTATTGGTAACAGAGCGGAGGCTAATCTGATGCCATCCTAGGTATCCTCGAAACCAACCGTTGGAGAACTTAAACTCCTCTGGGTCCCGGGTCGGATAGTTCTTTTGGAAGAGTTCTCTGCTAACCTTTCGGAACCAGCTTCGCCTAACTGGCCGTCCCAGCACTCTTCGCTCCCGAAATTTCTCAAAGAGCTCCTTCTCCATCTCTATCCACCGGTGTCCCCGTCCTCCTCCTCCTGCTCTTCTTTGTCCTGCCTTCATGGTACCAAATTTTCCTTCCTTCTCCTCCTTCCTCCATCTCGATAGGTTGGCAGCGGGGACATTGAAATGGTGAGCCACCTCCTCTCGTGTCAGCTCGCGAACTTTTGTTGGACCGCAAGCTATTTTCGTCCGCATCCAGTAAGAGAGAATTCGAAGTTTGTAGCTAACTATATATGACCGATAGGGGTTTTCGACGTTTTTCCCTGGCTTTTGGAGAATTTTGGCTAATGGTTCTCGCTTAGATCCTCGCTTTTTCTTAATTCCGGCGTAGAATTTATCTGCTGGAAGTGGAGGAAGATTTGGCTGTATCCAGGTCTGGCCACAAGGTCGTGATGGCATTTTCACAATATTTTCAATTTATTTTTGTACTATTAGTTATATCTTTTTTTTTCTTCTCTCCTCCTTTATTTACATATTTTTTGTACCTACATGATCAACTGAGGTTGCAATATCCTTTCAGAGACATCTGAGGTTTCTGATTTCTCGTATTTTTTTAGTGTGAAATGATCTCCGAGACACCAATTTCCGTCCCTCCGTGTCTTGCACCTTATTTTGACTTCATAGCACACGGTCCAATTATTCAAGTTTTTACGGTACTCGGGTGTGTCTGTAAAAATGGGAAACTAAGAGTGACAAAACAGGGATAAAATGGATCGGGAGATAAGGTTGTCTGGAAAGTGGAATTATATAACATGACACCTTAAACAAGGTATGTTGCACTACATTTGCGGGATATTATAGGGGTAATGAGGGAAGGTGTGTCTGGTATCTCAACTCCAGTGTCCTGACCATAGGGCCTAGCAAATGAGGAGGGTATAAGTGAGTATTTTTCTTTTCATATGAAAGTTCTATGAAAGTTCTCATATTACTGTGCTCTTATCTTGCGGTATGCTAAAAATGTAAAATTCCAATATACAAGTACCACCGAAAAAGTGAGTGGGCACGAGGGATTTTACACCAAAAATGGCCAATTTCATGCACTTATTCCAGTACCAGCACCACAATTAAAAATAAGATATCTTCATAGCATATTCAGAAAAGCTATAGACTGCTTGACTTCTATTGAATTCTTAACTGAATTTAAATTATCTGAGAAGCAGTAGTGGAGGGAAATAAAAAATTCCTCAAAACTGTACCAAGACCATCTTTTTTGAT
>LN891066.1:268241-280279 GCA_900010015.1 Tuber aestivum
GTGAGTAGCGTTGAGTTGATGTTGTCAAACCCCCCTTTGATGTCAAGGAAGAGTGAGGAGGCTTTGAGCCCGGGCCTCTGGAGGCATCGGATCTCGTGGGTGAGGGCGGCACAGGCGTCATAGGTGCTGAGTCCAGGGAGCGAGCCGCACTGATTTGGGTTGATTAGGCTGCGAGAGCGGGCCACTAGGGAAAGGCGAACTTAAAAGCTTGGGAGGCACCTCAATATTTATATTCCACGTCTGGGTGGTCACGGCCTACATCCAATCCCTTACTGACTATGTACCTGCCATACTAACGTTTCAGTGTCCTTGCAGTGCGAACTCCGTTTGACCCTGAAAACTAACTTCTCCGCTCTCTTCCTGAGTGGAGTGATCAGCTCCGTCAAAGGACTTATCAATGACTCTTCTATGTACATAGCTTAGAGTGTATGACGAAGATAACTAACTCGACCAGTGAGTTGTTATTAACCAATCGTAACTAGGTCTTCTGGATGACTCTAGCTTACACGAGCTGAAGGGACATACATATTACTTCTTGTAATTGCATATAGACTTGCAGAGGTCGTAGCTCTATAACTAACTGACCAATCTGAACCAACTAAGTCTTATCTTATAGAGCGGAGCTCCTTCTATGTTATGCAGCGAAAACCCCTCGGTCGCATGCCTCCTATCTCCGCAGAGCGGGCTGTATAGATGCCTTATCGTTTCGTGCGATAATACAATATCGTCACGATAACTACGGCGGGGCCCAGAGTCGAACACGTGACCTCATGCATTTAGTCACATGCCGCCCCTATTGCGCTTCTATGTGTAACATTAGCTCCCTCCTCTTTGAGACTCGTCCTCGGGTCTTTCTATGTTTCCAAGGTAATCTATATAGGGTACATTTTATAGTCGTAAAAGAAAATTCCGTCTAGGACTCCATCCAGGTAGGGTAAAAAACGTTTGCACGTTTACTTGTCCACGCCTAGGAAAACCTTTCCTGATAATCCTACCTCAGCTGTGGCATTTCCGGGTTATCCCTATAAAATTCCTCCACTAAGTCGGTAGCATGTTCAAGATACTCTGGCGGCTCCCAGGTGTTTTCATCTTCCGAACACCCCTTCCATTTCACAAAATATTTGAGTTCTCGGATGGGTTTATTGCATCTGGAGACTCTTTTCATGTAGGAGAGAATTTCGCTTTTAACGATTTTCTCAACCCCCCATTCCAGGTCGCCATCGATCTCTTCTGGTGCCTGCGGCCTCTGTTCCCTTTCTGGTTGGACCGATGTTCGATAGGGTTCGAGGAGCGATACATGAAATATGGGGTGTATTTTCCACCGTTCGGAAATCTCCAACTTAAAAGCGCAGTTACCTCTTTTTTCAAGTATTCGGAAGGGTCCGTAAAGTTTTGGGCTCAACTTCTTGGATGGTCGCTTTGTCCGAATATTCTTCGCACTGAGTATTACTCGATCTCCAACCTTGTAATCCGGTTGTTGCTAAACTTTGGGATCGTAGTACTTGCTCATTGCTTCTCGAGTGAGTTGTAGGGTGTCTCGGGCTTGTTGGTGTATTTCTTTCATCCAGTGAGCGTAGGTTGTTGCTCCTGGATTCCCTACTTCTCTTTCTTTCATCCATTCCGTTTGTGGATGATAACCATAGTTTGTATAGCAAGGAGTTAAACTATGCACTTGGGTTACTGAGTTGTTGTATGCGTCCTCAGCTAATGGTAATAAAGAACACCAATCATCCTGATCGTAGTTGACGAAACTTCGAAGATAACGTTCCAGCACTTGGTTCGTTCTTTCGGTTGGTTCGTCAGTTTGAGGATGGTGGGCGGTTGACATTCTTCGTTTGATGTCTAGTGATGCGCACAGTAATTCCCAGAATTGTCCTGCAAACTTGGCGTCCATGTCCGAAACGATTTTGGTAGGCAACCCATGAAGTTTCCAAACTTCTCATATAAATGCGGTTGCCATGTCCTTAGTACTAGGGGTCCCTGGTAATGGGATAAAGTGGGCTATTTTGGTGAATCTGTCGACCACAACCGTAATCTGGGTGTTGTTGTTTGACGGAGGAAGTTGTGTAATAAAATCTGTAGAAATCGAGCTCCAAGCTGCGAAAGGTATTTGTAACGGTTGTAGGAAACCATACTTGGCGTGTCTTGGGGTCTTACTATGTTGGCATTCGTCACATGACCAAACATAGTCGTTGACCCAATCGGCTAATCCTTTCCAGTGAAAATCTCGCGTAATGATTTCTAGAGTTTTTTCTTGTCTGAAATGTCCCGCTACTTTGGAGTCGTGACCACTTTTCGCGATTAAGGTTTGTAGTTCCTCAGAGGCTGGTACGTATAGCCTATTTTTAAAATAAATGAGCCCATCTTTGGTTGACCAGTGCTTAGGCCATTGTGCGTTATCATTTCTTAATCTTTCTAATTCTTTTTTTCTGGATTCCCAGTCCTCATCTTCCTCTCCTGCTTTCTTTACCGATGATGTGAACTCTTCGTGGAACTTCTTGAGGTTTGTATTTAGCACTACCCTGGTGTAACGACCCTACGATATAGAGCTATTGTAACCCACGTCTACGCCCATACATAAGACCAAGAGGTTAGATGATAGACGAGGCGGATATGCAGGCGCATACCCGAGAGATATCTGATGGTCCGGAAATCTCTAAGAACAGAAGGTACTTAAGGAATAGATGTATCTAAGTAGTGGTAATAACGTGACAATGTCCGCTCTGGCCTATAGATAGGTTCGAAGGCCGGGTGAGTTTACCCTACCTAAGGAAGTCACGTTACCCTACCATGGAGACTGGTCTCGTGTCACCATAGTCACACTTACCCTATCTTTGGGACACTATTACCCTACCTTCCGTCGGAAATGTTCTTGGAGGAATTCCGGGAAATGTTAGGATTGTTTGTTACGCAATGAAGATCGATAGGCACTTGATTGCACTTTGATCGGAAGACTACGGAAGGAGCTATAGTGCTCTGAACAAGCTGTAACTTGGTAGAATTATTCCTAACAGGTACCTGCGGCCCCAGGGTTTGCCCCGGGTGTCATGGGCCAAAATGGGTGGAGTTGCCGTTATGCTAGTTAAATGGAATCTATGAAGACTTGTCCATAACACTGTATGCGTTGTCGCCGTCCGTCCGACCGGAAGCTGTTCGCAGGATATACAAGGGGGCCAAGGTGAGAAGGTCAAGTACCTTCTCCAAAAGGAACGGAGTAAAACGGACCAAAACTGACGGAGTTAGCGTGAGCTATCCGGAAGGGTCCCCAGAGTAGTCCCGGGTAGTGCCGGAGACATCTGGAAAGGTTTTACGCCAATCAAGCCTACACATGCCCCTTTGCCGTAGGCTCTTTGTGGGTTGTTTGAAGACTCTAATAGCATGACACTTATCACGGTGAGTGGTGTGCCGGAGGTAAGGGACCAGGGGTAGTGCCTATGGGTCCCGCCGCCGACACAGCTCTCTGGGGGAGCATCGTAGACCCCCTAAGTTTGCAATCAAGAAAGATAGAACTTAGCCGGAAGACAGCTGATGTCTACGAGTGCTTGCATATGTTATAGCATATGGGAAGAGAGTCATTTAGTTAGCTTTCCTAAGGGTCTCGACAGTTAGCCACTGACGAGACACCGATGCGCAGAGGTTTTCACTCCGGCAGGTGTATTGGTAAACACCTTGCAGAAACTGTTGTGCATATAGGACATTTTTACTAGAGTGCGCTGACACCTATGACCCTTCAGGGACACGGTAATGGTGCCGGGGCAACCCTTACGGAGAAGGGCATACTCATGATGGTCGGGGTAACCTGATGGGGGAGTTTTTGGTATAAGTCTGACTACTTAAAGATTATACGAGAACTCTCCTACCGCGACACAATCAACATCCTCTCGAGAGACTTTAATTGAGATAAGCCTGAGCTTAACGATATTAAGTTTTACCGTTTACTTTTATTCTTTACACTTTTGCAAGAGCTGTGTTCGAGAGACTTGAAGTTTGGTGCGGTCGCATCCTTAGGAGCCATCTACCTGAGCGAGCCCCCGTTACACCTGGTTGCCATGACCACTGATTCTTTATGCAGTTGGTCATGAGTTTCTTCGTCGGTTAAGTCAAAATGTTGGTTGAGGTTCGAGTCCTCGTTTAGGAAGTTAATACGAGGTGGGGTCTTAGTTAATCCAGTTCTCGTGCTTCTGAATCCTTGTTCTCCTCTTTCTGTGTCGTCCAACTCCATTTCTTCTTGGAGTTCTCCAGTATGAATCTGTTCTAAGATTAACTGGGTAATCTTAGTGCCAGCTTGTGCTTTGTAGTCTTCCCTATATGTGTTGTACAGCAGTGCCTTGACTTCTCCTCGGTAATCTGCATTGATGACACCAGCGCGGGTGTCAATTCCGTATTTGGTAGCTAAACCACCTTTTGGTGCGATGCGACCATAAGTTCCTTTAGGTACTGCTATTGCTATTCTAGTTTCAAGTAATGCTTGTCCTTTTCCTGGTACGATAGTATCTTTTAATGCATATAGATCGTAGCCAGCTGCTTCTCTGGTTCCTTTGGTTGGTAACTTAGCCTTCAGACAGAGTTGCATTGCTCGAAATAGGTTTTGTGTAGGGTTGACTGTTACTTTCTCGTCATCTTCCGATCCTAGAACTATAGAAATTCGGATAACGGCGAAGTGCGCTGGTTTTAGAATCGACTGCTCAGTTCGTTCAGCTCCTCCCTCAGGGTGGTACTCCGGCCGCCTACTCAGCGCATCTGGTTTGCCGCTGCTCATTCCTGGTCGATAAACAATTTTGAAGTTAAAATCGGTTAACTTCTGCACCCAGCGAATTTGTTGGCCACTTCAGGCTTTCGTGGTAAGAAAGTACTCCAGATTCTGGTGATCCGTATACATAGTAATCGGACAATCTGTTCCTATCAAATAATGTCGCCATTCTTTGAATGCTTGCACAATGGCAAGAAGTTTCTTATCATGGATATCGTAATTGCGCTTGGCGGGATTTAACTTTCGGGAGTGGTAAGTGATTGGGTGTAGTCGTTTTTGCAAAAACTGGAAGAGTACGCAGCCCAAGGCAAAATTGCTAGCATCAGTTTCCACAACCGTATCCTGTTCGGGTTTGAAATGGCACACTATTAGTGCGGTGACGAACTTCTCTTTTAGAAGTTCAAAGGATTTGTTAGCTTTATCAGTCCACAGGAAACCACTCGGGTTTACCTTCAACAATTCCGTAATGGGTTTGCAAATAGCCGAGAAATTCTTTATGAATCGTTGGTAAAAATTCGCGAAACCCATGAAAATTTGTATGTCCCTTATGGGCTTTGACGGCACCCATTCTTTGATGGCGTCCACCTTCCTCTCACTCATCGATACTCCTGTCGTTGAGATAATATAACCTAAAAATTCCAACTCCTTCACATGGAAGACCGATTTTTTTAGCAAGATGGCTAACCTATGCCATCGTACTTGCCTTAGGACTTTTCGTACGAGTTTGATGTGTTCCTTTTCGTTTTTTGAATAGATTAGTATGTCGTCTATATAACATACGACTCCTTGATCTAAAGATTCTTTCAACACAACATTCATCATACTCTGAAACGTTGCCGGTACATTAATTAGTTCAAATGGCATGACTTTGTACTGCTTCAAACCATACTTTGTCCCAAAAGCGGTTTTGTCCCCATGTCCTTTTGCAATTCGGACTAAGTTATAGCCCTTAGCAAAATCGATCCGTGACATAATGTCGCATCCTTCCACTCTGTCCCGTAACTCTGACATTAGAGGTAACGGACCTTTGTTCGCTATCGTAAGCTCGTTTAGCTTACGATAATCGACACACAGTTGTAGGCCACCACCCAGTTTTAGGGTGAAAAGAACTGGCGCTCGGTACGGAGATTTGCTAGGAATTATCTTTCCTTGCTTAGTTATCTCGTCCAGGTATTCTCTTAGAACTTTAAGTTCTTTTTCCGACATCGGATATATTGGTCCCCAGGGCGGCTTAGCTCCTTCGATTAGTTCAATTTTATGGTCGAACTCGCTATGGTCAGGTAATCGATCCAAAGCTTGTGTGGAAAATACGTCTTTATAATCGTGGTAGCACTTAGGCAATCTTTCCCAAGCTACTTCCCAGGGTTCGTCGGGGTAGTCAAATGGCGCTATCATGCCTTTGGCATGTATTTGTCCGATAAATATAGCTTTTTCATCAAGTAGTAGGGACTTGTCCCATTCTACTTCCATAGGATCCTGTGTGGGTCCGGTATGGTCCATGCACCTTGCGTCTATAAACGTCCAAGATTTCGAGTTGCTAATATTGGTGATTGGATGTTGGTGTTAGGCAGCAGCCAATCCTAAGTCTAACGAATTGTAGCTGGGGCCAATAAGGTTTCTCAGAGAGTGGTCAAGAAAGGTTGTAATAAAAGTATGTATCAAAGTATAACGAATATATTGATAAGATCTCTTCTCCGTTCGCTGATGATTTCTGAAAGCTAGGGTATTTTTTTTTTTTTTTTTGTTTAACTCATATATTCTTTGTTAAGGTACAAGAACTTGCATGGAGCGCTAGCTATGGCAAAAACAAGACCTTAATGTCAAAAACAACAAACGGCAATGAAATATCTCTCCACCAGCAATCCCCGCCTGTGAGTAATACAACCCACTGCGCCCACCAGGGTGGCTAATCGCAAAAGGAAAGACAAGTCTCCTTCCGCACGAAAGAAATATAAAGCAAGGAAAGTCAAATAAAGCCAGGAAAGACATCAAAAGAAAATATCACTTCAATCCGAAGCAGGGTTGGTGCCGGGCGAGGCCCGGCCCCAGCTCATCGTGGGGGGAAAGTTGGTTCCGGTATTGGAAATGTATCGTGCGAGACCCCATAGGAGGTCCTTATCCGCCCACAGGGGAGCCTCATGGCCTAAGGAGTCTACTCCTGGGATATGGAGCAGCCTCGAGGGGGCCTTAGAGGGACAGGAGAGGACAGCATGTTGCATAGTCTCCGGCTCAAGGCCGCAGGCAGAGCAAGTGGTGGGTTTGTCTGGCTCGTTCCAGGGGGTATGGGCCGCTAGATAGCTCTTCCCAGCTCTCATTTGGTGTATTCGTCCAGCCAGAAAGCGGTCCAGCCCCATAAAAGGGTGCGGGGCTTCTGGTGGGGGGTAGAGGTAGTATAGCGGGGGGGGGCCTGTAGTGCCCAGTCCCGGAAGAGAAGGGAGCGAGTGGTAGCCTTCAAGAGGGAGTACTTCTGCGAGGAGGAGAGATTGTTGTTCGTCCTGGGGACCAGGTGCCTGTTCAGGCCTGGAAGGGGCCCCTTGGCAGCGACGCGGACAAGGGAGTGAGCTATGTCATCAATAGGGAGGTGGTATCGTATGGCGGGAGAGGGCCTGGGGGTCTTCCAGAGGAGGGGATATGCATTGCCTTTCAGCCCAACAGACAGGGCCCTGTTGGAATCTGGGGCCCTTGTGGCTGACGCGGAGGGAAAGGACAGGGGGAGCCTGGCCGAGGCCGGGTTAATCTCGGGTGGAGAGCAGGCCATCCTCAAGCCCGCCATGCGGCGTTTGTGGGGAAGGAGGACTACCAGAGGGGGGATGCTGGCCTCGCAGGGGAGGATCGAGGTTGGGGTAGAGTGGAAGCAGTTGGTCACCCATCGGAGGACTCGGGTCCAAAAAACCTCCACCTTATAGAGTGCAGAGGAGTTGGGTACCAGGAGGTCGGCCCCGTAGGAGAGAATGGGAAGGATGAGTCCGACGGCGAGCCTCCGATTGAGATAAGGAGGCAGGCCTTTACCAGGAGGAGAGAGTTGTCTTACGATAGTGAAAGCCCCCTGGGCGAGCGCCAAGCGTTTTGCGAAGTGGGGAGAGGTTTCCAGGCTAGGGGTAAACTAGTAGCCGAGCCAGCAAACCAGCCCAGCAGGGTGGAAGAGAGTGCCGTCCAGGGTGACAGGGGTGAAGCAACGCGCTCCGTGGTCCCTGGAGGTCCTCCAGTGGGAAAGTTCTGTCTTAGGCACCGAGAAGGACATGCCTATAGCACCCGCCCTTCTCTTCAACGCCGAGAAGTAGTGTTGTAAGCGTTGCACGTTGGGCCTGTAAGAGGAGGACGCCACCATAACAGTAAAATCATCAACATAGGAAAACATAATTCCCTTGGGAATATCCAAATGAAGAGGAGACACATAGATGACAAAGAGAAGAGGAGAAATAGGAGACCCCTGAGGCGCGCCCACCTGTACTGGAGAGAACACATTAGGAGACCCTTGAAAGAGAAGACGACAATGTCTGTTAGAAAGGAAAGATTGAAGCCAGGCACAGATGTATGGAGGCACCCCCCTGGACTTCATGAAAGTAGTGAGTAACATTGAATTGATGTTGTCGAAACCCCCTTTGATATCAAGGAAGAGTGATGAGGCTTTGAGCCCGGGCCTCTGGAGGCAGCGGATCTCGTGGGTGAGGGCGGCGCAGGCATCGTAGGTGCTAAGCCCGGGGAGCGAGCCGCATTGGTTTGGGTTGATTAGGCCCCGCGAGCGGGCAACCAGGGACAGGCGAGAGGCAACTATCCTGTCCAGGATTTTCGAAACAGTCTGGAGGAGGACAATAATGCAAAAGGAGGCAGGGGAGGAGTAGTCTGGTTTCCCTGGCTTAGAGAGGACAACTCCATTGGCCTTTTTGAGGGAGGGAGGGTGGAAGCCGAAAGATAGCAAAGGCGAGAGAAGATTAACGAGGAGGGAGGGGTTAGCCGCACCGAACTTCTTCCAGACCCCATAGAGGATCTGGTCCGGCCCTGGGGCAGAGGAGTTTGAGGACTTGGACAGGGCCCTTTGCACCTCCTCGAGAGTGAGGGGGGGTGAGTCGCGGAAAGGCCTGAGAATAGATGGGGTGGAGGTGGGGGTCTTGTAGGGGAAGAAGTGACTCAGAAGAGCTGAGTTGATCTGTTCGGGGGAGGAGAGACCTGGGAAGGAGGGGAAGCGGTCAGGGGCTCTTCCAGTGGCAAGCCTCCTGGCTGTCCAGACAGAGCGGGAGTCAACTCTGGACAGGAAGTTCTTCCAGTGCTCTGCCTTCGCCTTCTTGATGGTCTTAAAGTAGAGGGAGCGGACCTCGCGGGCCTCTGCATTCAGTGTGGGTGAGGGGGAGGAGCGGGACCTCCTGGCAGCTGCATTAAAAGCACAGCGCAGCGAGGTCAACAGAGGGGACCACCAAGGTTTGGACCGAAGTGAGGGACGTTTTAGTCGGGCGAGGGCCAGGAGTAGGGCTGAGAGGGCACCAAGGTGGCGATCGAACCAAGGGCTGAGGGCGGAAGCGGTTGGGAGGGAAGGCAGTGGCGGGACGTCGACGCCTTGCAGGGTCTGAAGTACCGGCGGCCAGTCCACCTTATCCCAGTCCGGGCTCGGGGGAGCCTTGTGCATCAGGGGAGAGGAGAGCTTGATGAGGATGGGGATGTGGTCTGAGCCGGTAGAGGGGCGATCAGCCGACCAGGAATGTTGGAAGGGAGCCCGGAACATGTTGGTAAAGGCTAGGCCAAGAACGCCGGGCCTAGTTGCCGGGTCGAAGGGGAACCTGGTATGGATGCCAGGGGTATTGAGCAGGCTGTAGCCAGCCTCAGAGGCCGCCTCAAAGTAGGGAGAGGACACCAGGAGGTCCTGGTCTGAAAACTGCCGCAAAGGGTCAGATAGGGGGTGGTGTAGATTAAAGTCTCCAAGCGTGAGGGTGGGGAAGTCATGAAGGGGAAAAGCATCCGCCGGCGACACTGTCTGGCAGTGGGATGACACGAAATTAATGGAATACAAATTGTAAATCCGAAAAACATGGAGAGACGATGAAAACAAGCCCCTAGGCAAGTGGATATCCAGTGCCATTGGGTCTGGCCGATTGAAAAAACAGGGAAGAACGGGATAGGCTCCAAGGACCTCCTGGTATACGAAGAAGGCTACCTTAGGCTTGCGGCCTGAGGCGACAGGAGGGGAAAAACATTGATACATGGAAAAGGACGGCAGCTTTCCCCTCCAGACCGGGGGATCTTGGAGGGCCACTACCTGGGGAGGAGAGGACAGCGCAGCAAGGCTGTTGAACAGGAAATGAAAAACATTCCAGCTCCCTAAGCAGTTATGTTGAACAATGGAAAGAAATGGAAGGAAAGTGGGGGTTGGCGGCAATCGGTCCACCATAGTTGGATCTATGGGTTGTACTATCACTTATGGAAGGAAGTTGAGGGGAATGGAGACGGGTTACTGGATACCCCTAGGGAGGCGAAGAAGGCAGCAGACTGTGAGGCGGGTGCCGGAGCACGGGGAATGGGGGCAACCACAGGTCGGGGGTGGCCAAAGGGTCGGCATCCGGGAGGGGGGGAGTGGGTGTGTGAGCGTCGCCCGGGGGGCATCGTCCTGGTCCATGGTGTCGTCCCCCTCTTCATCCTCGGCCTCAGACCCTCAAGTCTGCTGTGTTGGCTGGGAGGGGCGAGAAGGGCATGATCTATCAGTAGCGGGGTGGCCGCCGGAGCAGTTTGCACACTTGGAAGGGGAGGCCGGGCAGCAGCCGATGACGGGTTTGAGGAAGCCCAACTTGGGGCACGTTGGGTTTGGGTAGCGGTGGTTGGCCCTTGTGTGGTTCGATGCACAGATCGGGCAGACGGGGATGGTGGCAGTACATGCCGGCGCGGGGTGGCCATACTTCCAGCAATGCCTACATTGCATAAACTTGTTCTTAGAGACTGCGTTCTGAACGTTGCGGAGCTTGGAGTAGCGCAGGATTTTTGACCCAATGTGGGCCACATTGGAGGGGGCGACAATGATGACCACTGAGGTGGTGGCCTTGCGGAGGAGGGGGTCTGGTTGGAGGTAGCATGCACCAAAGATATCGACATCCTTGGCGTTTTGGATGGACTCAGCGAGTGCGGGGAAGAGGTCAGTCTGGTCCTGTAGGAGGAAGGCGACTGGCAGACCGTGAATGACAAGCTGCACTTCGTTGGGTGCGGGACGGAAGGGGCGGCAAGGATTGTCCCCGACAGCGAAGGACTGGTTGATTTTGTTGGCAAGCGCTTCATAGTAGGGGGAGTAACTGGTGGCCGGCGTGAGGGGGTCAGTGGCTGGGAGGGTGATCACGCCACGTGCATTGACAGTGGCTGAGAAGGAGACGGGGAAGGGACAGTTGGCCTCCCGGAGGACGGAGGCTACAATGTCGGGGGCGGTGGCCGCCAGGCGTGTTGCATCGGGGTGGGAGACCGGGGTAATGCGGGGTGCGAAGAAGCGACGTTCGGTAGCTGGTAAGGGGGTGGCCTCCCGGACCCGGGAGGGGGCGCCGCCCCACGCCGCGACTTGGGCTGCGGTAGTCGCCTTCTTCTTGCCCTTGGCGTTGGTCTGTTGTACTTGGCCCCTGGGGGGGGCTGCAGCGCTGGCGTAGGAGGAGGGGGGAGCAAGCGTGAGGAAGGAGGGGGCTGGGCCCGGGCGGAATGTAGACTCTTCCGGGAACTCACCCTGGGCAAACTGGAAAGCTGGAAAGGAGTGGGGATGTCTGGCTGCGAAAGTGCGTGGGTTACCATACCACACTCCATCAACCTGTACGGGGGAGTCGATGTCTTCGACCGGGATATCCAGGAGGTAGCTTGGGGGGGGCGGTACTTTGCTCCAGGGGGAGCAGGGGGGGGAGGGGGCGGCGGCGGGCGCCTTGTCTGTTTCGGAGGAGGGGGAGGAGGAGGGGGGCCCAGTGGTGCAACCGGGGGGCGTGCGGCCGACGCCGTGACCCTCAGAGAGAGGTCCCGGACAGTGGCTTCTAAGGCGGGGAGGGAGGAGGAGTCCCTGGGGGCAGCCGCAGAGGACTGCTCAAGGGCCTCCAGTCTTTGGATGATGCTGCTTATCCCAGAAAGGGCAGTGCAGACTAGTGGTAGGAGGATGACTTCGCCAGCAGATAGATGCAGAAGCTGGGCGTCGGTAGGGGGGGGAATCGGGGGGGCTGGCCTGTCGTGAGTGGCGGAGAGTGCGGGCTAGTTCATCCCTTATCAGGGTGAGATTATCGGGGGAGAGACGGGGTTGGAGCCCTTGACTCGTAGGGCGAGGCACGACTGGAGGCTCGAGAGCTAG
>LN891066.1:280840-294531 GCA_900010015.1 Tuber aestivum
AGGGAATCGGGGGGGGCTGCCTGTCGTGAGTGGCGGAGAGTGCGGGCTAGTTCATCCCTTATCAGGGTGAGATTATCGGGGAGAGACGGGGTTGGAGCCCTTGACTCGTAGGGCGAGGCACGACTGGAGGCTCGAGAGCTAGACCTTGAAGGGCCCGGACCAGGCCCCTCCATGGTAAAGGGGGCCGTGCGGGGTAGTGAGGGGGCTGTGCACTTAGAGACTGAAGCCTAAGCGAGGGAGGAATTAGGTGTGTGGAGATGGTTGCCACGCAAAACCCTGGAGTTTTAACTGGCCGAATGCGGTAATGTTTTCAAGCGAGAGGAAAGTAGAGGGCGCGGAGCGTGTTCTGAAAGCTAGGGAGGCACCTCGATATTTATATTCTACGTCTGGGTGGTTGCGGGCTACAACTATCTATCGCTAAACAATGTACCGTTCCTAATTTCTATCCCCTACTATCATACGGGGATCCCGTTTGACCCTGACAAACTTTACGTCTTGCTCGGACTACGGTCTCCATGCGTTGTCGTGTTTCCGCGAGGGCGTTTGAAACCTCTCCCGCGAAAACGCATGATTCCTTCGTCTCGGAGGTTTAGATATGAGCGAGTGGTCTCACCTTGAGCCAACTCGTCATCCTCTTTATTCTGACTGCAGTGATCAGCTCAGTCCAGAGTCTTATCAAATGCCTCGTTGCCTTCAC
This sequence comes from Tuber aestivum, assembly GCA_900010015.1. Classification (NCBI taxonomy): domain Eukaryota; kingdom Fungi; phylum Ascomycota; class Pezizomycetes; order Pezizales; family Tuberaceae; genus Tuber; species Tuber aestivum. The sequence continues at coordinate 281,538 of LN891066.1, forward strand.
AACTTGACTGCATTGACTTTAAGGACTTTCTGCCATGATCGGACTAGTCAACGTCGTAGGAAAGTTCCTCATCCACAGATAGGCCTCCGGTTGGTCCTACACTGTGCGAGCACTAGACTGGGCTCCGTCCTTTGTCCTTACGGGCACATCCCGATAACTCATTAGACTGTTGATGATTTTGTCCCAACACCTTCTGTCCATGTCCAAGGTGGTCAACCTCGCTTAGCCCTTAGCTCCACGGTTACCCGTCCGATTGACTCCATTCCACTTTTCAGACACGGCCTGAGGTCCCCTCTTATATCTCCTGCGAACAGCTTCTGGTCGGACGGATGGCGGCGACGTATATGGTGTTATGAAGCATGCTTTGTTTTCACCGTTTTATACTGTCGGGACACCAAATTCCGGCGACACTATTACTGTGCGCAGGGCGAACGGCGGAGCCGGAGGGGGGTGTTGGCTATGAAATCTTCGCGGTTTTCAGGAGGTCTGTGCGCGGGAAGGTCTGTGTGTTCATATGTGTAACAGTTGGTCATGGTACCAACCGAAGGGTATTATCATATCCTGAGCGACTGTTTTAACCACGTCGCAGGATACTAGTGACGAGTGCTGGTTGGTTCCTATCTCCAACCGTATAGGATGGGTATATAGCCATCCATTTTCCTTAGAAGCTTTCTCATCAAATCCTTCGATCTGGAGAGGTTTGTCTCGTTTCTCAGTGGGTATGCCTAATCGGCATACTAAGGCTTTGCTAATAACAAAGATATTAGAGCCCAAGTCTAATAATACGTGAATCGGTACTCAATCTTTGTTGGAATGAAGGTATGCCGTGCCTTTGGGGCACTTATATCGTTCCGGCTCTGGTATACTGGTTTTGGCTCGTTTGGCCCCCCCATAGGGGACCTGGTTGGTTGTTTGTCGTTTGCTCATAGTTGCGGGAGTGGTGATTGTTACCAGGCCAGCATGGTTTTGGCTACTAAAGCCTCCTCGGACAACCTTGGGACATTTCGCTTGATTACCCTCAATGACGATATTTAATCATACCGAACTCAGAAACCCAAACTGAGTCGAGCATCGACCTTTTAACCTGGCCTTAGGGTTTACTTTCGGTTCCCATCATGGGGGGACCCTCTGGGGCGAGCACGCTGTCCCCAGTTTTCCTCATCCTGATGATGGACTACCCCATTGCCGTTGCCATAGGTGCCCCTTCCCATACTTGCACCAGCCTTTCCTTGCGAGACGCCCCGTTTATGACTAATGCCTGTAGAGTCTTTGGACATTGGGTTGTCTTCCCTCCCGTAGAACTGTCTTAAACTGGTACGTCTTTCTGGGACTCTTTCTATCAGGTGTACTGCCTTGCTGAGTGCTCTATCGCCAGTTTCAACTCACATCAGTGTAACGGACAGGGTCGGAGGGTCGGGTAGCCCAAGGCACACCACGATCAGGACAGGCAGGAATCTGGAGACGAGGTCTAGGTGCGGGGGTACAACCGAAGCGAGTTGTATGAGGTTCCGAGTTCAGGGGCTCGGGGTCAGGGTTCAGGGGTTTAAGAGGACGCCAGATAGTAGAGAGTGTAATTCCAAGGTACAGGTGTCCGAATTCAATCTAAGTGCTTATTTTTACTCGCTACCGCCAAACCAGGGCTTATGAACGAGCGCCCCCCCGACCAGAGCTTAACACCGGTCGGGATCCACCGCTGGGACTGGGGCCCTGCTACCACCGCAAAATACAGGCAACTAAATACAAGATACCACAACCTCCGAACCCAGACTCTCCTGACCCGGTAAAGACACCGAAGTCACCCTACAAGCCAATACCTCCGTGAGCAAGCCGACACGAAAGCTAAAGTACAAGTCCATCAACAGTCTGGCACCCACCCGTTCCACCTAGCCAGGCCACGGGAATCCCAGCACAATCAAAAAATCCACTACCACTGGCAGCAATGCTCCAGCCTCGCGCCTCTTATCCGCATAAAATTCATAACAAATAAAATCCATCGCCATCAACCCCACCCGGCACCCAAGAAAGTGTTCCAGCACTGTCTCCCAAAATGGGCCATGACAGAGGGGCGGTCCGAAGCCAGTTTCCCCTAAGCAATCAATCGAGGCAGGCACAAAAACTAAACCCCTCGCACTGTAATAACCGACCCAAGAAACCCCTAGGGCGTCATTGTTATAGGTATCCCAACCTATGTAGAGCTGTCCATATCCACCTCTTCTCCATGTTCCTCCGCATCCTCAGACTCTTGGGTAGCTGGACGGGGGCGAGAAGGGTAAACAGATGAGTGGGATTCATGTGGGCCATCACAGTTCACACACCTTGGTGTAGTATGACTGCAGAGACGGCCTCGAAGGCGACAGGTAGCGGTGGGGCAGGAGTGATCCCCAGTAGAGTGAGGGAGGAGGCACCAGCGGCAGGAGGCAGGCAGGATGCATTTGATGCTGTGGTGGCCAAACTTATGACAGTTGGCACACTGGGTATATTTGTTGAAGCGTAGATGGCGCTCGGTGCGGTAGGTATTGGAGAAGGCAGAGAGGCGTTTGCCCATGAAGGAAGGAGCCTTGGGTCCAGTGATGGAGATAACCACCATTGAGGCAAGTTTGCCAATGCGTGCTAAATCAGAGGTAAGCCACCTGGGTTCCTCGGTAAGAGATAAGCCTGAGTTAAAAGTGGTGAGTTCTTGGGCAAGCGAGGCCAAAGAGGTAGAGGTAGCGATGCCATGCACCAGTAGCGGAGTGGCGGGGGTGTCAAGGTAGATGGTAGAGGTACCAGGAACGAGGAGCATAAAGGTGCCAACCTTGGTGTTGACAGTTGTGGCTCTAACCGTGTCCATAGTAGTGAGAGTGACATGCCCATCCCAGAAGGAGACAGACTGGATAAGAGTGGAGGCCAGGGCCTGGTTGATGCTATCGCGTAGCTGTACAGCAGAAATAGTGAGAGGGGTAGCATCTCTTTTGATGATAAGTCGACGCTCGCGCATGGTGAGGCCCTTTTTCTTGTCGGCAGGGGGCTTAACCAAGGTAGAGGAGGCTTTGGCTGGCTTGAGGCCAGGCTTTGCAGGTTTCTAAGAGGGCTGCCTCACCCTCCTAGCAACAGTAGCCCACAAAGGAGGAGCTGCTTGGCCGGGAGGCTGGGTGTGGGGAAGGGTAGGAGGTGGAGGAGGGACAGAGGGTTGCTCTGTGATAGAGGTAGTAGGAGGTGCCGGCGGGGCAGTGGTAGGAGCAGGCTGAGAGGGGATGGAGGCGCGAAGGTCGTCCAGTTCCTCAGTAAGGGCGGTGATGTGCTCGGTTGGCCCATCAGTCGCCTTCCTGTAGTCTTCGTGCAAAACTTGCATCATGTGGATAAGGATGGGAAAGGCTTTTCCAAATGTGAGTGGTGACTCAATGTGTTCTGCCTCTGCCAGATCTTCAAACATTTTTATGAAGGCGCCATTACAGCTCCCATCAAAGTCATCTGCTGAATATCGTGGTAAAGAAGTGGTGGTGCCACTGCGTGGGCGTTTAAGCGAGGGGTGGCCATGGGCCCGAAAGATAGGTGATAAGCAACCCTGCCCACAAAACTGTGAGGCCCCGTCAGGCTGGGTAGGAGGTTGCGGAATGAGAGGGGGTGAAGACCCCATGATGGAGGTGATGAAAGGAAACTTTGACCCCGGTTGGGCCAAAGAAAGGTATCGTGGTGGATAAGATAATTCCCTGGAACGTAAGAAAGGGTGTCCAAATTCAATCTAACTTTATATTTATACTCGCGCGTGCCTTACAGGCTTATGCTACGAGCGATCATCCCATCATAGACCTACCATAAGGGCAGGTGGGCCTCCGGCGGACCACAAGCGGACCGGAACCGCACTCGAAAGTAACGGCCTTGGGCCGGGGTCCCCATGATACAACGGCGCACGTAACAACTATAAACAAGACCATAAACCTCCGAACCCAAACCGTCCAGACCCATCAGAGACCCCGAAAGAACCCCATAAGCCACCACCTCCGCGAGCGAGCAAACACGAAAGCTAAGTACAAGCCCATCAACAGTCCCGATCACCCCCGCCCCAACCGACAAACCGACACCCAACACAACAGGAACAGAGCGACCAAAGTCCTTGGTCCTGCTAAGCGAGGGGAAGGTAGTTACGGCCCGCGGCCACCACAAAAATAAAATAAATCAAAATACAAATCCGGTCTGAATACCGTCCCGCAATCCCATCCTCCACAGCAGAAAATCCCCACGCCACAGAGCCGACCGCCCACCAGGAGGAAACATCGGGTGCGGCACCAACACCAACCCACGTGACCCCGCCAGGTCCCCAGCCACTGAGGAGGAATGCCACACTTGCAATGGGTGCGACCGCCAAGCCCCAGTGTTCAGCCAGGTTCCCAACCGGGCCGGCACACATCAGCCCCCACCAGGGGAGCCGAGAGCCAATCACCCCACACCACCCCAAATAATCAGGGGGGGGGGACAAATCTCAGGGTCAAAGCCATCCCCACCCCACATCACGGGGAAGGAGGAGACCCAAAAGAGACCGTAAATGCAAGCGACTGGACTATTATCACGAGAAACGGACGGGCGAAGGAGCGAGACGAGGACGACGAGCGACCGTGTATTCGAACCTTATCGATGTAGAACCGAGGTGCCGAAGCCCTCAGCCAACAGTGGAGAAAGGATGTCAGCGAAAGTAAACCTAAGCTATCCAGTCTCAAACCTGTGATCCCGTGGGAAGCCATGGATGCAACCCCCCTAAACCGACGAAACGAACGCGAAATCCTGCGGGGAAACGAAGACAGGAAAGCCGAAACTGTTTTACTGAAATGAAGGTCCAACTGTAAAGCGATGATCGAAACCATCAAAGAAGCCAGAGTAATTCCCGTGGGAAGCTCTTAGCCCAAGAAGGCTCCCAGGCCCGCGGGCGAGGAAGAAAGGGTGTCCGAAGGAGATTACCAGATTGCCTAAAGAAAGTAAAATATGAAGGGGCACACCCCTTTATATACTAAGAAAATCCTCCATGATCACTAATACAAAAGAAAGTTCTTGGCGTCGTGCGCTGCCGCGATTTCTCTATCTGGTTCCCTTATCTTCCGTTGCGCGGCAACGCATCCCATTCGTTCATACAAAGGAAATCCAATCATACAACCAAGAAAACCACCACCAATATATGCAACGAAGAACCTATGCATATTCTGTATCCATAGCCGGGTGGCCGTGACACTAGCTCCCATCTCCAGCGCCGAAGTCCCCTGAGGCGAATCATTCAGGTAATGGTCCAGGGTGGTGGGGGTAGCGTTCATGAAACCGATCCAGAGCTTGGAGGCCGTTGACAGAGTCAGCTGGTTCCCAGGTGGCTTCCGGATAACCCCTCCAGCGGATGAGGTACCGTAGGCGGTTCCGAACAAACTTGGCATCGAGGACCTCTTCCACCTGCCACTCTTGTTCTCCAGCGACTTCTACCGGCGGCGGGGGAGGTATTCTTTGACCGGGAAGAGGATCCTGGGAGGCGAGGTCGAGCAGGGAAACATGGAAAACGTTGTGGATCCTTATAGACGCTGGGAGGTCTAACTGGTAAGCATGGGTACCAATCTGGGCGAGGACAGAGTAAGGGCCAAAACCTTTGTCGTCAAGCTTTACTGAAGGTCGTTTGGTCTGGATGTTCTTGGCGTTTAACCAAACGTTGTCTCCCACCTGGAAGTGGGGTGCCGGTAGCCTTCCCTTGTCAGCATATTCCTGTGGTCTGTCCTGAGCAAAGGCGATCTCGGTACGTAGATGGTCATGGATCTCTTTGATACGGTCCACAAACGTCCCGGCAGTTGGCTCATCGGAGGTCTCCCCAGGGGTCTCCAGGAAGTCCATGCGGGGGTCATAGCCACAATTGGCGAAGAACGGAGACAAGCCGGTGGACTCAGAGGCATGGTTGTTAGCCATGAACTCAGCCATAGGGAGCCAGAGAGACCAGTCGTCTTGTTGGCAGTTGACAAAGGTCCTCAGGTATTGTGCCATGATAGCATTGGCACGTTCGGTTTGACCGTCGGTTTGGGGATGGAAGGCCGCTGACATTTTTCTCTCTACCTGGAGCCGTTCGCATACGGTTCTCCAGAAGTCAGCCGTGAACTGGATGCCTCGGTCGGAAGTGAGTGTCTTTGGTAGGCCATGATGTTTCCAGATGTGGCGGAGGTATAGATCGGCGAGCGTGGGAGCATCGATGGTGGTCCAGCTGGCGATTAGGTGGCGCATCTTGGACATTCGGTCTACCACCCCTAGGATAGCGTCATTTCCTTGACTCCATGGTAGGCCGGTAACAAAGTCCATGGAGATGTGTTCCCAGGGACGGTCGGGTATTGGTAGGGGGCGTAGGATGCCAAAGGGGGCGTGCCGGGAGGTACGACTTCGTTGGCATATATGGCAGTTGGCTACAAAGCGACCTATGTCCCGCCTTATCCCGGGCCAAACGTAGCGTCGGGACATGAGTTCGTGGGTCTTAGCACGTCTCGGGTGCCCTGCTGAAGGCTGGTCATGGGAATCCTGTATAAGCCGTAGGCGCAGTTCGTCGTGTTGGGGGACGTAGATGCGATCATGGTAGAGCAGCCGATCCCCATCGCGTTTACATTCATTGAGTGACAGGAGACGGGAGTGTCTGTCGCCATTGTCTAGGGCACGCAGAACCTGGATTGGAATCCTGTCACCTTTATAGGCCTCTTTCCAAAGTTCTTCAATGGGGGACGCTCCGGTAGGGAGCGTAATGTTCGCCAACAAACTCAGAGACTGAGACTTCAACACCACTCGAGTTCGATGGTTTTGCCGTTCCTCCGCTTCCTTAGGGGTCTCATTCTTCATACGAGTCAGGGCGTCGGCTTTGCCATGCAGCTTTCCAGGCTGATACTTGATCTTGTACTTGGACTGGGACAGGAACTCGGACCACCGGGCTTGTCGATTGTTCAACAGCCTCTTGGTGGTGAAGTGCTTGAGGTTGAGGTGGTCTGTAAGGATTGTTACCAACCTCCCCCGGAGATAACACCGCCATTCCTCGAAGGCCCTGACGACGGCCATTAGCTCCTTGTCGTATATGTCGTAGTTGCATTCGGCGGGGCTGTGTTTGCGAGAGTAGAACGCAACAGGGTGGAGATGTCCACTACCGTCCTTTTGGGACATGACGCCGGCAGAGACGGAGTCAGAGGCGTCGGTTTCGATGATAACTTCCTTAAAGCAGTCGAAGTCGGCTAGGACTGGGGTAGTAGTAAAGGCTTCTTTTAATTTTTCGAAGGCTTTCTGACATTCGGGGGTCCAGACAAAGGGTCGGTCCTTTTTGGTGAGGGCAGTGAGAGGACGTGCCAGGCGGGAGAAGGCGCGAATGAAACGTCGGTAGAAGTTGCCGAACCCTAGGAAGGCACGTACCTCGCGTACCCGGTCGGGTACGGGCCACGTGATGACCGTTTCTACTTTGACATTGTCCATCCGAATACCTTCGGGGCTGATGATGAAGCCAAGGTATTCTACGTGGGTGACATGAAACTCGCATTTCTGGGGTTTGAGTTCGAGATCAGCATCTTGTAGGGCCTTCAGTACCCAACGGACATGTTCGACGTGTTCTTCCTCTGTTTTGCTGTAGACAAGAATGTCGTCGAGGTATGCAGTGCAGAACTGATCTAGTCCCTGACGCAGGACCTTATTGATGAAGGCTTGGAATGTGGCGGGGGTGTTAGTGAGGCCAAAGGGCATGACATTGGAGTCAAAGAGTCCATAGCGGGTACGAAATGCTGTTTTCCAACGATCCTTCTTTTTCATCAGGACCTGGTTGTAGGCTCCACGGATATCCAGCTGGGAGTAGATTTTAGCATCAGCGATATTCATGAAGGTCTCAGTTAGCAGGGGGAGTGGGCCACGGTCTTTGATGGTTTCTTCATTCACGCCGCGGTAATCAACGCAGAGTCGCAGGGTGCCATCCTTTTTCTTGATAAAGAGCACCGGGGATCCGGCAGAGGAGGTAGAGGGACTAATGAAACCCTTGTCCAGGTTTTCGTCGATCCATCCTTTTAGGGCAGCCAGCTCGGGTGGGGACAGATTGTATAGTGGGCCAAAAGGAGGCGTGAATCCAGGCTTTAGGGGTATTTCGTGGTCCACTCCGGGGCGGCTTGGTGGTAGTTGGGTCTGTTCCTTTTCCAGGAACACGGGCAGGAAGTCATGGTACTCAGGAGGAACAATCTCTTTGACCTCCTGTTGTTCCAATACTGTATGGTCCAGGGCACGTTGGATGGCGTAGGCCTTGAGGAAATGGGGGATCTCATACTCAATCCCTTGGATACCCGTCACGTCAGGGGTGCAGTGCTTGAGGCAGTAGTCTGATTCAATGGTAATGGCGTTGGAGGCGAAGCGTATTGTGACGTCGTGTTGTTTCAGCCAGGGGATACCCAGGGTAAGGGGGTAACCACCAAGCTTGGTGATAAAGGCCGGGATGGATTCTAGGTGGTTATTTATTTTGTGGTTGAAACGGGCGATATGGGTAATGGCCCCTGAGCTAATGGGTCTCCCATCTATGACGGAAAGGTGGACAGGTGTTTTGAGTTGGGATAGGGGTAGGTGGTGACGACTAGCGAAGTCTATATCCATGAAAGCATAACCAGTTGCTCCAGAATCGATAAGGGCGTGGGCTCGAATTACGTGTTGGTTGTCTATAATGTCACAGGCGACTACCAAGTGGTTATCCTCAATTCCATTTTCCATTTCGTTCAGAGATAAACTAGAAATAACTAAACCAGGAGAAGACTTAACATGTCCCATGTCAGTGCCGATGGCTGCACATGGGACCACTAGTTTTCCGACTCTTCTTGGGCAGGGAGGGGCTCCTCAGGAGCGGGGGCGGTGTATGTACCGGCCCCGTGGAGGAGGCGGGGTCCCTTGTTGGGACAAGCACGAGCCATGTGTCCGTGTCCCCCACAGTAGAGACAGAGGCCCCGGCTAATCCGGTATTGCCTTTCGGCAGTGGTGAGCTTTCGACGACCTGTGGAGAGGTCCATGGGGCCGGATGCGGTGCCCGTAGCTGTGGAAGGTGGGGGTGGAGCAGGAGCAGGAGTGCGAGGAGTAGCGGGGGTGGAAGTCCTCCAAGAAGATGAGGAGGAGCTTTTCTTTTCGGCAGCGCGGGCACGGACATTGTTGTCCAGCTGCGTGAGGAGGGAGAGGTAATCATTAAAGGATTCAGGGACGGGGAAGACGTGTACCAGAGCGTCTTTCAGTTCTGTGCTGAGGCCCTGGTAAAGGGAGCTGCGTTTGGCGGCATCGTTCCAGAGGGTGTCAACGGCGAGCCGTTGGAAATCGGCAAGGTACTCCACGAACGGGCGGTTCTTTTGCTGGAGGCTCCTCAGAGCACGTTTGGCTGTCTGGACCCTGTTGGGGTCACCAAAGGCTTGCTCCAGCTCAGAGTAGAGGGCGTTCAAGTTTTCGAGATTAATACAATCGGGCAAGACCAAGTGTTGGATCTGGATGAAGGCACGTCCACGGAGGAGACCGATGGCGTAACCTAGGCAGTGCTGTTCACTGGTGAACCGGTGGCTGTCACCCTGGAGTTTCATCCTCAGCTCGGTGAGGAAGGGGCAAAGTTTCTCGGTTGTACTGTCGAAATGTTCAGGGTCGGGGATTGAGACTTGTTTCCTGCCACCAGCGGGGGCTGCGGTACCGGGAGCGGGCATGAGGGCAAGGGCGGTGTTCAAGGACGTGATGGTAGCATTGGCCTGCATAAGGCTGGCTTCGACGATAACGAGACGGGCCTCGAGGCCTTGGCCTTCGGTACGGGCATCGTCTCGTTCTTGGAGGAGGAGGTTGCATTGTTGTTGCAATTGTTGGTACTGGGGAGTCTGTTCTGGTGGGACAGGGGTGGCTTGACGAGGAGGAGGAGCAGGTGCATTCAGGATCTGGCGGGCCAGGTTTCTGGCAAGATAGAACTGGGCCTGGAGTTGTTCTTGGTCGAGACCTTGGGCATGGTCATCTCCCAGATTTGCGAGGGTATGAAGAGGACCAGTGATGTCGTTAGAGAGGTGGGACGTGGCCATGGTGTGGTGTGGGTTGGGTCCTGGTGGACGCAATCTTGTGTAACGGACAGGGTCGGAGGGTCGGGTAGCCCAAGGCACAGCACGATCAGGACAGGCAGGAATCTGGAGACGAGATCTAGGTGCGGGGGTACAACCGAAGCGAGTTGTACGAGGTTCGGAGTTCAGGGGCTCAGGGTCAGGGTTCAGGGGTTCAAGACGACGCCAGATAGTAGAGAGTGTAATTCCTAGGTACAGGTGTCCGAATAATATCTAAGTTTATTTATACTCGTCGCGCCAAAACATGGCTTATGATCAAGCACCCCCCTGACAGGAGCTCACGCCGGCCGGGATCTACCGATGGGACTGGGGTCCTGCTACCCCCGCTAAAAACAGGCAACTAAATACAAGATACCAAAACCTCCGCACCCAAACCATCCTGACCCGTCAGAAACACCAAGGCAATTCCACAAGCCAACACCCCCGCGAGCAAGTGACACACGAAAGCTAAGTACAAGTCCATCAACAGTCCTAGCACTTACCCGTCCCACCTAGCCAGGCCACGGGAATCCCAGCACAATCAAAAAATCACTACCACCAGTAGTATTACTCCAGTCTCGCACCAACATTCCTCATAACATCATAACAAATAAAATCCACCACCATCAACCCCACCCGGCACCCAAAAAAGCGTTCCAGTACTGTCCCTTAACAGGGCCATGACAAAGGGGCGGTACGAAGCCAGTTTCCCCTAAGCAATCAGTTGAGGCAGGCCTTTAACAGCCCACCCCTTGTACCGTAATAACTAACCCAAGCCACCCCTAGGGCATCATTGTCATAGGTATCCCAACCTATGCTGAATCGTCCATGTCCACCTCTTCCTCATGTTCCTCCGAAGCCACAGATTCTTTGGTATCTGGACGGGGGCGTGAAGGGCAGACAGGTGAGTGTGATTCGTGTGGGCCATCACAGTTCACACACCTGAGTGTGGTATGGCTGCAGGGACGGCCGCAAAGGCGACAGGTAGTGGTGGGGCAGGAGTGATCCCCAGTAGAGTGCGGGAGGAGGCACCAGTGGCAGGAGGCTGGCAAGATGCATTTGATGCTGTGGTGTCCAAACCTGTGACCGTTGGCACACTGGGTGTATTTGTTAAAGCGTAGACGGCGCTCGGTGCGGTAGGTGTTGGAAAAGGCAGAGAGGCGTTTGCCCACAAAAGAAGGAGCCTTGGGTCCAGTGATGGAGATAACAACAGTTGAGGCGAGTTTGCCGACACGTGCTAAATCTGAGGTGAGCCACCTAGGCTGTTCAGTAAGAGATAAGCCTAAGTTAAAGGTAGTGAGTTCTTGGGCAAGCGACGCCAAAGAGGTAGAGGTAGGGTTGCCATGGACCAGAAGCTGGGTGGCAGGGGTGTCGAGGTGGAAGGTGGAGGCACCAGGAATGAGGTGCAAAAAGGTGCCAACTTTGCTGTTGACAGCTGTGGCTCTAACCGTATCCATAGTAGTGAGAGTAACGTGCCCATCCCAGAAGGAGACAGACTGGATGAGAGTGGAGGCCAAAGCCTGGTTGATGCTGCCGCGTAGCTGCACAGCAGTGATGGTGATGGGGGAAGCGTCTCGTTTAATGATAAGCCGACGCTCGCGCATAGTGAGGCCCTTTTTCTTTTCGGTAAGGGGCTTAGCCGAGGTAGATAAGGATTTGGCTGGCTTTGGGCCAGGCTTCGTGGGTTTCTGAGGGGACTTCCTTGCCCTCCTGGTGACGGTAGGCCAAGAGGGGGGGACTGTTGGGCCAGGAGGTAGAGTAGGAAGTACAGGAGGTAGGGGAGGAACAGAGGGCTGCTCAGTACTGTAGGTGGTAGGAGGTGCCGGCGGGGCAGTGGTTTGAGCAGGCTGAGAGAGAGTGGAGGCGCGAAGGTTATCCAGTTCCTCAGTAAGGGCGGTGATGTGCTCGGTTAGCCCATCAGTCGCCTTCCTGTAGTCGTCGTGCAAAATTTGCATCATGTGGATAATAAGGGGAAAGGCTTTTCCAAAGGTGTTTGGCGCTTCGAACCCTTGTGACTCAAAGAACTCATCAAACATGCTCATGAAGGCCCCGTTGGGCTTATCAAAGTCATCCCGTGAGTATCGTGGTAGAGAGGTGGTGGTGCCACTGCGTGGGCGTTTAAGTGAGGGGGGGCCCTGAGGCCGAAAGATAGGTGATAAGCAACCCTGCCCACCAAACTGTGAGGCCCCGTCAGGCTGGGTAGGAGGTTGCGGAACGAGAGGGGGTGAAGACCCCATGATGGAAGTGATGAGGAGAAACTTTGACCCTGGTCGGGCCAAAGAAAGGTATCGTGGTGGATAAGATAATTCCCTGGAATGTAAGAAAGGGTGTCCGAATTCAATCTAAGTTTATTTATACTCATCGCGCCAAAACATGGCTTATGATCGAGCGCCCCCCCAACAGGAGCTTAACGCCGGTCGGGATCCACCGCTGGGACTGTGGCCCTGCTACCCCCGCAAAATACAGGCAACTAAATACAAGATACCGATCCTCCGGCCCCATACCATTAACCACTCCGGTGAGTCAGCACCAACACCAAAGCGAAAGTACAAGTCCATCAACAGTCCAGCACCCATCCGCCCCACCTATCCAGGCCACGGAAATCCCAGCACAATCAATAAATTACTACCACCGGCAGCATTGCTCCGATCTCGCACCTCTTATCCTCATAAAATTCATAACAAAATAAATCCACAATCATCAACCCCACCCGGCACCCAAGAAAGCGTTCCAGCACTGTCCCCCAAAGAGGGCCATGACAAAGGGGCGGTACAAAGCCAGTCTCCCCTAAGCAATCAGTCGAGGCATATGCCCCTTGCACCGTAATAACTAACCCGAGACACCCCTAGGGCGTTACCATTATAGGTATCCCAACCTATGTAGAGCCTTCCATATCCACCTCTTCTCCATGTTCCTCCGAAGCCACAGATTCTTGGGTATCTGGACGGGGGCGT
>LN891066.1:294652-321271 GCA_900010015.1 Tuber aestivum
TAAGCAATCAGTCGAGGCATATGCCCCTTGCACCGTAATAACTAACCCGAGACACCCCTAGGGCGTTACCATTATAGGTATCCCAACCTATGTAGAGCCTTCCATATCCACCTCTTCTCCATGTTCCTCCGAAGCCACAGATTCTTGGGTATCTGGACGGGGGCGTGAAGGGCAGACAGGCGAGTGGGATTCATGTGGGCCATCACTGTTCACACACCTGGGTGTAGTATGGCTGCAGGGACGGCCACGAAGGCGGCAGGTAGCGGTGGGGCAGGAGTGATCCCCAGTGGAGTGAGGGAGGAGGCACCAGCGGCAAGAGGCAGGTGAGGTGCATTTGATGCTGTGGTAGCCAAACTTGTGGCAGTTGGCGCACTGGGTGTATTTGTTGAAGCGTAAACGACGTTCGGTACGTAGGTCTTGGAGAAGGCAGAGAGGCGTTTGCCAACAAAGGAGGGAGCCCTGGGTCCAGTGATAGAGATGACAACAGTTGAGGTGAGTTTGCCGATACGTGCTATATCAGAGGTGAGCCATCTTGGCTGTTCAGTAAGAGACAGGCCAGAGTTGAAAGTAGTAAGTTCCTGGGCGAGTGAAGCCCGAGAAGTAGAGGTAGCGATGCCATGTACCAGAAGCTGGGTGGCAGGGGTGTCGAGATGAACGGTAGAGGCACCAGGAATGAGGTGCAAGAAGGTGCCAACTTTACTGTTAACGTTTGTGGCTCTGATCGTGTCCATAGTGGTAAGGGTAACGTGTCCATCCAAGAATGAGACAGACTGGATAAGAGTGGAGGACAAGGCCTGGTCGATGCTGTCGCGTAGTTGTACACCAGTACTGGTGAGGGGGGTAGCGTCCCGTTTAACAATAAGCCGACGCTCGCGCATGGTGAGGCCCTTTTTCTTTGTGGTAAGGGGCTTAGCCGAGGTAGAGGAGGGTTTGGCTGGCTTGGGGCCAGGCTTTGTAGGTTTCTGAGAGGGCTTCCTTGCCCTCCTAGCGACAGTAGCCCAAAGAGGAGGAGCTGCCGGGCCAGGAGGTTGGGTCTGGGGAAGGGGAGGAGGTGGAGGAGGTGGAGGAGGGACAGAGGGTTGCTCTGTGGTGTCTGTAGTGGGAGGTGCCGGCGGGGCAGTGGTAGGAGCAGGCTGAGAGGGGATGGAGGCATGAAGGGCATCCAGTTCCTCAGTAAGGGCGGTGATGTGCTCGGTTAGCCCATCGGTCGCCTTCCTCTAGTCTTCGTGCAAAATTTGCATCATGTGGAGCATAACTGGAAAGGCTTTTGCAAAACTGAACGGTGCTTCAATTTTCTGTTCCTCTGCCAACCGTTCAAACATGCTCATGAAGGCACCGTAAGGGCCTTCAAAGTCATCTTTTGTGTATCGATTTAGGGAGGTGGTAGTGCCGCTGCGTGGGCGTTTAAGTGAGGGGGTGCCTTGAGCCCGAAAGATAGGTGATAAGCGACCCTGCCCACAAAACTGTGAGGCCCCGTCAGGCTGTGTAGGAGGTTGCGGAACGAGAGGGGGTGAAGACCCCATGATGGAAGTGATGAAAGGAAACTTTGACCCCGGTCGGGCCAAAGAAAGGTATCGTGGTGGATAAGATAATTCCCTGGAACGTAAGAAAGACTGTCCGAATTCAATCTAACTTTATATTTATACTCGCAGGCGCCTTACAGGCTTATACTATGAGCGATCATCCTATCATACGCCTACCATAAGGGCAAGCGGGCCTCCGGCGGACCACAAGCGGACCGGAACTGCCTCGCAACTCACAGCCTGGGGCCGGGGTCCCCACAATACACCGGCGCACTCCTCCAAACAACTACCATACAAAGCGTACAAGCCTCCAAGTCCCAACCATCAACACCTCCGCGAGCGAGCAAACACGAAAGCTAAGTACAGAACCCATCACCGACCCTCGCCTCCCCCGCACCAACCGACAAACCGACACCCAACCCAACAGGAACAGAGCGACTGAGGTCCTTGGTCCTGCCAGGCGAGGGGAAGGCAGTTACGGCCCGTAACCATCCCAAAAATAAAATCAATCAAAAAAATATCAAATCCAGTCTCAATACCGTCCCGCAAGTTCCATATCATCCTCCACAGTAGAATCCCACCCATCACCCCCCACCAACCCGCCCGGAGAGTACCCTAGCTCAGCGAACTGTTCAGGGGTAAACTCCTGGAGAGCGGCGAACGTACCATCCAGCGCAGCCCTCGAGACAGAAGCCGAAGCCTCCCCCCACTCCAGGCCACGCCCCCTCCCGGATCGCCTTTTGCGCCGCCGACCACCAGAAGTACTAGACTCCCTGCCAGCAACATGCCCAACCCCACTCCGCACTCCCTCCTCCTCCACCAGTGCCCGCTTTCTAGCCTGCTGCCCCGGCAACCTCAACTCCAGGAAGTCAGACATGCTAACTCCCACACTCGGAGGCGAGCTCACAGCTCGACGCCCTACAGGCGCCACCTAAGGGAACCGAGTCTTGTACCGCCCCACCACATGCGGGTTCTCGCCCTTAGGCCAATGCCCACGGGGAAAGTGCCCGGGGGGGAGGTCCGGACCCAAAGCAACATCCACCAATACCGTAACCACCGAGCCGTCCGACGAGACAGACCCATCAACCGATCCTTCATCGACGGGGGACAAAGGCAGCTCCAGTCCGGCCAGGGGGGGGGAAGAACCGACGAACAAATTTGCGAGCACAGGCGCATCATCAGCCACCCATGATGCCTCACTGGCAGGGCCAGCCACCACCCCAGGCTCAGCCACGAATGGCTCAGGCGCCTGCATCCCCGAAGGGAAGGACGCCACCGGGGGTAGCCGTACCGTAGCTACCTCCTCTTCTTCAGCCACCCCCCCGCTGGGAGGCAGCGTCATGTCCCCTGACCCGCCGAACGGAGGGGATGGTGAACGCCTAGCCGCAACCAAGCCCGCACGCTCCTGTTCCGACAAGTGGAGTCAACGAGACAGTACCGAGACGTGGTGGCGAAGGCGGGAGACCTCCTTCCGAAGAAGAGAAGCCTCATCGACCGACGCCGAAAGGGAAGACAAGGCCGCAGCGACCTTGACCGCCGAAAGGGAAGAACCTCGCTTAGACATCGAAGCGACCGACCGAAGCGAATGAACGAGGGAAACGAAGAACATAAAGGCAACAAACATAAGGACAAAGCCTTACGAGGTTAATAAATGTAAGCGAAGGTGAAAATTCCTTCACGAACAAGACCTGAAGTTATCGTGAGATAAAGTCAGCGACGACGTGGAGTTTAGGTGGATCCTTGGAACGTAAGAAAAGGTGTCCGAATTCAATCTAAGTTTATTTATCCTAGTCGCGCCAAAACATGGCTTATGATCTAGCTAACATCCCTCATAACCCATAAATCATAACAAAATCACTACCATGTCAAAACATCTCGCAGCCCTCCGCCCAAACATAAATCCAAAAATCACTACCAACAGGCTCACGGGCGCTCAGACCGCAAGCAGCCTCCCGGATTAACGCGTCTTCCTGTCTCGTAAAACCTATCCATCACCAACACCGCCATCAGCAATTTCAGTCTCCACATACTCAACAAAGGAAAGATACAATCTATCCCAACACCGTGTCGTGTTCCTCCAATGACCCGAAATATCAATAAACATGCCACCACAACAACAACAGCGGGGACCTTTAACATGCTCATACCCCCTAGCCCAAGCCAACACATGCGAAATCTGTTCACCAAACTCCATGTCACCCCACCCCTCAAACGCCCGAACCCAGTACAAACTCATACAGCGATCCAGACATGGCGGGGAGTCGGCGAAATGTCGAACGAAGGCTTCTCGTCGCGAGCGGGGCCCCGAAGCACTGGTGACAGTGTTATCACAACCACGGCAAACCGTATCGCCTTCAGGGACGAAAAACCACTTATTGCCCCCGATCCTCGCAGCAGGCAACCTGCAGTAGCCATATTGGTGTGTCGTGGAACATCTAACACATTCCCACCCGTTTTCCTTGACGATTAGCTGCCCGTTCCGCTCCACCAGGAGTGTTCCATCAAACGGATTCCCGGCAACCACCAGTTCACCATCCGCCTCAATGACACTCTTCGGGATTCCCAGTCCCAGCCATCGGTGCCCCCTCCACCATTCTTGCCACTCTTTGACTTTTCCGTCCTTAAACAGCGTGTCTGCCGAGGGCCGGTCCCGAAGGTAGCGCATAGTCCTGATCCAATGATCCCGATTGTCGCGGCCAGGGCAGTCATCGTGTCCTATCAGTCCAGTGCCGCTTCGTATCCGTATCAAAACATACGCGTCTAGTCTCGTAAGCCCCGTCAGGTGCCGCGGCGCGCTGGGTGACCATTCGTAGTAGCCGTGGCCCTGTATTCGATGCCACTCAGCCCAGTCGTGTCTGCGCAGCTCGCGCGCCATCGCAGCGTGTCCGATGCCGAAGCTAACACCCTCCCAGTCAGTGGGTCTCAGCACATGTGACACACACTCCTTTGCCTTCAAGTCAACCAGTTCGTTCCCAGCAATGCCAGTGTGCCCCAGGACCCACTCGCAGTGTACCTTCCCGCACTCATTCAGCAGGGGGGCGAGTACTTCCCAGGCCTCCGCTGAGTCGCCTTCAGGGAATATCTTCTCGATCAACATCAGCGCAGGGACACAATTCAAAAAGATATGGGCGTTAGCTCCGGGGTGAACCTCCTTCAGGTATCTCAAGGCCCCCACGACCGCAAACAGCTCACATTCCACAATGCTCCATGATGGGGGCACTGCCTGTCCCATCACACGTACGCCACCTCGATAGTATACAGCCCATGCAGCACCGGCCTTGCCCGAATGCTTGGACCCATCAGTGTACACCACCACCCCCGGTGAGTTCATCAGGTCAGTAATCTTCCCATTATGTCGGGCATTGATCACTTCCTTGCCTTTACCGATGACAACCGTTGGTCGCTGCCGCAACTCGACGTCCGAAGTTTGTCGTTGCGCCACCATGCCCTCTTCCTTCCATGTCAACCTAATGTGTCCGAACCAAGGGTGGTCGGCACAATGTCGAAGGTTGATGAACCGGCTGTAGCATCGCCGCTGGAGGTACCGTCCCTGTACATGAGCCGGCGGCACGCCGAACTCGGCCAACAAAATATGGTTAGCCAGCTTAAAGGGGGTACGGAACACTGAACGCAGGCAGTTGTTGACATGGACCTGAATCTGTTTCACATACAACTTATAATCGGTTACAAATTCAAGCCCGTAGTATACGGTCAGGCGGTAGGCTGCTTGCACCAAACGGTAAGTTTCCCACGCTCCAATTCCACCCACACCACCATATCTCCGTCCCAACGCCATCACCCTCCTTCTCACATCCAAACCCCTATCCAACCAATACCTCATATGAGCCGAAAAATTAAGGAAAACATTAAACCTATACCCAAGTACCCTCAGATCCTCAGCCGGTTCAACCAATTCCCCTTTCAGTTCCATCCCATCCCAAGCCCTATCCCCAAACCCAATCCACTGGGTCTTAAGGGCACTGAAACCCATACCACGAGCCCTTGCCACCCTATCGAGGTCCGAGAACAGCTCCTCTGCATGCCCTTGAGCTGCCCTCTGACTCCTGGCAGCTACCAGAACTACCCCGTCATCCACATAGGACACCACCACATGTCGCACACCCGGTGTGTACCGCAACCTAGGCGAGAAAATATCGGCCACATATGCACCGAACAGGAACGGGGACAGGGGAGACCCCTGTGGGATACCTTTGCTCATATGGTACCTCTTAGAAACCCGCCCGTTAAACTGGAACCGAACTGTCCTGCTAGCACACCACCGCCGTATCCAACGACACAGTGTAATGGTGCATCCTCTTGCCATCAAAAAATCGGAGAGGAGGTCAATATTAATGTTATCAAACCCTCCTTCTACATCCACTGACAGCATCATCCTGTGGTAGCCTTCATTGTGCTTCAGGAACTCAAAAACCACTGCCATGGCATCGTGGACACCCCGTTTTCGCCGCGAGCCGAACTGGGTGTCACCCAACTCCAGGCACTGTGCCAGCCTAATGAGAATCACCCGTTCTCCCACTTTGGCCATGACTGGCAACAGGTGGATCATCCTTCATGCTTTGACCACGTCGTATCGTGGTTTGCCAACCTTGGGGATGAGTACTACTTTGGCCTCATGCCAGTCCGGGACATCGTATCTCAGTCCATGGTCCAGCATCCGCCTCATGTCCCCAGGACACTCTCTCTTCCAGAACCTCAAAAATGGGTACCCCATATCATCCAACCCCGGACCCGTGTTGGTGGGTGATCCCTGTAGTGCCAGTTCCATTTCCCGGGCAGATTCCATAATCACCTCCGCCGGAGCCCATTCAGGCTGAGCCTCCGGTTCCAGTTGTGCTGCAACGGCATCCGAGATGTCTTCATGGGTTGCCGCAACCGTGCCATCAGATAGCTCCATAGCCGGTAGTGTCCTTCTGGCATCCAAGCGCTGCACCATTTTAAACACAGCGGGGTCCTCGGCCTGGCTCAACTGTCCACAGATGTATTCGAACCGTGCCTGGATCACTGAAGCCCTATACACAGACCTCGCTAACCGGTAGTCAGTATTGTAGCCGGGGTCCCGTCGCCCAAACCGCCTCAACCTCCGGACATCCTTTCGCATTCGTTCCAGCTCGGGTGTCCACCATTGGCATGGAACCCTACTGGGCGGAGGCCTAGGTAGTGCATCGACAATCCCTCGAGCCGCAGCCCA
Source organism: Tuber aestivum (assembly GCA_900010015.1). Lineage (NCBI taxonomy): Eukaryota > Fungi > Ascomycota > Pezizomycetes > Pezizales > Tuberaceae > Tuber > Tuber aestivum. The sequence goes on from LN891066.1 coordinate 301,385, forward strand.
AAGACCGTCATTCGGTACACCTTCCAAAGCTTTAAGTTCCGCGGCGACTTTCTCCCAGCAGACCTTTTTCCACGCCGGGCGTGTCCTAGTCATATCAGTGGGTGCTGTCACATCCAACTTAATCAGCTGTCCCATGTGTTCACACCCAACAATGTCGCTGTACCGATGTCGAATCGAGTTCGCATAATGTATGCATAAGTCAATCCTCGAGATGTCGCGAAAGGTAGGCTCGGCAGGGAAGGTCATGTTGTACCCGTTGTCCTGCATCCATCCCCTCAACTATCCTCCCCTGTGGTTCCAGCCGGCAGGGTCCCAGTATGGGTCTCGGGCATTCCAGTCGTCCAATAACACATCGCACCCGACCAACTTTCCTAACTCCCCGCAAAACACCTCCTTACCATCTTTCGGCGGGAGGTAAACGCCAGCAAGTCTCCTCTCCACCCCATTATCATAACATCGCACCAAAGAAAAACATCTCTCATGCCCCACCACATCAAAAAGCCCACACAAAGCCGAGCGCACAAAAACCTCAACGCCTGAACCCCTAACAAATGAAATCAAATCCCACCCGTTAGCTTCATGTGGCACATGCAAACCATCCGCATCCACAGGTGGTTCCAAAACAAAAAACAAATCAACATAAGGAAACAACTCAAATGCCGCCTCCCGATTCCTCACCCCCTTCCCAACGTTTAATGCAAGGGTCGTAAAATGCATTAATAATGGAATGAGGCCGGAGCCTCTGCGGAACCACGTGAGCTCACCGAGCCCTCACCATGAGTAGTCGTATACCCTACAACAATGGGGTTATCAAGCATGCCGCTCACATACTTGCTCTGGTCAAGTCTCCCAATTCCTGGCAGACCATTCTTCTTGGTAGGCGGCGGGGGGGACACAGGAGGGGGTGGGGGAGGGGAGGGGGAGGGGTCAACTTCCTTGCCCTTGGATGACGAGGCCTTTCTGGCACGTCTTTCCTCCTTGCAGTCCTTCCTCAAGTGCCCTTCCTGGCGGCAGTTGTAGCATTTCCTAGCCACTCTATCATTCTCGCAGTTATGGAACACATGTCCTACCTCATAGCAATTGCTACATTTCAGTGCTTTCTTGCACTCGAAACCCATGTGCCCAACCTTGCCGCATTTCCTGCATTTCCCGGCAAACTTCCCAGATGGCACTATAGCAGCTTGTGCCTCGGAAGCCTCCAACTCCTTGCAGTATTCCTCGTCCCTTGACTCCCCTGCAGTCTCCCTTCGGTTCCGCCTCATTGTTCGATCGGAGAAACCTTTGCGACTAGTGTCGTCAACTGTCTCAGGCGACGGGGCCGACTGCGGGAGGGTGGGCGGGGTGCCTCGGGTTTCCGTGGCCGTAAAAGACAGGTGACCGGTAAAGTGGTCCGACCTGTCACACAATAAACAAAGCCTGCGGGTGTGGAAACAAGCATTCCCTTTAACACCAGGGCAGTTAATCATGCCACACTCATGGTCCTTAGACAGGTGTGACCCTAAACAAAATCGGCAACGGGAGGGCAAGGCGCAGGTAACCTGCATGTGCCCAACCTGGAGACACTTCTGGCACACCACCGGAGGGCGATGCTCCATAAAAGTCCTCACTGGTCTGGGGCGACCCCTCAAACAAACAGTGCCCTTAGTCAGCGCTTCCAAAATGGCATCGTTCTTTTCAACGACAAACCGGATACCACAGGTAGTGGCATTGTTTTGTCTCAAGGCCTTAGCCGATCCCAACAGGGCTGGACGTCCGGCTGTGTTGACACCGGGGTTGGACTGCTCCATATCCAGGCAGAGGCCATCGTATGCCTCATCCCCAGTCCAGGAATCCACCTTCCACACAGAACCGTGGCCAGTGTCGGCCAAGGGAACCTGACCAACACGAATGGTAATCTTGTCCATGTCACGTTGGAATTCGAAATCCGGGATAGCCAGCTCCTTGAGGAGGATCATCCGAATCCGTTCCAGTTGTCCTTGGATCTGGCCAACCTCATGCTGTGCGAGGGTCATGAAGATACAGCCTATCGGGGTCCGGAAAACGGCCTCTTTAATATACGGGACTGTCCCCGCAACTCTGCCCTTATTGGATAGGAGAATGTTGATGCGAGACCGAATGGTCTCAGTCGTAACGCCGTCTGGGAGTTCCACTGACTTCCTGTTCAGGAACCTTATAGTGAGCCCACGGCTCTTGGCCTTGGGAGTCGGCGAGGAGGAGGGGGGGGCGGGTATCTTGCTGTCCCCACGATCGAACCGGGTGTTAGCAAGATAGCTCCTCTTACCCACCACAGTATTCCAGGCCCCGGGTATTGCAGCTGCCGGTCCCTCGGGGAGGGATGGCTCCTCATCCGTCGAGGGTGTCTCTGCTACCGATGCCTTCCTCATTTGAACCAATTTAGGCTTGGTTGGAGCCTTCTTGTCAGCCATGGGGGTGGGGGTAACAGATACTCCACCATCACTGTCCAAGCTGGAGGAGCTTGATGAGTCACCCCCTGCTGGCAGTGGGAGGGCCACATCCACCGGCTTCTTCTTCTCCTTCCTGGGTTCCTTGCAATCCCTTGCATAGTGCCCAACAACCTTGCACTTGCCACATGCCTTCTCCTTATCATCAGCCTTGGAAGGGGCCGAGGAGGGTGTGGCTCTGGTGGCATCAGGTGCCATGTGCCTATTAGCCACCGCGGCCCAAGACACCTTTTTAGCAGCGGGAGCCGTCGTAGCTGACTCCCCACTCTCAGATGGAGTGCTTCTTGTACGGGGAGGGGGGGGAGGGGGAGGAGGGGTAGGGGAAGCCTCCACATATTTGGTCTTACGCTTAACCGTTTCCTTTAGGTTCCTATTCTCCTCCTCCAGCTCAAAGACCCTATACCTCAGGTTCCTGTAGCAATCCTGTTGCTCCTTCAACATCTGGAAGATCACCTTCATATCCTCCGTTACGTCACCCAGGCTGTCATAGCCATTTTTCCCACCAAACAGCAGGCGCCGTACCTCCTCACCCTGGTAGTCTGACTCAGAGCTCGAGTCCGAACTATCCTCAGAGGGGCTGGGGGCATCCCCAGTGCAAGGGATAGCCGCAGGGGTTCCTATTTCATCAAGTACCCCAAGAATCAAGTCCCGGGATACCACCGACTCCGAGCGTCTTGAGGGGGGGGCATACAATTCTTCATCTACCTTCCTCATTGCCTCATCCGCGCTGTCCAATTGCCTCATGGCATCCTGTGCCCTTACCACCTGTGCGTCCATCGACTCAGGCTGAGTGGGGGGTTGTGCCACGATAGGCGAGCTGGACCGAACCGGGGAAGACGGGATTGCATCGGAGTCAGCATACTTACTGTCTCCCAAACCGGTAGCCTCGGTATTCTTGTCTCTACCCATATCCATGGGGGTGTCTCTGGCAATCACCTCCGCAGAGGGAAGCACGTCAGTAGTAGCCAAAGGGGGGGAACTTGCCCTATCCGATGACTCAATAGTAGATGGCGGGTAAGGGACCTGCTTGAATCCCGGTGCCGTCTGGTGCCTGATTACTCCCAAGGTCAGTTGTTCCCTGGGGACCACCATCATCTTTCTTCCTTCCCTGGTCGGTACTCCCTTGGTAGGAGTCAGCACCGAACCCGAGCTCCCACTGGACACAGACACCAAGGTGGGGTCGGGCGAAGGCGATCGTCCACGCCGTTTTCGTTCCACAAATGGGGGCGGTGTGGGTCTGTAAACTGAGTCCGACAAAGCATTGAGGTCGAACGTTCCTTTCTTGTAAAGCGCCATATGGCCCGACGACAGTGAGGCCTCCAAAGAGGGAGTGCAGTGGCTCCTGCCAGCTAACGGGGCCAACGTTCCGGGCGCCATTGCCTCCACAACAGATCGAGACATGATCTGCCTCGGGGGGGTCGATGCCCAACTAGAGGCCTCCATTGTGGACGGAGCGCTGTCCTCAGTATGGGCCAGGGCAGCCGAGTCCGGGATTACTGCTTGCGAATCACGGGGGGCCACGGGAGTCGGGGACGGATCGAATTCCGAGCCCCCATCGGGGTTGTGTCGGTCGAAGAAACCGGTAGTCGAGGCAAGGTCCAGGCCACACTCAGCCAAAGAACCCCTACCCACTAGGTAACCGCCAACCAAACACTCCACCTCTTTCATCGTGACAAGCTTGGCATTAACAACCACAGCCCTCACATCATCATCAAACGCCTTATTCATAGCGTTGACGCAACCGTAACTATGAGCAAAGGAAAGGAATGCATAGTCCCTGCCAGGTACTCGGTAAGACCGTGTCTTGATTTCAACGAGGCCACGGCGATGTCTCACAGCATCATGTGCTGGAACCGGGACGTCGATAATAACCGAGGGCGTACCCAAGGAAAAGGAGGAAGGTTCCGCATCCGTAAGCATGGACGAGGAAACCTCAAACGATAAGGCCGAAGCCTGAGGAGAATGGGAGGGAGACGACATGTCTGCCCGCCCGACTGCACCTGGGATTACCGGGCTTAAACCATGGATATCTTGCCCAAAGTGCAAGATAATTAACCAAGCCGAAAAGCTTCAAAGAGGTAAAGGAATATCCCTGGCACGTAAGCAAGGGTGTCCAAATTATATCTAATTTTATTTATACTCGCCGCGCCAAAACATGGCTTATGGTCGAGCGATCATCCTATCATACACCTACCATAAGGGCAGGCGGGCCTCCGGCAGACCACAAGCGGACCGAAACAGCGCTCGAAAGCAACTGCCTGGGGCCGGGGTCCCCACGATACACCGGCGCGCGTAACAACAATGTACAAGACCAAGAAACCTCCGAACCCAAACCATCCAGACCCGTTAGCGACCCCGAAGGAACACCACAAGCCAACACCTCCGCGAGCGAGCAAACACGAAAGCTAGGTACAAGCCCATCAACAGCCCCGACCACCCCCGCCCCAACCGACAACCCGACACCCAACCCAACAGGAACAGAGCGACCGAAGTACTTGGTCCCGCTAAGCGAGGGGAAGGGAGTTACGGCCCACGGCCATCACAAAAATAAAACAAATCAAAATACAAATCCGGTCTAAATACCGTCCCGTAAACCCAACAAAGTAAATCCCCCGCAGTAGAAAATCCCCACACCACAGAGCCGACCGCCCATCAAGGGGAAACATCGGGTGCGGCACCACACCAACCCGTAACAACCCGACCGAGTCCCCAGCCACCAGGGAGGAGTGCCACACTTGCAATAGGTGTGACCGCCAACCCCAGCCACAGCCAGGTTCCCAACCGGGCCGGCACACATCAGCCCCCACCAAGGGGGAGCCGAGAGCCAACCACCCCACACCACCCCAAATAAATCGGGAGGGGGGGACAAATCTCAGGGTCAAAGCCATCCCCGCGGGGAGGAGACCCAAAAGACACCGTAAATGCAAGCGACCGGACTATTATCGCGAGAAACGGGCGGACGAAGGAGCGAGACGAGGACGACGAGCGACCGTGTATTCGAACCTTATCGATGTAAAACCGAGAGCCAAGGCCCTCAGCCAACAGTGGAGAAAGGATGTCAGCGACAGTAACCCTAAGCTATCCAGTCTCAAACCTGTGATCCCGTAGGAAGCCAGGGATGCAACCCCCCTAAACCGACGAAACGAACGCGAAATCCTGCGGGGAAACGAAGACAGGAAAGCCGAAACTGTTTTACCGAAACGAAGGCCCAACCGTAAAGCGATGATCGAAACCATCAAAGAAGCCAGAGTAATTCCCGTGGGAAGCTCTTAGCCAAAGAAGGCTCCAAGGCCCGCGGGCGAGGAAGAAAGGGTGTCCGAAGGAGATTACCAGATTGCGTAAAGAAAGTAAAATATGAAGGGGCACACCCCTTTATATACTAAGAAAATCCTCCATGATCACTAATACAAAAGAAAGTTCTTGGCGTCGCGCGCAGCCGCGATTTCTCTATCTGGTTCCGTTATCTTCCGTTGCGCGGCAACGTATCCCATTCGTTCATACAAAGGAAATCCAACTATACAACCAAGAAAACCACCACCAATATATGCAACGAAGAACCTATGCATATTCTGTATCCATAGCCGGGTGGCCGTGACAATCAGGCTGAGTCCAGCCAGCTTGGGCTCCTGTCTAGCTGGTTCGATAGGTGTGCACTATCCGGTTGTACCCCTGATCTTCTTTGCCCGTTTTCACATGTAACGCCTAGCGGAGGCCTCCAAATGGTGTGCATCCCGCTCCTTAGGCACTTTGCATCCTTTGGCACTTTCTCGTAGTGCGCCTCTGCATCATTCTTGCATAGTGCGTTCCAAAGAGCAAACCGCTAGGTCGGGGAGAGATGTACTGCTAAGCAAGAATACGTATTTCTTCGTCTTGTTGACCATCCTATGTAGGGTGCGCTTCCCTTGTACAGATGCTCCACCAGTGCCCTGGACTTTGTTTCTATACTCTCGCTTAATCCGACGTCGTTTCCCAAATCCGAGATGCTGAGTTTGCTCGAGTTTGGCCCACCTTTCCACCCGCAGGTTTGGGGCGGACTTTGACTCCTCGGGTTCTCGGGACTGCGATCCTGCGCCCAGTAGTTAAATTTACCGCGGCGGCCTTTCGACATTCTTCCCACTTATGATTAGTGAGTCCACAGCACGTGCAGCCATCATTCTTGCGCCGTGAGTCGATAGTTTCCTGTGAAATTCTCTCGTGGGCGGATCTCCAATCGCTATGTACTTGTTTTGTAGGTAATGAGCTTGTTTTCACGGGTTTCCACTTTCCTTTCTCGTCTCGCTTTGCTGGGGACCAAGTCTTAGCCTTTCCTTTTGGTTGGCTACTTTCGTCCTTGTCCCCAAACCTTTGTTTTGAAATTGTCATCTCAGAGCTACCGCCTTTCAAGCGGAGTTGCTCTTTGAATTCCTCATCCTTCATGCCTACAGCTCGTAGCTGTTTTATCCATGCATCATCCGAGTTGACTTCCTCATACGACATCCTAAGCAGGATGGAAGGCGGGAGTTTACTTTCCACAAGTTGTCTCCAACTTTGACTCTTCATTTGGCCCTGGATATTCAACAACTCGAGTTGAGTGATATATGCCTCGATGTTGTTTTGGTAAGGCACTTTCGTCAGTTGGTTTGGTGCCTTTCGAGCCTCGTTGTACGGAGCGTAACGCTGAGATATTTCCGTTCGGAAATTTTCCCACAGTTAGAACTCCTCTCGTCTCTCCTGGCCCGCTAGTCCATCCATGGCATTTCTGTACCATTCCTTGAAAAGCATCACATCCTTCCCTTTCGTCCTGCCTAGGGCACACACGATCTTGTTGTGATCGTATTCCCAATGGTGAGGGTTCCTTCGAAAATAGTTTTTGCATTCGGTTAACCAGTTTTCCACCTTCTGGTAACTAAGATTTTCGAAGTAGGATGGCAGTTCGGCTGGTTTTCTACTAGCCCCTACCACTGCTCGCGTCACCAATGCTGCCCACTCTTCAGCCTCAAAGTGTACGTTTCCTGGTCCATTGGGTGGTCCTCCTCCACCGGGAGGTCCACCGTTTGGGTCCCTTTTTGGGGGCACCGGTGGGGGTGGTGGGGCGTAAGCACTTTGGTGGTCTGCTTCAGTCTCATGGACTGTTCTGGCATGGGAAGCTCCTTCATAGGGGCCTGGAGGAGGTAGAGGTGAAAAACCAATATTGCCTGGTTGGTTGGCGTGGCCTGTTGGGACTTCTCCGAATCATTTTTCTACTGCCAGGGTTACTCCATTGGCAATTAGCTCGCTCATCATTGCCGTCATGTCCGCTATTTCGGTCCTGACATTGGTTTGGAAATCCTTCATTTGCCGTGACAAAGTGGCAAATTCCCTTTCCGGTTGTTTTCCTGTGTCTTTGACTGCTGTTCGGTGCTCGTTGGAATTGTTGACATATTCCGTCAATTTGTCATTGAGGGCCGCGGTCAGGTCCTTATGGTCCTTTGCGGCTTTCTTTTGGAACAAGTCGAAGGCCTTTCTATCAGTCCTTCGTTGTTCTTGGAGTTCCTCAATCATTCGAGCCAAGGTATTGTCTCGTTCCATAGCATCCACGCTACATTCCGCACCTTTCCTTTTTAATCTTACAGTTTTCCTAGACTGCTCCTGTTGGGCCAAGCTTGTCCTGGCTATTTCTTCAGCTACCCTTAGGTGGTAACTTTCCAGTTCCACTGCGACATTTCCTTGCAGCCCTTGGGCTGCTTGTTCCATCCTAACTAGTTCATGTCCTATGAACCTTTCGCCATTGTCCATTCTCTCTTTTACGCCAACTAATTTGTCGGCGTAGCCTTTTCCCGCCTCCGTCAGTGCCCCATAAGCGACTTGCTGATCGTTCTGGGTCTGAGTGATGCTTCGGTCTAACTGCGCTGTTACTCTTCCCACTAGGGTTACAAAGTTTTTGAATCTTTGCTCTTTGGAGAATGGGCTTGGTTGCGGAGGTCGTCCTACTCCTAAAAATGGGCCCAAACCAATTGGGTCTCATGGTAGGCTAGGTTGTCCTCCTCTGGGAAAAGGTCCTCTGACTGTTCGGGGGTCCCCACCACCCATCGATCGTGGAGACTCAGTGGTTTCTTCTATGTCCATATCCGGCGGCTCACCGCTTTCCGTAATTTGAGTTATGTCTGTCATATTGTTCCTTGTTTAATTGATGTTGGTGCAAAAGCTCAATTTCCAATGGCCAAGGAGCCAAGGATCCCTCGTAGCCTCCCTCGTCGTCACAGAGGATGGAAGTCATACCGTAGTACGTTGTATCGCAGGTGGGTTCCTCGTAAGGTTCCCAGTCAGGGTTGTCGAAGTAGTCGTAGAAGAAATCAGGTTCTAACCACTCTTCGTTGTAGGTGAACCAAGATGGTTCATCTTCATTAAATAAAGGGATTTCTGATAAATCTCTTTCCCAGAAAACGAAATCGCTTGTGTCAAGAAAAGATATGACGGGATGAATGGCTCGTTCGAAGATGTAGGTTTCAGGTAATACTTCAAAGTCCACTATTTGAGCTTGTGGTCTTATTGGTATCACCCAAAGAGCCTTGGTAACCAGAGGTTATCAATATAGTGTTAGGGGGTAGGTATCTCTAAAGTCAAGCGAGTATACACTAGGCCTTGTAATCTTCTGTCTCGGAGATAGTCAAGAAGGCTCATAAAGATAGAAGTAAAATAGAACGAATATATTGATAAGATCTCTTCTCCGGTCGCTGATGATTGACTTAAAAGCTCGGGATTTCTTTTTTTTTGTTTAACTCATATATTCTTTGTTAAGGTACAAGAACCTGCATGGAGCGCTAGCTATGGTAAAAACAAAACCTTAATGTCAAAAACAACAAACGGTAATGAAATATCTCTCTGCCAGCAATTCCCGCCTGTGAGTAATGCAACCCACTGCGCCCACCAGGGCGACTAATCACAAAAGGAAAGACAAGCCTCCTCCCACATAGAGAAAACATAAAGCATGAAAAGTCAACTAAAGTCAGGAAAGATAACAGAAAGAACCACACCTTCAATCTGAATCAAGGTTGGTGCCGGGCAACGCCCTTCCCCCGCCCATAGTGGGGGGAAAGTTGGTTCTGGTATCGGAGATGTATTGCGCCAGGCCCCATAAGAGGTCCTTATTAGGCCATAGGGGAGCCTTGCAGGCCAAAGAATCAACTTCTGGGATATGGAGCAGTCTCGAGGAGGCCTTAGAGGGACAGGAGAGGACGGCATGTTGCATAGTCTCTGGCTCAAGGCCGCAGGCAGAGCAAGTTGTGGGTTTGTCTGCCTCGTTCCAGGGGGTGTGGGCTGCTAGATAGCTCTTTCCAGCTCTCATTTGATGTATTCTTCCAGCCAGAAAGCGGTCCAGCCCCATGAAGGGATGCGGGGCCTCTGGCGGAGGATAGGGATAGTATAGAGGGGGGAGGGCCTGTAGCGCCCGGTCCTGAAAAAGGAGGGACCGAGTAGCAGCTTTCAGGAGGGAGTACTTCTGCGAGGAGGAGAGATTGTTGTTCGTCCCAGGGACCAGGTGCCTGTTCAGGCCCGGAAGACTTCCCTTGGCGGCGATTCGAGCAATGGAGTGAGCTATGCCATCAATAGGCAGATGGAGCCTTACGGCGGGAGAGGGTCTGGGGGGCTTCCAGAGCAGGAGGTAGGCGTTCCCCTTCAGACCAGTAGACAGGGCCCGGTTGGAGTCTGGGGCCCTTGTTGCTGATGCGGAGGGAAAGGATGAGGGGAGCCTGGCCATGGCCGGGTTTAGCTCGGGTGGGGAGCAGGCCATCCTCAGGGCTGCCATTCGGCGCTAATGGGGAAGAAGGACTACCAGAGGGGGGATGCTGGTGTCGCAGGGGAGGATCGAGGTAGGGGTCGAGTGGAAGCAGTTGGTCACCCATCGAAGGACCCGGTTCCAGAAGACCTCCATCTTGTGGAGTGCAGAGGCGTTGGGTACCAGAAGGTTGGCCCCGTAGGAGAGGATGGGGAGGATGAGTCCCACAGCGAGCCTCCGAGTGAGATAAAAAGGCAGGCCTTTGCCGGGGGCAGAGAGTTGTCTTACGATAGCAAAAGCCCCCTGGGCAAGTGCCAAACGTTTTGCGAAGTGAGGAGAGGTCTCCAGGCTAGGGGTAAACCAGTAGCCGAGCCAGCGAACCAGCCCAGCGGGGTGGAAGGGGGTACCATCCAGGGTGACTGGGGTGTAGCAACGAGCCCCATGGTCCCTTGAGGTCCTTCAGTGGGACAGTTCGGTCTTGGGTACCAAGAAGGACATGCCTATGGCACCAGCCCTTCTTTTCAATGCCAGAAAGTAATACTACAGGCACTGCACATTACGTCTGTAAGAGGGAGAAGCTACCGTAACAGTAAAATCATCAACATAGGAAAACATAATCCCCTTGGGGATATTCAAATGAAGAGGAGACACATAGATGACAAAAAGGAGAGGAGAAATAGGAGACCCTTGTGGCTTGCCCACCTACACTGGAGAGAACACATTAGGAGACCCCTGAAAGAGAAGACGACAATGTCTGTTAGAAAGGAAAGACTGGACCCAGGCACAGATGTATGGAGGCACCCCCCTGGACTTCATGAATATAGTAAGTAGTGTTGAATTGATGTTGTCAAACCCCCCTTTAATGTCAAGGAAGAGTGACGAGGCTTTGAGCCCAGGCCTCTGGAGGCACCGCATCTCCTGGGTGAGGGTGGCGCAGGCGTCGCAGGTACTGGGACCAAGGAGTGAGCTGCACTGAGTTGGGTTGATTAGACCGCGTGAGCAGGCAACTAGGGACAGGCAAGAGGCAACAATCCTCTCTAGGATTTTTGAAACTGTCTGGAGGAGGACGATGATGCGAAAGGAGGCGGGGGAGGAATAGTCTGGTTTTCCTGGCTTAGAGAGGACAACTGCATTGGCCTTTTTGAGGGAGGGAGGGTGGAAGCCGAAAGCTAGCAAGGGCAACAGGAGGTTAATGAGGAGGGAGGCATTAGCTGCATGGACCTTTTTGCAGACCACGTAGGGGATCTGGTCCGGGCCTGGGGCTGATGCGTTTGATGACTTAGACAGGGCCCTTTGCACCTCCTCAGGGGAGAGAGGGGGTGAGTCGCGGAAGTGCCTGAGGATAGATGGGGTAGGAGCAGGAGTCTTGTGTGGGAAGAAGTGACTCAGGAGAGCTGAATTGCTCTGTTCGGGGGAGGAAAGGCCAGGAAAGGAGGGGAAGCGGTCAGGGACCCTTCCAGGGGCAAGCCTTTTGGCTGTCCAGACCGAGCGGGAGTCAACCTTGGATAGGAAGCTCTTCCAGTGCTCGGCCTTTGCCTTCTTGATGGCTTTAAAGTAGAGGGAGCGGGCCTCACGGGCCTCACCACTGAGTGTAGGTGAGGGGGAGGAGCGGGACCTTCTGGCAGCGGCATTGAAAGCATGGCGCAGCGATGTCAAAAGGGGGGACCACTAAGGCTTGGACCTAAGTGAAGGGCGTTTTAGTGGGGCAGGGGCCAGCAGTAGGGCTGAAAGGACACCAAGGTGCCAATCGAACCATGAGGTGAGGGAGGAAGCTGTCGAGAGGGAGGGCGGCGGTGGAACGTCGACTCTTCGCAGGGTCTCAAGTACCGGTGGCCAGTCTACCTTGTCCCAGTCCGGGCTCGGAGGGGCCTTGTGCATCAAGGGCGAGGAAAGTTTGATAAGGATGGGGACGTGGTCAGAGCTGGTGGAGAGGAGATCAGCCGACCAGAAATCATGGAAAGGAGCCAAAAACCTATTGGCAAAAGCCAAGTCAAGTACACCAGGCCTGGTGGCCAAGTTGAAGGGGAACCTGGTGTGGATGCCAGGGGTGTTGAGCAGGTTGTAGCCAGCCTCAGAGGCGGCCTCGAAGTAGGTGAAGGACACCAGCAGATCCTGGTCTGAAAACTGGCGCAAAGGGTCAGAAAGGGGGTGGTGCAGGTTCAAGTCACCAAGGGTGAGGGAGGGAAAGTCATGAAGAGGAAAAGCATTCGCCGGCGACACTGTCCGACAGTGAGAGGACACAAAATTAATGGAATACAAATTGTAAATCCGAAAAACATAGAGAGATGATAAAAACAGGCCCTTAGGGAAGTGTATATCCAGTGCCATAAGGTCGGGCCGATCAAAAAAACAGGGAAGAACAGGGTAGGCTCCGAGGAGCTCCTGATAGACAAAGAAGGTTATCTTAGGCTTTCGGCCTGAGGTGACAGGAGCGGAGAAGCACTAATACATGGAGAAGGATGGTAGTTTCCCCCTCCACACTGGGGGGTCCTGGAGGGCCACTCCCTGGGGGGGAGATGGCAGCGTGGCGAGGCTGTTAAACAGTGAAAGAAAAACATTCCAGCTCCCTAAGCAGTTATGTTGAACAATGGAGAGAAAAGGCAGGAAAGAAGGGGATGGCGGCAATCGGTCCACCAAATTTGAATCCATGGGTTGTGCTATCACTTATGAAAGGAAGATGAAGGGAACGGAGACGGGCTACTGGATTCCCCTAGGGAGGCGAAGAAGGCAGCAGACTGTGAGGCGGGGGCCGGAGCACGGGGAATTGGGGCCACAACGGGTTGGGGGGTGGCCAAGGAGTCGTTTCCAGGGAGGGGGGGAGTGGGCGTGCGGGCATTGCCCGGCGGGGCATCGTCTTGGTCCATGGTGTCATCCTCCCCTTTATCTTTTACCTCAGACCCTGAGGACTGTTACATCGGCTGGGAAGGACGGGAGGGGCAGGATCTGTCAGTGGTGGGGTGATTACCAGAGCAGTTAGCGCACTTGAGAGGGGAGGCTGGACAGCAGCCGAGAACGGGTTTGAGGAAGCCCAGCTTGGGACATGTGGGATTGGGATAACGGTGGTTGGCTCTCGTATGGTTCGATGCACAGATCGGGCAGCCAGGAATGGTGGCAGAGCAAGCTGGGGACAGATGGCCAAACTTCCAGCAGTGCCTGCATTGCATGAATTTGTTCTTGGAGACCGCATTCTGAACGTTACGGAGCTTGGAGTAGAGGAGGATCTTGGACCCAATATGGGCCACATCGGAGAAGGCGACGATAATGACCACTGAGGTGGTGGCCTTGTGAAGGTGGGGGTCGGGTTGGAGATAGCGGGCGCCAAAGATGTCGACATCCTTGGCGTTCTTAATGGACTCAGTGAGGGCGGGGAAGAGGTCAGTTTGGTCCTGTGGGCGGAAGGCAACTGGAAGGCTGTGGATGACCAGGTGGACCTCGTTAGGCATGGGACGGAAGGGGCGGTAGGGATTGTTTCCAACGGCGAAGGACTAGTTGATTTTGTTGGCAAGTGCCTCATAATAGGGGGAGTAGCTGGTTGCGGGCATGAGGGGATCGGTAGCTAAGAGGGTGATAACGCTACGTGAATTGACAGTGGCTGAAAAAGAAACGGGGAAGGGGCGGTTTGCCTCCCGAAAAACGGAGGCAACAATGTCAGCGGCGGTTGCCGCCAGGTGTGTAGCGTTGGGGTGAGGGACCGGAGCGGTTTGAGGCCCGAAGAAGCGACGTTCGGCAGCTGGTAGGGGGGTAGCCTCCCGGACCCGGGAGGGGGCACCGCCCGACGCCGCGACTTGGGCTGCGGTGGTCGCCTTCTTCTTGCCCTTGGCATTGGTCTGTGGTGCTTGGCCCCTGGAGGGGGCTGCAGCGCTGGCTTAGGAGGAGGAGGGGGGAGCGAGCGTGAGGAAGGAGGGGGCGGGGCCCAGGCGGAAGGTAGACTCTTCCGGGAACTCACCCTGGGCAAAGTGGAAAGCTGCAAAGGAGCGGGGATGTCTGGCTGCGAAAGTGCGTAGGTTACCATACTACACTCCATCAACCTGTACGGGGGAGTCGATGTCTTCGACCGGGATATCCAGGACATAGCCCGGGGGGGGGCGGTACTTTACTACAGAAGGAGCAGGGGGGGGAGGGGGCGGCGGTGGGCGCCTTGTCTGTTTCGGAGGGGGGGGGAGGAGGAGGGGGGCCTAGTGGGGCAGCCGGGGGGCATGTGGCCGACGCCGTGACCCTCAGGGAGAGGTCCCAGACAGTGGCTTCTAAGGCGGGGAGGGAGGGGGGGTCCCTGGGGGCAGCCGCAGAGGACTGCTCCAGGGCCTCTAGTCTTTGGATGATGCTGCCTATCCCAGAGAGGGCAGTGCAGACTAATGGTAGGAGGATGACCTCGCTAGCGGACAGGCCCTGAAGCTGAGAATCGGTTGGGGGAGAAATTGGAGGGGCTGCCCGTCCTATGTGGCGGAGAGTGCGGGCTCCTTCTTCCCTTATCAGGGAGAGGTGAGCGGGGAGAGAGGGGGTTGGAGCCCTTGACTCATAGGGCGAGGCACGGCTGGAGGCTCGAGAGCCAGACCTTGAAGGCCCCGGACCAGGCCCCTCCATGATGAAGGGGGCTGTGCGGGGTAGTGAGGGGGATGTGCACTTAGAGACTGAAGCCTAAGCGAGAGAGGATTAAGGTGTGTGGAGATGGTTGTCACGCAAAACCCTGGAGTTTTGCCCGGCCGAAAGCGGTAATGTTTTTAAGCGAGAGGAAAGTGTTCTGAAAGCTAAGGATGTTTTGTTTGACTCATTTAAATTTTTGTTTATGGGACAAAAAGGCATCTGGAGCGCTAGCTATGACGCTTAAAAAACCGCCCCCCCCCGGACCAGGCGGAACGACAGAGCTAAAAGAACCCTCTGGGGTAGAAAAAACTACTCCCGCCTGTAATCCTTCCCGTGAACTGCTCCACCCAATAACCCCCACCGCCAAGCGACAAAAGAAAGCTAACTACCCAACAGTGAACCAAGAACCCCCCAAAACCCCAAGAACAAACACCTAAAAGCAGAAACCCAAACCGAACCCCTAAGGGCCCACGATCACAACTCAAATCCAATATAGGAACCCCTAGGCCACATGACGAGGGCCAGGAGGAGGGAGCCGAAGCCACGGACGCGAAGGGTATAAGGGAAACCACCCCGAAGGCGGCAACCGAGAATGAGGAGAGGAGGTGTGTGGCAGGCTTGCCAGCGACCATGTGTCCTCCGGGACGTTCGACGATCAAGGCAGTAAGGTGCTAGCTGGAGAGGAGGTGGTAGTAGGGTAACAGCTGATCCGACCGTGGAGAGGAGCCCTAAGCGAAGCAAGTGTTTTCCCGCGTCTCTCATGTAGTCCCTTGTTCTGAGAGAGATAGCGTCACTGTAGTGGAAGGGATCCCACCACCTGCCAGCCAAAGAGGTCCCAAAGAGTAGAGGAGGGGTAGACCCAATTCCGTGAACGACAACTATCGGTAACCGCGTTCGTGTCCGACTAGGCAGCCTCTTACGGGGGCAAGAGAATGGAGAGATCGACCGTAGCCTGTAAGCTGTTCTCTCCTACTGCAACTGTAGTCCTGGCCGTCTGTTGAAGGTGGAAAAGTGGGTTGCCGACCGTGCCAACGCCTAACCGAGGCGGAGTAGGAAGAGGGGAAACATCACGAAGATGGGAGGCCTCAACCAAGGATGGAACCGAGGGAATCAAGAAATAAATCAGGACCCCAAGGGAGAGGGGAAGCGAGCCCACCTCCTGTAGCCGAGGCTAGATGGAGGGAGATGGGGGGGGGGGTGGTGGTGCTGGACGATAAAAGCCACGATAGAAATCATGGTGTTGAGTTTTCAATCGCCGGAGGTGTAGCGGAGATGGAGGATGTTCTGAAAGCTAAGGAGGCGCCTCGATATTTATATTCCGCATCTGGGTGGTCGCGGGCTACATCTATCTTATACCAAACGATGTACCTTCTCTCATTTCCTACCCTTACTATTGTAACGGGCATCTGTTTGACCCTGGTAAACTTTGCATCTTTGCTCAGACTACAGTCTCCATGCGTTGTCGTGTTTCCGCGAGGGTGTTCGAAACCACTCCGGTGAAAACGCATGATTCCTTCATCTCAGAGGTTTAAGTACAAGCGAGTGGTCTCGCTTCGAGCTGACTCGCTATCCTCCTAACACTGACTGGAGTGATCAGCTCCATCGAGAGTCTTATCAAATGCCTCGTCGTCTTCACAACTTGACTGCATTGACTTGGAGGACTTTTCGCTATGATCGGACTAGTCAACGTCGTGGAAAGGTTCCTCACCCACAGATAGGCCTCTGGTTGGCTCTACACTGTGCGAGCACTTGACTGGGCTTCGTGCCTCATCCTTACAGGCACGTCCCGATAACTCATTGGACTGTTGGCGATTCCGTCCCAACACTTTCTGTCCATGTCCGAGGTGGTCAACCTCGCTTAGCTCGTAGCTCCACGGTTACCCGTCCGATTGACTCCATTCCACTTTTCAGACACGGCCTAAGGTCCCCTCTTGTATATCCTACGAACAGCTTCCGGTCGGACGGACGGCGACGACGCAGACAGTGCGCTGAAGCATGCTTCACTTTTACCGGTTTATACTGTTGGGACACCAAATTCCGGCGACACTATTACCGCGCGCAGGGCCAACGGCGGGGCCGCAGGGGGGTGTTGGCTATGAAATCTTCGCGGTTTTCAGGAGGTCTGTGCGCGGGGAAGGTCTGTGTGTTCATATGTGTAACAGATCACTCCAGTCAGGAAGAGAGCAGGGAAGTTAGTTTTTAGGGTCAAACGGAGTTCGTACTCCAAGGACACTGAAATGTTAGTATGGCAGGTACATAGTCAGTAAGGGATTGGATGTAGGCCGTGACCACCCAGACGCGGAATATAAATATCGAGGTGCCTCCCGAGCTTTTAAGCCATCCTCCGTCTCCGCTACACCTCCGGTTATTGAAAAATATTTCCTAATCGGGAACGACTCAACACCGAGGAACTATCACCACTTTTCTTTAGCCTTGCACTCCCCTGCCGGGGGGTGCAGGCTGATGCCTTCCATCCTTTCAGCCAACGGGGCCTCTCTTCTACTCTCTCCCCCGCCTGGCATCTCGCCTCTGCTGGATGGGGGTCCACTCCTCGCCCTGGGGGTCTCATCGTGAGGCCTCCCTCCTCCCTACCCCGCTTTTGCTACACTTCGCTTAGCATCAGCACGGTCGGCTTTGGCGGCTGGGGTGATGGTTGAACGGTCAGTTGGGCTGGTGGTCCTCTGGGCTATCGGGAGTGGCAGATGGTGGGATCCCTTCCACTATAGTGACGCTATCTCTCCCAGAACAAGGGACTACATGAGAGACCCGGTAAAACATCTGCTACTCCTGTGACCCCAGTTGCAGCCTCCTACCGTATCGCTTGGCCGGATCCTTTGTTTGCCATGCCCTCTTCCTCTCCTCTCTTCCAGGATCGGCTGGCACCCTACTGCCTGGGCCCTCGGGCCCTACCACCACCAAGGGGCAGTGCTTCGGCCACCCTTCCTCCCCTCTGTACCACTTCAGCTGGTACTTCTCCCTCTTCTGCCACCGTCGCGGCAGCACTACAACCCTTCCTGGCTCTGATGTCATGCATCGTCCCGCCTCTCCACCTCCAGACTCCTGACGCCCGGGGTCTACCCCCCCCTCCTCAGCAGTATTGGCTGCCCCCCTCTGTCTCAGGTTGCTGGCATCTCTCGCCTGTCTTCCTCCCTCCACGCTTGCGGCCCGCCCCCGGCCGAACAGCTGGTTGGCCTACCTTGGTATTGCACTATCTCCGGGGTTGAGCTGGCCGGCTCCGTCATGGCATTTCGCCAGGGTCCTACCGTGGGCCTGACAGCGGACATATTCGTTCGCGGACGCCTGTAGAGGCACTTGGGGGTTTCCTAATCTATTTTTTCCTTTGTCGAGATGACGCTGAAGGGTTTTCTTCTCCTTCCTGCCTTCCCTGTTGAGGACGATTGTTCCTTTGCGGGGCGGGATGTGCGGTTGGGCCCATACCAGAGGGTCTTGGGGGGGTTGTTTTGTTCCCTGGGGCGTGGAGGAATGCGTCTGAAATTAAGGTTTTGTTTTTGCCACAGCTAGCGCTCCATGCAGGTTCTTGTACCTTAACAAAGAATACATGAGTTAAACAAAAAAAAAAAAAAAAATCCCGAGCTTTTCAGCGAGGAGGTACAGAAGGCCCTGTCTAAGTCATCAAACTGATCAGCCCCAGGCCCGGACCAGATCCCCTACGGGGTCTGGAAGAAGGTCCACGCAGCTAACTCCTCCCTCCTTGTTAACCTCCTCTCGCCGTTATTAGCTTTTGGCTTCCACCCTCCCTCCCTCAAAAAGGCCAATGGAGTCGTTCTCTCCAAGCCAGGTAAACCGGAATACTCCTCTCCCTCCTCCTTCCGTATCGTTGTCCTCCTCCAGACTGTCTCAAAAATTCTAGAAAGGATCGTTGCCTCTCGCCTTTCCCTAGTTGCCCGCTCACGCGGCCTAATCAACCCAAATCAGTGCAGCTCGCTCCCTGGACTCAGTACCTATGACGCCTGCCCCGCCCTCACACACGAGATCCGATGCCTCCAGAGGCCCGGGCTCAAAGCCTCGTCACTCTTCCTTGACATCAAAGGGGGGTTTGACAACATCAACTCAAGGCTACTCACTACTTTCATGAAGTCCAGGGGGGTGCCTCCATACATCTGCGCCTGGGTTCAGTCTTTTCTTTCCAATAGACATTGTCGTCTTCTCTTGCAAGGGTCTCCTAATGTGTTCTCTCAAGTGCAGGTGGGCACGCTACAAGGGTCTCCTATTTCTCCTCTTCTTTTTAACATCTATGTGTCTCCTCTTCATTTGAGTATTCCCAAGGGGATTATGTTTTCTTATGTTGATGATTTTACTGTAACGGTGGCTTCTCCCTCTTACAGGCGCAATGTTCAGCGCTTACAACATTATTTTCTGGCACTGAAGAGAAGGGCGGGGGCTATTGGCATGTCCTTCTCTGTGCCCAAGACTCAACTGTCTCACTGGAGGACCTCGAGGGACCATGAGGCTCGTTGCCCCACCCCAGTCACCATGGATGGTACCCTCTTCCACCCTGCTGGGCTGGTTCGCTGGCTCGGCTACTGGTTTACCCCTAGCCTGGAAACCTCTCCTCACTTCGCAAAATGTTTAGCCCTTGCCCAGGGGGCTTTTCCTATTGTAAGACAACTCTCTCCTCCCGGCAAAGGTTTGCCTCCTTATCGCAATCGAAGGCTCACTGTAGGGCTCATCCTGCCCATCCTCTCCTACGGGGCCAATCTTCTAGTTCCCCACGCTTCTTCACTCTACAAGATGGAGGTCTTCTGGAACCGGGTCCTCCGATGGGTGACCAACTGCTTCCACTCTACCCCTACCTCAATCCTCCCCTGCGAGGCCAGCATTCCGCCTCTGGTAGTCCTTCTTCCCTACAAGCGCCGGATGGCGGCGTTGAGGATGGCCTACTCCCCTCCCAAAATTCACCCGGCCGCAGCCAGGCTCCCCTCGTCCTTTGCCTCCACATTGGCAACAAGGGCCCCGGACTCCAACCGGGCCCTGTCCACTGGGCTGAAGGGGAACGCTTACCCCCTACTCTGGAAGACCCGCAGGCCCTCCCCTGCCGTAAGGTCCCACCTGCCTATTGATGGCATAGCTCACTCCATTGCTCGGATCACC
>LN891066.1:333122-347279 GCA_900010015.1 Tuber aestivum
TGAGGGAGCCCCCGTTACAGCTACCTCCAACCAGACCCCCTCCTCCGCAAGGACACCACCTCAGTGGTCATCATTGTCGCCCCCTCCGATGTGGCCCATACTGGGTCCAAAATCCTCCTCTACTCCAAGCTCCGCAACGTTCAGAACGCAGTCTCCAAGAACAAGTTCATGCAATGTAGGCATTGCTGGAAGTTTGGCCACCCCGCGCCGGCATGCACTGCCACCATTCCCGTCTGCCCGATCTGTGCATCGAACCACACAAGGACCAACCACCGCTGCCCTAACCCAATGTACCCCAAGTTGGGCTTCCTCAAGCCCGTCATCGGCTGCTGCCCCGCCTCCCCTTCCAAGTGTGCAAACTGCTCCGGCGGTCACCCCGCTACTGACAGCTCATGCCCTTTTCGCCCCTCCCAGCCAACACAGCAGACTTCAGGGTCTGAGGCAGAGGATGAAGGGGGGGACGACACCATGGACCAGGACGATGTCCCTCCGGGCAATGCTCACACACCCACTCCCCCCCTCCCAGATGCCGACCCTTTGGCCACCCCCCGACCTGTTGTTGCCCCAATTCCCCATGCCCCAGCACCCGCCTCACAGTCTGCTGCCTTCTTCGCCTCCCTAGGGGAATCCAGTAGCCCGTCTCCATTCCCCTCAACTTCCTTCCATAAGTGATAGTACAACCCATGGATCCCAATTTGGTGGACCGATTGCCGCCAACCCCCACTTTCCTTCCATTTCTTTCCATCGTTCAACATAACTACTTAGGGAGCTAGAATGTTTTTCTTTCCCTATTCAACAGCCTTGCTACGCTAACCTCTCCTCCCCAGGTAGTGGCCGTCCAAGATCCCCCAGTCTGGTGTAGAAAGCTGCCGTCCTTTTCCATGTATAAATGCTTTTCCCCTCCTGTCGCCTCAGGCCGCAAGCCTAAGGTAGCCTTCTTCGTATACCAGGAGCTCCTTGGAGCCTACCCTGTTCTTCCCTGTTTTTTCGATTGGCCTGACCTAATGGCACTTGATATCCACTCGCCTAGGGGCTTGTTTTCATCGTCTCTCCATGTTTTTTGAATTTACAATTTGTATTCGATTAATTTCGTGTCATCCTACCACCCGACAGTGTCGCCGGTGGATGCTTTTCCCCTTCATGATTTCCCCACCCTCATGCTTGAGGACTTTAATCTACACCACCCCCTGTCTGACCCTTCGCGGCAGTTTTCAGACCAGGATCTCCTGGTGTCCTCTCCCTACTTTGAGGGGGCCTCTGAGGCTGGCTACAGCCTTCTCAACACCCCTGGCATCCATACCAGGTTCCCCTTCAACCCGGCAACTAGGCCCGGAGTTCTTGACCTAGCCTTTGCCAACAAGTTCCTGGCTCCCTTCCAACATTCCTGGTCGGCTGATCTCGCCTCTACCGGCTCAGACCACATCCCCATCCTCATCACGCTTTCCTCTCCTCTAATGCACAAGGCTCCCCCGAGCCCGGACTGGGATAGGGTGGACTGGCTGCCGGTACTTGAGACCCTGCAAGGAGTCGACATCCCTCCACCGCCTTCCCTCCCAACAGCTTCCGCCCTCAGCTGTTGGTTCGATCGCCACCTTGGTGCCCTTTCAGCCCTACTCATGGCCCCGGCCCCACTAAAACGCCCCCCACTTCGGTCCAAACCTTGGTGGTCCCCCCTGTTGACCTCACTGCGCCGTGCTTATAATGCAGCTACCAGGAGCTCCCGCTCCTCCCCCTCACCCACACTAAATGCCGAGGCCCGCGAAGCCCGCTCCCTCTACTTTAAGACCATCAAGAAGGTGAAGGCAGAGCACTGGAAGAACTTTCTGTCCAAGGTTGACTCCCGCTCTGTCGGGACAGCCAGAAGGCATGCTACTGGAAGAGCCCCTGACCGCTTCCCCTCCTTCCCAGGTCTTTCCTCCCCCGAACAGATCAACTCAGCTCTTCTGAGTCACTTCTTCCCATACCAGACCCCCACCCCCACCCCATGTATTCTCAGCCCCTTTCGCGACTCATCCCCGCTCACTTCTGAGGAGGTGCAAAGGGCCCTGTCCAAGTCCTCAACCTCCTCTGCCCCAGGCCCGGACCAGATCCCCTATGGGGTCTGGAAGAAGGTCCACCCGGCTAACTCCTCCTTCCTCGTTAATCTTTTCTCACCATTGCTATCTTTCGGCTTCCACCCTCCCTCCCTCAAAAAGGCCAATGGAGTTGTCCTCTCTAAGCCAGGAAAACCAGACTATTCCTCCCCCGCCTCCTTTCGCATTATTGTCCTCCTCCAGACTTTTTCGAAAATCCTAGAGAGGATAGTTGCCTCTCGCCTGTCCCTGGTCGCCCGCTCACACGGCCTTATCAACCCAAACCAATGCAGCTCACTCCCCAGGCTTAGCACCTACAATACCTGCGCCACCCTCACCCACGAGATCCGCTGCCTCCAGAGGCCCGGGCTCAAAGCCTCGTCACTCTTCCTTGATATCAAAGGGGGTTTCGACAACATCAATTCAACACTACTTACTACTTTTATGAAGTCCAGGGGGGTGCCTCCATACATCTGTGCCTGGGTCCAATCTTTCCTTTCTAATAGACACTGTTGTCTTCTCTTTCAAGGCTCTCCTAATGTGTTCTCTCCGGTGCAGGTAGGCGCGCCACAAGGGTCTCCTATTTCTCCTCTTTTGTTTGTCATCTATGTCTCTCCACTTCATTTGGATATTCCCAAGGGAATTATGTTTTCCTATGTTGATGATTTTACTGTTACGGTGGCTTCTTCCTCTTACAGGCGCAACGTACCGTGCTTACAACACTACTTTTTGGCCTTGAAGAGAAGGGCTGGTGCTATAGGCATGTTCTTCTCAGTGCCCAAGACCGAACTTTCCCACTGGAGGACCTCTAGGAACCACGGAGCGCGTTGCTTCACCCCTGTAACCCTGGACGGCACTCTCTTCCACCCTGCTGGGCTGGTTCGCTGGCTCGGCTACTGGTTTACCCCTAGCCTGGAGACCTCTCCCCACTTCGCAAAATGATCGGCGCTCGCCCAGGCGGCTTTTGCTATCGTAAAGCAACTCTCTCCTCCTGGTAAAGGCCTGCCTCCTTATCTCAATCGGAGGGTCGCCGTGGGACTCATCCTTCCCATCCTCTCCTACGGGGCCAATCTCCTGGTACCCAACTCCTCTGCACTCCATAAGATGGAGGTTTTTTGGAACCGAGTCCTCCGATGGGTGACCAATGGCTTCCACTCTACCCCTACCTCAATCCTCCCCTGCGAGGCCAGCATCCCCTCTCTGGGAGTCCTCCTTCCCCACAAGCGCTGGATGGTGGGCTTGAGGATGGCCTGCTCTCCACCCGAGATCAACCTGGCCTCGGCCAGGCTCCCCCTGTCCTTTCCCTCCACGTCAGCCACAAGGGCCCCGGATTTCAACCGGGCCCTGTCTATTCGTCTGAAAGGCAATGCATACCCCCTCCTCTGGAAGACCCCCAGGCCCTCCCCCGCTGTACGAGCCGACCTCCCTATTGATGGCATAGCTCATTCCCTTGCCCGTGTTGCTGCCAAGGGGCCCCTTCCAAGCCTGAATAGGCATCTGGTCCGCGGGACGAACAACAATCTCTCCTCCTCACAGAAGTACTTCCTCCTGAAGGCCACCACTCGCTCCCTTCTCTTCCGGGACTGGGCACTACAGGCCCCCCCCCCGCTATACTACCCCCACCCCCCGCCTGAAGCCCCACACCCTTTCATGGGGCTGGACCGCTTTCTGGCTGGACGAATACATCAAATGAGAGCTGGAAAGAGCTATCTAGTGGCCCACACCCCCAGGAACGAGCCAGACAAACCCACCACTTGCTTTGCCTGCGGCCTAGGGCCGGAGACCATGCAACACGCTGTCCTCTCCTGTTCCTCTAAGGCCCCCTCGAGGCTGCTCCATATCCTGGGAGTAGACTCCTTAGACCATGAGGCTCCCCTGTGGGCGGATAAGGACCTCTTATGGGGTCTCACATGATACATTTCTGATACTAGAACCAACTTTCCCCCCGCGATGGGCGGGGGTCGGGCGTCGCCCGGCACCAACCTTGTTTCAGATTGAAGTGGTATTTCTTTTTGATGTCTTTCCTGGCTTTATTTGACTTTCCTTGCTTTATGTTTTCTTCGTGCGGAAGGAGACTTGTCTTTTCTTTTGCGATTAGTCGCCCTGGCGGGCGCAGTGGGTTGTATTACTCACAGGCGGGGATTGCTGGCGGAGAGATATTTCATTACCGTTTGTTGTTTTTGACATTAAGGTTTTGTTTTTGCCATAGCTAGCGCTCCATGCAGGTTCTTGTACCTTAACAAAGAATACATGAGTTAAACAAAAAAAAAAAAAAAAATCCTTAGCTTTCAGAACTATCAGCGAACGGAGAAGAGATCTTATCAATATATTCGTTATACTTTGATACCTACTTTTGTTACAAGCTTTCTTGACCACTCTCCGAGAAACTAAATTGGCCCCAGTTACAATTCGCCCGACTTAGAATTGGCTGCCGCCTAACACTATATTGATAACCTCTGGTCACCAAAGCCTTCACAAGAAGCCAGACCTCACCCTACTCTTCTATACTCACGATGGGTCAACGAGCAATTACCGATATCCCTATGGAGGATTCACTAGTTATTCATCGAGTACCCTCACCTTCATACCCGTTTCCCTCTAGGCGAGGCAGTCCCTTGTCTGGACGAACGCTATTCGGGCAGTCCCCTAGGTCCTATTCGGCCTTACCCCTACCCCCACCAATGTCCACAGATTCGGCCTTTGCTGCCTTAGTGTCGCAATAGCTTGGACAACTTGACAGAACAGTCCACGAGACAAAAAACGAAAGCATGGCAGCCTACCATGCCCTGTCAGATAGGGGAAGGCAAATTGCAGACAGCCTATTGAAACTGCAAGGAAGACTCAAATCAGGCGAAACTATTGTTGCCGATGAGATGACCAAATGGAATAAACGTGGCCAAGAGCTTCAGGTAGAAGTCTCTAGGGAATTCGACCGCTATCGCCAAGCTGTAGAGCTGGCCCTTTACCAACATCAAGGTCAACATGACCAGCATTGTGAAGTGGTCTCACAACTACCGCAGGATATCGGACAAAGGGGCCAAGAATCTGTACAAAGAGACGAATACCTTTACTCGGTTATACAAAAGTTGGACTCTCGTCTTGAACGACAAACTGTCCTCCAAGGACAAAAAGACTTATCTAATATTGCCGCGCGACAAAATTTCGAAAAAACCTTCGATGCAAGACTAAAAACCTTGCAAAAAACTGTTGCTGATGCAGAAAACCAGCATCAGGCTACCCGCAAAGAAGCAAAGGAGCACATCGACGACGTATTCGAACAACTCGACAAGAGAATAGATACGGTCGTCGCAGAAGTGGTCGAAAAGGCAGTAAAAGCAGCCATCGAGGCTGCCCTGACAGAACGAGGAACATCCTTGACTTCTTCTCGAGGAAGAGGTGGACGCCAGGCATCCGAACGACCCAATGCTCCTGACGATAGCTACTATGCCCCACCACCACCAAAAGAAAAGGGAAAGGAACCAGCAAAACCCACTGGTGCCCCTGGCCCATCTGGAGGCGGTGGAGGACCACCTGATGACGATCCTGATAACGGGCCCCCCTCAGATAGAGGAAACTAACCCTTATGGCAACCAGTCCCCCAAAGACCATGGCGCGCCACTGCAGCTGACACGTCGGAAGAAGACGAAAACATTGACCAGATAGAACAATTAGACAGGGGATATGCTAACACGCAGAAGAAACATGCGGAGCCACCCCCTTCTTTTGAAAATAAGGCTTATCAAGATGTAACTACTTGGCTAATCCAGTGTCAGGATTACTTCGCTCAAAACGAGCGGCAGTGGGCGGATGAGACGCAAAAGGTCATTTACGCCCTTGGGCGCATGAAAGGACCTGAGGTTGGGCCTTTTACCGATTATTATCGG
Source organism: Tuber aestivum (assembly GCA_900010015.1). NCBI lineage: Eukaryota > Fungi > Ascomycota > Pezizomycetes > Pezizales > Tuberaceae > Tuber > Tuber aestivum. Next base: position 339,079 of record LN891066.1, read on the forward strand.
AAAAGCATGCAAGGGTTGGAAGGATACCAAGCCCGCCCGGAATTCAATACTTGGGTACAGTTTTGCTCAGAAGTCCGGGACAGGTATTGTCCGACAAATAGAGATCGAAAGGCCATCGAGAAAATGAAGCACCAAAAATATTCGGGCAACATCGAGAATTTTCTCATAAAGATGGAGTTGCACAATGTCCATGCCCAACTCACGGGAGTCGCATGGAGAAAGGCAGTCGAAGATAAGCTGCCAAAAGATTTATTATTACGGTTGTCCTACGAGGACCACGAAACTGATAGAGCCTGGAGAGCTCATGTTCCACACGTTGGACATCAATATGAGGAGTACGAGGAGAGAATGAAGTTGGCGGGAAACAACCATGGGAAACCCAGTGCGTCTAACCCACGAAAATGAAAGGTCGACGAACCTTCAAGGCCAGGTACTGATTTCAAAAAGAAACGAGACTGGTCATCCAGACCAAATTCAAAGTTCGGCAGCGGAAAGAAGAAGGCAATGAATAAAGAGCCCTCAAAGCCACAAAAATTTGGTGATGGAAAACGGGTGCACCATGACTGGAAAAAAGCACACGAAGGGATCCCCGAATCCCTAGTCAAGACATGACAAGAGAACCAAGGCTGCACTCGTTGCGGGCTCACAAACCACAAGTGGGCCGATTGTCGGAAAGATGCTGCTGTGAATCACCTCACCCAGCATAAAAATGCAGCCCCGAGGCCCAAGAGATTAGAGGTGCGAGAGAAGGCGAATAAGCCAACAATCCACCATGCTCGACAAGATCCAGCCCCTCGGATTTGGGAGATGAGCGATGAAGACTAAGGGATAGTTGCTTGTCGGTCTTTCGAAGTATACCCCCGAGAGGAAGAAATCCGTAATACCTGGTCCATTGACAGGAGTTACGCGGAGAGCCCTTATGACCCTTTAGGATGGGTGGCAAGGCCACTTAGCTAAGAATGACAGCGAATGGTACCTAAGGGGAGCACAAGACCTCTACCAAGCTGTACCCTCCCACGGGCGAAAGAACGAAAGGCCAGATTAGCAACAGGCAAAGTTGCGACCCCGTATTAGATGCAAAAACCCTCATTTCACAGGCGACTGCCGACTTTCGATGGATGCACAGGAAGTGCAGTAAGAGTCACCGATACCGAGCCGAGGAAATGGTCTAGTTACGGCAGGAAGAGTTATGGAGGCACCCACGGCTACGGCGATAGGGTAGTCAGTCGGCAAGCGAGTAGCGGCACAGCATGCTTAGCTGTTACAGCGCAACTGACCGGAATCGAAACATACCTAAGGCCGGGTTAAAAGGTCGATCCTCGACTCCATAGGATCTTTGGAGTTTGGTATGATTAAATATCATTAACAAGGGTAACAAAGGCAAAGATTGTCTGAGGAGGCTTTAAGAGCCGAAACCACGCTGGCGTGGTAACAATCCCCCGCGCCAACAACCAACTACGAAATGACTTCGATTAAGCGAAAACAGGGTAACCCAACCAGGGCCCCTAAGCTAGCAAAAATTAATGTTCCAACACAGGCACATTACAACTGTCCTGAAGGCAAAGCCTTCATCCACCACGAAGGAAAAAGAGTCCCGATTCGCGTGTTATTAGACTCGGGCTCTAATATTTTCGTACTTAGAAGCAAATTGGTGTATGAGCTAGCACTACCTACTGAAACAAGGATCAAGCCCTTAAGCATTAAGGGATTTGACAGAACTACCTGTACAGGAGGAGGATGGCTATACACCCATCCAATACAACTGCAGATCGGACAAAACCAACACATGTCGGAAGTCTCTTGCGAAGTTACTGATACAGGAAATTTCGATATGATTATACCCTTCGGCTGGTGGCACGACCAACACCCGATAAGTGGCATCGAGGACCCAACAAGGTGGGAATTCAATGCCGAAAAATGTTCCCAACATGTCGGAACAAATGATGAAGGAATAGATGTCGAATGGGACGAGAACTTGGTATGGGAAGAAAATACGATATATGTGGGACATGTATGCAAAAGGAAAGGGATGATAGCTCCCTTTACCTACCCCGAAGTAAATTGGGATATTGCATGGGAAAATGTCCCAAAGCCTTATCACCAATTTAAAGACCTATTCGAAGGCCCAATGGCGGCAGAACTACTGCCGCACCGATCATTTGATCATAAAATCGAACTGTTACCTGGGACACAACCACCTTGGGGACCGATTTACTCGCTAACCGAAAACGAGCGAAAAACCTTAAGTGAGTATTTGGACAAAATGCTTAAAGAAGGAAAAATCGTCTCCAGTCAATCACCAACAAGGGCACCAGGACTCTTTGCCCCTAAACCTGGAGGAGGACTAAGGCTATGTGTGGACTACTGAGGATTAAATAAGGTAACCATAGCTAACAAGTACCCCTTACCTCTGATGACTACACTTAGGGATATGATCGTTGGATCAGAGATATTGTCTAAAATCGACCTCGACATGGCTTTCTACCGCATAAGACTACCACGAATGGACCAGTGGAAGTCAGCTTTCGGTTGGCACAGAGGACATTTTGAATACCGGGTAATGCCCTTTGGTATAATTAATGCCCCCGCAACTTTCCAATGCATGATGCAGACCATACTACGCGAGTTCTTGGATAACGGAGGAGTCGTTTATATGGATGACATCTTGATTTACTCCAAAAATGAAGAAGAACATATTGCACGAGTTCAAAAGGTCATGCAAAAGCTAAGGGAAAACAAATTGGCGATATCTATCAAAAAATCCGTTTTTCACGTGAAAAGCGTGGAGTGCTTAGGATACATCGTCAGTGGTACCGGAGTCGAAATGAGCGAAAGAAAGGTTGATGCCATTAGGCAGTGGAAATACCAGGAGTCAGTCCGCGGAATTCAGGTATTTATGGGATTCGCAAATTTTTACCAGAGATTTGTCAAAAACTTTTCCGCGATTTGCAAACCCATAACGGAATTACTAAAAGGAAATCCGAAGGATTTCAAATGGAACAATGAGGCTGATGCCTCTTTTGAATTGCTAAAAGAAAAATTCGTCACAACACCGATCCTTTGCCACTTCGACTGATATCGCGGGACGGTTGTGGAAACCGATGCTTGCGACTTCGTACTCGGATGCCTCCTTTCGCAATTCATTGAAAAACAGTTACACCCGGTCGCTTTCCACTCAAGAAAGTTGAACCCAGCGGAACGTAACTAGGATATCCACGACAAAGAATTACTTGCAATCGTGGAAGCGTTCCAAGAATGGCGACATTACCTCATGGGAACTGAAAGACCAATTACGGTTTACACCAACCACCAGAACCTGCAGTATTTCCTAACAACCAAAGCTTGGAGTGGCAGACAAAATTAGGTGGGCACAAAAATTGGCTGACTTCAATTTCAAAATTGTTTATAGACCAGGATCAAGAAGCGGTAAGCCTGATGCTCTAAGCAGACGGCTGGAGTACCGTCCTGAGGAGGGAGCTGTGCAAAGTGAACAGTCCATTCTCAAACCTGAGCACTTCTATAACAGGATCCAAATTTCTATAGTCGTCGGAGAAGATGACAATATGGATCCAGCCCCGCTCATACCAAACAACCAGCATCAATTTCGAGCAATGCCCCTGGACCCGAAAGCCCTCCTGCCTACACGAGGTACCGCCCAAGCAGCAGGTTACGACCTGTATGCACTACGAGATTCGGTAATCCCAAGCAAGGGGCAAGCCCTTGTGGATACCGGAATCGCAATCGCAGTTCCTGAAGGAAGATAGGGTCGGATAGCTCCAAAAAGTGGACTAGCGACCAAACGGATGATCGACGTCAAAGCTGGCATCATAGATGCAGACTACCGCGGAGAAATAAAAGCCTTGTTGTATAACTTGGGAAAAGAGGATTACAAAGTGCAAGCGGGAAGTAAAATCGCACAACTGATTTTAGAACAGATCCATACAGGCGACCTATCGGAACGCATGGAACTAGATGATACTGAGCGAGGCAACCAAGGTTTTGGAAGTACTAGCACCGGCTTGGAAGAGGTATCTAGACACAGCAGCTTCCTTTATGACAACCCAGACGAAAACAAGCACTTCGACCAACTCGACCTTGATCGACATTGGCTACTCCACGAGAAGTCTACCATGATGGCTACCCGAGTGGTCATCAACGCAACACCTAAGGAATTCGATGAAGAATTCCTCCAAACCGTCCGAGATGCCGGCACCGATGACCAAGATTGGACATCTCGGAAAACAGAACTAGAAGGCCTAAAAATACAGGATAAGGAAGGACCAAAACATTGGCAACTGGATAAAGGTCTTATATACTTTAAGAACCGACTATTCATCCCAGCCTCAGAACCTATACAAACCATGATCACTAAAAGCTGCCACGACTCTAAGGTAGCCGGACACTTCGGACAAGAGAAAACTCTGGAAATTATAACCAGAGATTTCCACTGAAAAGGGATTACCAACTGGGTAAATGATTACGTTCGCTCTTGCGACGATTGTCAACATAGCAAGTCACCACGATATGCACGTTACAGATTCCTTCAACCTTTAGGAATTCCTTATGCCGCATGGACCTCAATTTCGGCTGACTTCATTACCCAACTCCCAGAATCCAATGAAAGTACCCAGATCATGGTAGTAGTCGACAGGTTCACCAAAGTGGCCCACTTTGTCCCCTTACCTACCACCGCGACCGCTAAAGACGTGGCCACGGCCTTCTTAAAACAAGTTTGGAAATTGCATGGACTCCCAACCGAGATCATCTGGGACGTGGATGCCAAATTCGCAGGAGAATTTGGGGAATCCCTCTGCAACCTACTAGGCATCAAACGAAAGATGTCAACAGCTTACCACCCTCAGACTGACGGACAAACCGAAAGGACCAACCAAGTGTTGGAAGGTTACTTAAGGACTTTTGTCAACTACGATCAGGACGACTGGTATTCCCTGTTGCCCCTAGCTGAACATGCCTACAATAATTCAGTCACCTCAGCGCATGGATTAACACCGTTCTACGCGAACTATGGATTCTATCCACAGACTGAATGGATAACCAAACGCGAAGCTCGCAACCCCGAAGCAACTACTTATGCTCACTAGATGAAAACTATACACCAACAAGCAAGGGGACCGTTACAAGAAATGAGGAAATCGATGTCCAAGTACTACGATAAAAAAGCACGACAACAACCAGACATTCAAGTTGGTGATTGAGTCATGCTCAACGCAAAAAATATCTGTACAAAACGATCCTCCAAGAAACTAAGCCCAAAGCTTTGCGGACCGTTCAAGGTTCTCGAAAAACGAGGCAACCATGCCTTTCAGTTGGTGATTTCGGAACGATGGAAAATCCACCCCATGTTCCATGTATCGCTACTCGAGCCCTACCGATTGTCAGCTCGACCAGAATGGGAACAGGCCCCAAAGGGCCGGGAAGAGATCGAAAGCGATCTCGAGTGGGAAATAGAGAAGATCGTGAAAAGCAAAATCCTCTCCTACACCAGAAGAGTCGGTAGTCGCAATAAGTGGATCCACGAACTCAAGCACTTCGTGAAATGGAAAGGGTGTTCTGAAGACGAGAACACTTGGGAACCACCGGAGCATTTACAGCACGCTCAAGAATTATTGGAGGAGTTTCATAGAGACAACCCGGAAATGCCAGGACCGAGGTAGAATGGTGAAGAAAGGTTTTCCTTCGCGTGGCCAAGTAAACGCGTGGAGGTTTTTGATCCTACTTGCACCGAGTTCTAAAAGGAATTTAATAATGTACCATATTAGAAGATAGAAACAAAAGACTCGAGACGAGCTCCACGAGGAGGGAGCTAGTGTTACACATATGAACACACAGACCTTCCCTGTGCACAGACCTCCTGAAAACTGCGAAGATTTCATAGCCAACACCCCCCTCCAGCCCCGCCATTGGCCCTGCGCGCAGTAATAGTGTCGCCAGAATTTGGTGTCCCAACAGTATAAACCGGTGAAATCAAAGCATGCTTCATAACACCGTATACGTTGTCGTTGTCAGTCCGCCCGGAGGCTGTTCGCAGGATATATACGAGGGGACATCAGGCCGTGTCTGAAAAGTGGAATGGAGTCAATTGGATGGGTAACCGTGGAGCTACGAGCTAAGCGAGGTTGACCACCTCGGACATAGACAGAAGGTGTTGGGACAAAATCGCCAACAGTCCAATGAGTTATCGGGACATGCCCATAAGGTGGAGGCACGAAGCCCAGTCAAGTGCTCGCACAGTGTAGAGCAAACCGGAGGCCTATCTGTGGGTGAGGAACTTTTCCACGACATTGACTAGTCCGATCTTAGCGAAAAGTCCTCAAAGTCAGTGCAGTCAAGTTGTGAAGACGACGAGGCATTTGATAAGACTCTCAATGGAGCTGATCAATCCAGTCAGAGTTAGGAGGACAGCGAGTCGGCTTGACGCAAGACCACTCGCTTGTACTTAAACCTCCGAGATGAAGGAATCATGCGTTTTCGCCGGAGAGGTTTCGAACACCCTCGCAGAAACAGGACAACACATGGAGCCCGTAGTCTGAGCAAAGACGCAAAGTTTACCAGGGTCAAACGGATGCCCGTTACAATAGTAAGGGTAGGAAATGAGAGAACGTACATTGTTTGGTATAAGATAGATGTAGCCCGCGACCACGTAGAAGCGGAATATAAATATCGAGGTGCCTCCTTAGCTTTCAGAACATCCTCCGTCTCCGCTACACCTCCGGCGATTGAAAACTCAACACCACGGTTTTTATCGTGAGTTTTTTGTTTCGTCGCGAAACTTTCTCCGCCCTCCCGCCCACTCCTGCCTTTGGCCTCGGCCTAGGGGAGTCTGGCTCCTCTCTCCTCTCACGCCCAGGGTATTGACTTCAGTCTACCGTCGCAGGGCCCTCTCTCTCCCTGGGGGTTGGTCGGTCGGAGGCCCTCCTCGGCTGGCTAGCAGGTGGTGGGATCCTGTAACGGGGGCTCCCTTAGGTAGATGGCTCCTAAGGATGCGACCGCACCAAACTTCGAATCTCTCAAACACAGCTCTTGCAAAAGTATGAAGAATAAAAGTAAAACGGTAAAACTTAATATCGTTAAGCTCAGCCTTATCTCAATTAAAGTCTCTCGAGAGGATGTTGATTGTGTCGCGGTAGGAGAGTCCTCGTATAATCTTTAAGTAGTCAGACTTATACCAAAAACTCCCCCATCAGGTTACCCCGACCAAGGTGAGTATGCCCTTCTCCGTAAAGGTTGCCCCGGCACCATTACCGTGTCCCCGAAGGGCTATAGGTGTCAGCGCCCTCTAGTAGAAATCTCCCATATGCACATCAGTTCTTGCGAGGTGTTTACCAATACACCTGCCGGAGTGAAAACCTCTGCGCATCGGTGTCTCGTCAGTGGCTAACTGTCGAGACCCTTAGGAAAGCTAACTAAATGACTCTCTTCCTACATGCTATGACCTATACAAGCACTCGTAGACATCAGCTGTCTTCCGGCTAAGTTCTATCTTTCTTGATTGCGAACTTAGGGGGTCTACGACGCTCCCGCGGAGAGCTGTGTCGGCGGCGGGACCCATGGGCGCTACCCATGGTCCCTTACCCCCGGCACACCACTCACCGTGATAAGTGTCATGCTATTAGAGTCCTCAAACAACACACAAAGAGCCTATGGCAAAGGGGCACGTGTAGGCATGATTGGCGTAAAACCTTCCCAGATGTCTCCGGCACTACCCGGGACTACTCTTGGGACCCTTTGGGATAGTTCACGCTAACTCCGTCAGTTTTGGTCCGTTTTACTCCGTTCCTTTTGGAGAAGGTACCTGACCTTCTCACCTTGGCCCCCTTATATATCCTGCGAACAGCTTCCGGTCGGACGGACGGCGACGACGCATACAGTGTTATAGACATGTCTTCATAGATTCCATTTAACTAGCATAACGGCAACTCCACCCATTTTGGCCCATGACGCCCGGGGCGAACCCTGGGGCCGCAGGTACCTGTTAGGAATAATTCTACCAAGTTACAGCTTGTTCGGAGCACTATAGCTCCTCCCATAGTCTTCCGATCAAAGTGCAATCAAGTGCCCGTCGATCGTCATTGCGTAACAAACAATCCTAACATTTCCCGAAATTCTTCTGAGAACATTTCCGACGGAAGGTAGGGTAATAGTGTCCCAAAGGTAGGGTAAGTATGTCCATGGTGACACGA
>LN891066.1:357814-376914 GCA_900010015.1 Tuber aestivum
GGTTGGTCTCCTCCTTCCCTCCATGGTATTGCACTGTCTCCTTGGAGTGGGTCTGGGGGGGGCCCCCTATCTTAGCGCGCTTCCTGCGTCGCTTCCCGCTTGAATGAGTGGACTCGCCCTTCGCGGCCTACGTGGCTTGCTACTAACCTTTCTTTTGTCTTTTTGGGATTTCTCAGCGGGTTTTCCTAGCCCTTCCTGCTTTCTTCTTAGTTAGGATTTCCTTGTTCGTCCATCTAGCCGGGCTTGGGTTTCTTTTCTTTGAGGCGAGATGTGCGGTTGGCTCCATACCAGAGGGGCTTAGGGGGTTGGCTTTTTCCTGTGGCGAGAGGAGGGATATGGGTTTTTTGTCGTCATAGCTAGCGCTCCATACGTTTTTTGTACCCTAAACAAATAATCAATGAGTTAAACAAAAAAAAAAAAAAAAATCCTTCGCTTTCAGAACTATCCGGGAACGGAGAAGAGATCTTAGCAATATATTCGTTATACTTTGATACCTACTTTTGTTACAAGCTTTCAAGTTCTTGACTACTCTCCGAGAAACTTAATTGGCCCCAGTTACAATTCGCCCGACTTAGAATTGGCTGCCGCCTAACATGATCAGCTCCGTCAAAGCACTTATCAATGACTCTTCTATGTACATAGCTTACAGTGTATAATGAAGATAACTAACTCGACCAGTGAGTTGTTATTAACCAATCGTAACTAGGTCTTCCGGATGACTCTAGCTTACGTGAGCTGAAGGGACATGCATATTACTTCTTGGAATTGCATATACACTTGCAGAGGTCGTAGCTCTATAACTAACTGACCAATCTGAACCAACTAAGTCTTATCTTAGAGCGCGGAGCTCCTTCTATGTTATCCCACGAAAACCCCTCAGTCGCATGCCTCGTATCTCCGCGGAGCGGGCTGCATAGATGCCTTCTCGTTTCGTGCAATAATATGATATCGTCACGATAACTACGGTGGGGCCCGGAGTTAAACACGTGACCTTATGCATATAGTCATGTGCCGCACCGATTATGCTTCTATGTGTAACAGTTCTTTCGCAATTCATCAAAAAACAATTACACCCGGTCGCCTTTCATTCAAGAAAGTTGAACCCGGTGGAACGCAACTACAATATCCACGACAAGGAATTACTTGCAATCGTGGAAGCGTTCCAAGAATGGAGACATTACCTCATGGGAACTGACAGACCGATTACGGTTTACACCGACCATCAAAACCTGCAGTATTTCCTAACAACCAAAGTATGGAGTGGCAGACAAATTAGATGGGCACAAAAATTGGCTGACTTCAATTTTAAACTTGTTTATAGACCAGGATCAAGGAGCGGTAAGCCTGAGGCTTTGAGCAGACCGCCGGAGTACCGTCCCGAGCAGGCAGCTGCGCAAAGTGAACAGTCCATTCTCAAACCTGAGCACTTCTGCAACATAATCCAAATTTCTATAGTTGTCGGAGAAGATGACAATATGGATCCAGCCCCGGTCATACCCAACGACCAGCACCAATTTCGAGCAATGCCCCTAGACCTGAATGCCCTCCTGCTTATGTGAGGTACCACCCAAGCAGCAGGCTACGACCTGTATGCACTACGAGATTCGGTAATCTCAAGCAAGGGGCAAGCCCTTGTCGATAGCGGAATCGCAATCGCAGTTCCTGAAGGCACTTACGGTCGGATAGCTCCAAAAAGTAGACTAGCAACCAACCACATGATTGACGTCAAAGCTAGCGTCATAGATGCAGACTACCGTGGAGAAGTAAAAGCCTTGTTCTATAACTTGGGAAAAGACGATTACGAAGTGCAAGCGGGAAGTAAAATCGCACAACTGATGCTAGAACAGATTTAGACTAGCGACCTATCGGAACGTATGGAGCTAGATAACACTGAGCTAGGCAATCAAGGTTTTGGAAGCACTGGCACCGGCTTAGAAGAGGTATCCAGACACACCAGCTTCCTTTACGACAACCTAGACGAAAACAAGTACTTCGACCAACTTGACCTTGACCCACATTGGCTACTCCACGAAAAGTCCACCGTGATGGCTACCCGACTGGTCATCAACCCAACACCTACGGAACTCAACGAAGAATTCCTTCAAACTGTCCGAGATGCTGGCACCGCCGACCAAGATCGGATATCTCCGCAAACAGAACTAGAACGCCTAAAAACACTGGATAAGGAAGGACCAAAACATAGGAAACTGGATAAAGGTCTTATATACTTTAAGAACCGACTATTCATCCCAGCCTCAGAACCTATACAAACCATGATCGCTAAAAGCTGCCACGACTCTAAGGTAGCAGGGCACTTTGGACAAGAGAAAACTCTGGAAATCATAACCAGAGATTTCCACTAGAAAGGGATCGCCAAATGGGTAAATGATTACGTTCGTTCTTGCGACGATAGTTAACATAGCAAGTCACCTGGACATGCGCGCTACGGGTTCCTTCAACCGTTAGGAATTCCTTATGCCGCATGGACTTCAATTTCAACTGACTTCATTACCCAACCCCCAGAATCCAACCGAAGTACCTAGATCATGGTAGTAGTCAACAGGTTCACTAAGATGGTCTACTTCGTCCCCTTACCTACCACCGCGACCATTAAAGATTTGGCCACAGCCTTCTTAAAGGAAGTTTGGAAATTGCATGGACTCCCAACCGAGATCATCTCGGACATGGATGCTAAATTCGCAGGGGAATTTTTGGAATCCCTCTGTAGCCTATTAGGCATTACCCGAAAGATGTCAACAGCTTACCACCCTCAGACTGACGGACAAACCGAAAGGACCAACCCAGTGCTGGAAGGTTACTTAAGGACTTTTGTCAACTACGATCAGGACGACTGGCATTCCCTGTTGCCCTTAGCCGAACATGCCTACAATAATTCAGTCACCTCACTACATGGATTAATACCATTCTACGCCAACTATGGATTCCATCCACAGACTGAATGGATAACTGAGCGTGAAGCGCGCAACCCCGGAGCAACCAGTTATGATGACTGGATGAAAATAATACACCAACAAGTACGGGAAACGTTACAAGAAACGAGGAAATCGATGTCCAAGTACTACGATAAAAAACCACGACAACAACCGGACATTCAGGTTGGTAATCGAGTCATGCTCAATGCAAAAAATATCCGCACAAAACGACCCTCCAAGAAACTAAGCCCAAAGCTTTACGGACCGTTCTAAGTTCTCGATAAAACAAGGTGACTGCCCCTTTAAGTTAGAGATTTCAGAACGATGGAAAATCCACCCTGTATTCCACGTATCGTTACTCGAGCCCTACCGATTGTCAGCTCGACTAGAACGGGAACAGGACCCAAGGGGCCTGGAAGAGATCGAAGGCGATCTCGAGTGGGAAATAGAGAAGATCGTGAAAAGCGAAAGCCTCTGCTACACCCGAAGAGTCCGTAGTCACAATAAGCGGATCCACGAACTTAAATACTTTTTGAAATGGAAAGGGTGTTCTGAAGACCAGAACACTTGAGAACCACCTGAGCATTTGCAGCATACTCCAGAGTTGGTGGAGGAGTTTGATAGGGATAATCCGGAAATGCCAGGGCCGAGGTAGAATGGTGGAGAAAGGTTTTCCTTCGTGTGGCCAAGCAAACACGTGGAGGTTTTTTACCCTACTCACACCGAGTTCTTAAAGGAATTTAATGATATACCATATTAGAAGATAGAAACAAAAGACTCGAGACGAGCTCTACAAGGAGGGAGCTAGTGTTACACATATGAACGCACAGACCTTCCGTGTGCACAGACCTCCTGAAAACCGCGAGGATTTCATAGCCAACACCCCCCTCCGGCCCCGCCTTTGGCCCTGCGTGCAGTAATAGTGTCACCTGAATTTGGTGTCCCGACAGTATAAACTGGTGGAAACGAAGCATGCTTCATAACACCGTATACGTCGTCGCCGTCCGTCCGACCGGAAGCAACTTGCAGGATATATAAGAGGGGACCTCAGGTCGTGTCTGAAAGATGGAATGGAGACAATCGGACGGGTAACCGTGGAGCTACAAGCTAAGCGAGGTTGACGACCTCAAACATGGACAGAAAGTGTTGGGACGAAATCGCCAACAGTCAAATGAGTTATGGGGACCTGCCCGTAAGGATGAGGCACAGAGCCCAGTCTAGTGCTCGTACAGTATAGAGCCAACTGGAGGCCTATCTGTGGATGAGGAACTTTCCCATGATGTTGACTAGTCCGATCATGGCAGAAAGTCCTCAAAGTCAATACAGTCAAGTTGCGAAGACAATGAGGTATTTGATAAGACTCTCGACTGAGCTGATCACTCCAGTCAGATTAAGGAGGATCGTGAGTTGGCTTGAGGTGAGACCACTCGCTCGTACCTAAAACTCCGAGACGAAGGAATCATGTGTTCTCACCGGAGAGGTTTCAAAGGCCCTTGCGGAAACACAACAACGCATGGAGACCGTAGTCTGAGCAAGACGCAAAGTTTGTCAGGTTCAAACGGAATCCCTGTACGATAGTAAGGGATAGGAATTAAGGACGGTACAAAGTTTGGTGATAGATAGATATAGCCCGTGACCACCCAGACGCGGAATATAAATATCGAGGCGCCTCATTAGCTTTCAGAATCATCAGCGAACGGAAAAGAAATCTTATCAATATATTCGTTATACCTTGATACATACCTTTGTTACAAGCTTTCTTGACCACTCTCCGAGAAGCCTTATTGGCCTCAGTTACAATTCGTTCAACTTAGAATTGGCTGCCGCCTAACAGCGTAGCCAGTTATGGTATAGTTTAGCGATGCAATTTCCCTACAGCACTAACTATGCCTAATGGGATTTGATGAATCTACGTTCATGTCCGAATGTGGAATCGCGGCAGCTAAACAATAGAGAAGCGTCTTTGCGGCAGGCATTCCTTGCGTCCGAGCACTGGAGATGCCTTGTCGGCGCCTGGCCTGATAGTGACAGAGAACGCGAGATAGACCAAATGTAGACAAACTTTATGCTAGCTTACTTGAGTACAGTGGCTAAGAATGTAGTTCACGATGCTAACACAAGGGGGACTAAAAATACGAGACACCGGACCAGGGTAGACAAGTCTAACAGTACAAAAGGCCCAACAAACAGCGGTAGTAGTGCTCAGAGTGGAGAAAACCCCGCGAACGAAAGAAATGCAAGGGAGACAGCAGGAACGGGGAAGACACTGGTACATAACGAAAAAGGGGGAGCTATAAGAAGAACAAAACTCCGGGCTGTGTCAAAACAATTGACTGGGGACGAAGAAAACCCTGTAATGGGTTCAAGAAAAAGGCCCTGGAGATGAAGAATATATCGAGAGATGAAAACAGAAAAAAAAAAACCCTTTGAGATGAAAAAAACATCATGATGCGTCAAAAAATAAACCGGGGACGAAGAAATCCTCGTGATGGGTTAAAAAGGATGTCAGAGACAGAGAAAACATTGAGAGATAAAAACAGGAAAAAATGAAAGCCCAGAGGCAAAGGAAATACTAAGATGCATTAAGGCGGGAAAAAGAAACTTCGGAGATGAAGGAAAGAGCTAGTCTAAAAAAAAAAGAAAAAAAATGTAACTGACGAGATGCGTATTAGTCGGTGGCAAGCTGACGTGCTCTGCGCCAGGGCGCCTGGAGGGTCGGAGTCAGGTCTTCGCAGCTAGCCGTATTGGTATTTGCCTTACTCTTTCCTTTTGACTTCTTTGCTTTTCCTCCTTTCTTCTGTCCTTTAGGCTTCGTCACAGTTTGGGAGCTGGGAGCCGAGGCGATATTTGGGACATGGGGGGGGCTTGCCGGAGTGGCAAGAGTAGTGGAGCAGGGGGGGGGCAGAGGGAGAGGAGGGAGAGAGTGGGAGTGCATCAGGTGCCAGGAGGGGCAGAGGATCCGGGGGAAGAGTAGCAACCGCACTGGGGGTCCGGAGCCGGTTGGTCTCCGCGGTACCAATAGCCAGGGTGTCGGAAGGGCCGTCATACCAACAGCCTTGTTCAATCCGCGGGGGGCCAGCCTTGTGCGCTCCGGATGCGCGGGTGCTAGACACAAGTCTCGGATCCTGTAGGAACTCAGCGATGCATGGCTTGTTTTTTAGGAGATCTTGCATCGACCGAAGCTTCTCTTCCTCCGAAGGCCCAGAAGGCTCAGAGCCAGCCTGCGAGGAGGGACTTTGGGGGTGGCGACGGGAGGGACTTTGGGGACGGCGATGGGAGGAACTTTGGGGGCACTGATGGGAGAGACTTTGGGGGCAGCGACGGGAGGGACTTTGGAAGCGCTGATGGGAGGGACTTGGGGTGCGGCGAGGGGAGGGACTTTGGGGGCGGCGACGGGAGGGACTTTGGGGGCGCTGATGGGAGGGACTGTGGGGGCACTGACGGGGGGTACTTTAGAGGCACTGATGGGAGGGACTTTGGGGGTGCTGATGGGGGGGACTTTGGAGGCGGTGACCAGAGGGACTTTGGGGGCACTGATGGGAAGGCCCTTCATGTTCCTGGCGATACTATTCTTGGTGCCCACTAGACACAGCAGCCGGAATCGTACTTCGTGGAGGCATGGGCGCCCGGGTAGAAACAGATGGCTGGCTGGTCGTTCTGGTTGCTTGTGCCGTGGGGGCCGGGGATCCGGAGCAACGAGACCCAGAATGCGGGGTGGAGTGAGAACCTCTACGAGCGACAGCGGGTCGGCACCAGGGTGCGTCGGAGTCGGGGAAAGATTCACTCTCCGACATCGTTTGAGATTCTTGGGAGCGTGGTGCATAGTCCTATACGGGTAGTTAGCTCTGGAGCTTTTCCTCAAGTTAGCTGTACATAGTATAGATTTTGAAACTTACATCGTCAAGAGAAACTATCTCAAGGCCCGGGATCCCCGAACCCTCCTCTTCCTCCTCCCCCTCAAACTCACTTTCCTCCTCTTGCATGGCCTCCCCCGGATCTCGCTCCTGGACCTGGCGATCCCAAAGACTCCGGTCAAGGAAGGGATACCAGCTGCGTCCAGGCTCGGGCGTCTTCCTCTCAATTCCCTCCTCACGTGACTCCACCAGCAGCATATTCAACAGATCTTTAGCCTCCCGCTGGTTTGCTAGGAGCGAGGTCCGGATGTCATCATCTCCATACAAGACAATAACATCCGAGAGAGGGAGAGGTTTTATGAGGTACCGGCACAAGGCGCTGGAACCGTAAGCAGTCGCACTGAGAAGATACCGGGGGTAACCGATGGCCTCCTCCACTCGTTGAGCCAAAACCATCCCCAGCAGATCTCTCATGCTCGCGGATGAGAGGATACCCCAGGCTACACTCCCGTCCTGCTTGGGGGAGTACCAGGGGTAATCCCAGAACGGATGCTCCACTGGGGGAGCACCCCTCCGGCGCACGATGTGGATCCTTATCGCCCGAGGGCAATAAGGGGAGGTCCAATCGATTGTAGCCACTAGTGAGATCTGTAAGTACTATTGAAACTCAACATGCATAGCGAAGATTACTTACTCATCCTTTTCTCTGCCGCGCCATCCCCCCCCTCCTCCTCTGCGTTGCGACGCTCGATCGCCGTCTGAAGCTTCTTGGCCGTGTCCTTGACCAAGAGCTTCAGCTGACGATCGAGCTCGACAACGTCATCGGCACGATATTGCTTTTTCAGCAACTCGACCTGAATCGAAACAGGGGGGGGGGAGCGAGTGAACACCAGGACCAACTCCAATTGCATATCGGTAAGCTTGTTAGGGTCCCATGCAAGCGCGGTGATGGAGGCCTTCACCTGGTCACGCCACGAGAGGTATGCTTTGCTGGGGCGGCAGGGGCCTGGGAAACCGCACCAACTTTTCGCAAAAGCCATGTCGCCGAAGCAACCTCTGGAAGATGGATGTATGTTAGTTCCGATCCTGCGATTCGCTCCCTTGGGGTTCACTTACTTGGAGTTCTTGATAGCTGGTGGGAATGAGGGCTGCTCACTAGACGTCTGATGACGACTGCGTATAGACGGATCATTATTAGCTCAGTCAGTCCTTGTTTGCACCATCATCAAGACTGTTTGATAGGGGGGTTTACTTACGTTCTTTCAGATTCTACCACTAGAGCTGCCGCAGGTATAAGGATCTTTTGGCGCTTGCCACTGGCCGGGTCCCCGGAGTGCGATTGGAGGGCCGGATGCCTGATAGAATATTAGCTTTGGTGGCTCCACTGTGGTGGGAATATCTATACTGAGTTTCCCTTTGCAGATGACGTCGGTTTTGTCTTAGGTAGGGGCATGGCGGCCATTTGGGGATGTTGTAGATTTAGTAAGCGTTTGAAAGACAAAAGGACTCGACGGGGGATGATGTGCGCCAGGACGTAGCAAACTGAACGAGTGGAGTTTGTTGGAGAGTGGGGGGGAGAAGAAGGACGGGAGGAAGTGAGTGGGAAAAAGAGGGGAGGGGTAGATCAGACAAGGGGCGGAAGGGAGCCAGCTTATATGTTGGGGTTGTTTCCTAAACGAGACTCCGCGTTGATAGGCCCTGGTTTTTCCGCTTATCATGGCGCCAGGGACCGTAAGTCACGGTGTCCCAGTATAAAGTAAGGCGTAAGTGTGCGGGAAAGAGGTGCCAGCAGATCACTTAGCGTGACAGGAGAATTCTGCCAATTCAGTAGTTTATGCCTCTCGAATAGCTATTAAGTTAAATGACGATCCTTTACCCTGACGTGCGGAATCTATATCATGTAGGTCTAGAGTTCTCGTAGTAGATAGCCAGACCCAATTGCTATAGCTCCCACCACTACGGTTGCCTGTCGGGTAGGGTGCTCTTTAACGGCTACAGAGACGGCCTGATAACCCTTAACCCTGCCGACATACCGTACGTGTGCCAGCGTTACATTACCCCGGCCACCGGTTGGCTGGATCCAACACGCCCTCCTACACTCCACGGCGAAGGAAGACATACACAGAAACCTATATAAAACAACACAATGTGCGCATACCTATCTTGGTAAGGAAAAGCCAGGGATGATAAATCTAAACACTAACATTTTATATCTAGGTACACATGACGTCAAATGCCCATCGGCTGGCAGTCTAATCTTTCGGGTCTCCATCTGATGCCTTCCTGTCGCAGTAGCCCAGGAGCTGTCGCTTCTGTCCCGAGTAGTGACTAGCACTTTCCAGGGGACTTGAAGCACGGCTCTTCGAGACCTTCTCATTCTCCTGTAGAGGGAGCGTTGGACGGCACAATTGTTGACCACTCAGGAGACTCAGCAATTTAAGTTTCAGAAGTCTGGGATTTGCAAGAGACTCCTCTGGTCCTACCACCAGGGGCTTTAAAAACTGATTCCTTGATTCCATGTCTCCCAAGTGTTCCTCAGGTTGAATATCGTGTACGGCTGGGCTGGAGAAGGACATCATCGCACTCTCATCGGGTTGATGTTGTTCCAGTTGTTCGAGCAGCTCATTAGTCGGCCTGCCATCACCGGCAGTAGCAGATCCGGAATTCGCCGCAGATTCCTGCTAGGATGTCTGGAATTGCGTCTGACCTACCTGTGCGGCCTAACCTCGAGCTATCCGGCTCACCGCATCTTCCAACAGATATGGTTGCCTCCTCTAGGCAGGTGTCTCTGGCTGCACATCTCCACGATCGTGGTAACAGTAGACTAGGAAATCCAGCGGGTCTTCATATACTGGGTTCGATAGCAGTCATGTCCAGAGAGTTTCATTTCTGGCAATGAAGACAAATTCTACTAATGATAGAGGTTTACCAGGGAACTCCTGGAGCCTGAGCATTCTGCGTCCTTCACTTGTGGCACCAAGGATATAGTGGATACGGCGCAATGGAACCCATCTCCTAATCATAGCACATAATCCGTGCATATCGCCAGTTTCTAATTCACCAAATTTAACTCCATGGACATGGAGCGGACGCCAATAGAGGAAACTATAGTTTGGCGGTCCACTCACTACCTTCTTATTCTCACCATGTAGGCCCTGTCCAGGTCTTGATGGACAGACCCAAACAATACGTACTGCACGTGGGCGCCCAAGTGGCGCGTTCCAATCTACAAAGTCGATGTTTGTAAGTAAGTGCTCGAATCTAGCAACTTTGGAGAACTAACTAACCTGCTGACAATGGACTCAATTGTTCTGGGGCATTTGGTGGACGCGTCTGAGCGACTACTTCAGCTGGAGAATCACGAGGTTGATGGGAGTTACCGCGATGAGCCTGATGTCCTGTAAGGACATATTCTCGGGGCCGTGCTCGAGGATCGCCCTCGCCGTTGTCTGGTGGTCGCTCTGGGAGACTGTGCGGTGTCCGTTTTGTTCTTGTAGGGTGGTCATAGTGATCGCCGTGATCTTGGACATCAGTCCACTATTTGGGAGCCCGTGCTTGATCTTGGGCCAGTCCAGCTTGACTACCGGGACCCTGTTTACGGGTTGGGCGTCGAGGTGCATTCTGGCTCCCTGCCTTGAGGGGTCCTGCCTTGGGCGCCAACAATCCCAGATACCAGTGAACTGGGGTACTCTCTTCTGGAACGCCCTCTTCGTGGGCATCTCCCAGTACTTGACCTTGACATGCGATCTGGCCATCTTGGCCATCCGGGGCCCTTTGCTGAGCAGGGTCTTGAGACGGACTCGGCCCTGCTTGCGCAGCTGGATCCCAGTGAGGTGGAGCTCCAGGCGGCAGCAAGGTCTCGTCAATAATAACACGCCGTGGGTCTATTTGCGGCGCAGCCGGCTCCTGGTTCGCATCACGTTTAGTCAGAATTGTATGTGTGAGTTTTTTTCCTGCATCTTTAATGAGTTGAATGATGGCGTCGTCTATCTCCTGAATCCTTTGTATGTTATTCGCAGCATCTGCTGCTACGAGTAAATCGCATGCTGGGCGCAATCTCCTCATCCCCTCCCAAATCTCGCGGAAATCCCCGTTGGGCAAAGAGTTGATATCTGTATAGTTCCTTGCTGAAAGTTGATCTTTGACGGCGTTGTGCCATACCTTATAGACATGGTCATCTCGAGTGGTTTCTGAAGTTAAGAGAAGTCTTATATTGATTTATACACTGGCCGCCTGGACGCTGAGCATTAAGCTGCCCAGTAAGAGAAATGGCTGGAAGTATGTAGACCCCGCTCGGCTGGTGCTCATGTCCTGACAGATCTTTTTGTATATTTGTAGAATTTGGATTGTGGAAGTACCGGAGATTGCTGTTCTTTGGCACCATGTCGTCAGATTCTCTGCCGTGAGAAGGTCGATATTATGAGCGCTATGTATGTGGAATGCGGTGTTAGTTGTAGATATTTCGCTTGGTATGATCTCCCTTTGGCCCCGATCAATTCACGATATATATCAGAGTCGGAGTCCTTATAGGAATCTTGAACCGCTCTTGAAATCATTTCCGTGATCATTTAGTAATTTAGACTTCAGACCTTAGACTCTGGAACTGTTGACACCCATTGTGCACGTTCAAATCACATCTTGGATCACTATCGAACAGAACTTAAGACATTTTATGCTACTTTGAAAGTAGTACTCAGAGAATACTCCTAATGCCACGTCACGTGCGACTGCACTAACCCACTTCAATATTAGCTACATCTTCAAGCGCCCAAACCCCTTACCCTGCGTTCCAACACACTGTTATGCATGAACATTCCCTTTAGGCCATACAACATATACATTCAAGTTGGCTTCCCTCAATTCAGTACGTTACCTCGAGCTATGCCTATCAAATGTTCATTCTGCCACCACAAATATGCCTCCTCAAGTCCTTACCAGAAGAGCCTATGAATAGCACACCCTAGCCTGGGCACTGTTCTCACGTCCGGCCTAGTACACCAGCTTCCGCTCCGCATAGAATCTGAACAGGACGATGATGGCGGCCTTCTTGGACAGAATGATCTGATCGATTCCGATTATGAATCCGACGTGGGTCCAAGCGGATACGCCCCAAATCCTGCGCATGTCCCTGACCCAGAAGCACTCAATACTGACTACCGATCCCCGGAGGCCATCGAAACGGCATATTATCCACTTGCTGGGCGATCTATTGGAGACGTGACAGGATTTAAGGAGGAGCACAGTATTCCCATCAAGGATCCATGGGCACCATTCATGAGTGCACACGGATTCAAGCTCACGTCTTGGTTTATTCAGAGCAAGGTGTCAAAGTCACAAATTGATGAATACTTTTCCAGTGGTCTCAGGGATTCAGCCTCAGCTAGCTATAGCTCTATGCATACGCTTGAGAACCACCTGCGATTGTTGGATCCGCACAGACAATATCTACGATGGTTCGAAGGCCAAGTTGACAACGGCAAGAGAACTTTGCTGTTTTACTACCGGAACATACTAGACTGTATCAGATATCTTCTGCGGCAGGCAGCATACAGAGATGATTTGGTCTTGACGCTGCGACGGGAGTATAACCACAATGGACAGAGGGTGTACGTGGAAATGCATACCACAGATTGGTGGTGGGATGTCCAGGTAAATTACCCACTTCTTATTAGTCATGTGAATGCCGGTTAACTGGTGCAGGAAACGCTCCCGCCTGGTGTGACTGTTGTTCCGATTATTGGGATGTCCGATCAGACGCATCTTACCAACTTCTCTGGAGACAAGAAGGCTTGGCCCGTATATATTACTGTTGGAAATCTTCCATCGACCAGGCGTACCAAGCCTGGATCAATGGCAGTTCTCCTTCTTAGGCTCCTGCCAGTCCCGCCCAAGTTGCCAAAGTCTTCTTCCACGAACGAACTCCACAGACAAATCAATGCCGACACACTCCAAGGAGTATTCGAACTCATTCTCGAGCCCTTACATGACGCAGCGCTCCACAGCGTCCCGATTGAGCGTGCAGATGGCCAAGTTCAGAGGTGCTTCCCTATCCTCGCTGCATAGATTGCAGACGATATAGAAAACATTGCGCTGCACGGTGTAAAATCGAACCCGTGTCCGAAATGCGAGGTCCCTGCGGATAAGTTAGGTTCAGCCGAAAAGCAACCATATCCCACTCAGGATTATGTAAAATATGATCTTCTGGAACAAGATAGTCTGGATAGTGTCACGCACTCCAACTCGGAGGCAGTTCACGGCACCTTTCATGCCCTTGGCGTCAAGGTAGGGCGAAGCTTTTTTCATGGACTTCCACGTGCTTCGGCGTCCAATCTGCACCAGCCAGATTTGCTACATACCATTTATCTTGGACTATTCAAGCACATGATGGACTGGGTTCAGGGATTTCTCAAGAAGCACGGGCGACAGCAGGCCTTGGACGATGCCTGGAGCGCATTACCACCGTATCTGGGATTCTTCATCCCCTAAAAGGCCTACAGTAAGGTTACGCAGTGGCAAGGAAAGGAAATGAGGAACCTAGGACGTTGCCTCTTGGGGGTCCTCGCTGCGGCTCTCAGACAGCCTGACAGTACACAAACGACGCCTTTCAAACGTGCACTCATCTGCGTCCCGTCATTGCTCGATTTCAGTTTGATGGCTCAATACCGTAGCTATACCCCAGAGACCATAGATTATATGGAACAATATCTTGCACGTTTTCATTCAATGAAGGATATCTTCTTGGAGTTTCGGATATCTAAAAGGACACAAGAAAAGCTCAATGACCAACGAAGAGAGCAGCAACGTCTACGGGAGCGTGTGGATCAATCTCTCACCAAATCCAAGCAGCGTCGGATGCTGGAGGAACATCGTGGGGAGGACAACGACTTACACCTAGAACTGATCCATGCGGAATCTCATTTTACTTTATTAAGATGCATCTGCTTGGCCATTTTCCAGATCACATATATCAGTTTGGCAATATTCAAATGTATTGAACGGTGTTTAGCTAGCTCACACATAAGGGACAAATCAAAGACGGCTGGCGGCGTTCGAACAAAAACCACGCCGCGCGCCATATCCTACAGAGCTACAGTCGACAGCACGGGATACATATGAGACTCTTGAACCTGGACGCACTTCGACGTCAAGGCGCAGATCTACCTCCTGAGGTCGTTGACATGTTGAAGGCAGAAGATACCGCATCTGGGTCTGTCACATGCCGCAGAATCCTAAAGGGACGACAACGTGACGTTTCAAACATCATGGATTTGTGCAAGGTGGTCGGAATGTAGACCGATAGTATTTGTGAGGAATTGATCCTGTATAGCCATCGCATTCTCCCAATGGAACGCTCGCTTCCCGAAGATCCTGCAATACTTCGACTACTTCCGACTGAACTGATGACGCCACTTGAAATCCCCATTCCCACGTTCCAGGAAACCGAAAGTTTATGATGTCCACTGGGCGCCGTGTATGGGTTCTCAGCTCTTCCACAAGCAACAGAGTCGCAATGATTTGGTTTGGGTGCAGGCAGGAGGGGAGCACATGTATGGTGCCCTCAGAGGACGTCTTCCCGCTAGACTCAGGGTGCTGTTAAAGATCCGGGACTGCAGGCACCAGGATAGGATCTACAGACTCGCAATGGTAGAAATAAGAAGTGTGGTTAATTCTGGGCAGCCATCCGATGCCCATGGTCTCGTCACGGTAGATCAGAGGACAGAGGCACAACAGTTTCCAACAGTGGACATTGGGACCATTCTGGGCCAGCAGGGAGCGTCGAAATCCCTACCATTGCATAGTAACTCAAACTATTGGTAGAAATAATTGCGTAATAGTAGAGTAAAAATTAATGATACAAGATTCAAGTTGAATGAGATTGTGTTCAGAACCAGAGAATGTGTACTAGTAAACCAAGAACAGGGTGTGATGATGTACGATGTGGGCCTTGGTCGGAGCTGGCATCAGGTTGGAGACAGGAGAAGATGTGGACATCGCGATGGGACCTCGGGCGTCAAAACTTTCATTTCGGCATCAGAAAGGTAACGCCGTAGACTCGGATGTGCTGACCGGGGGTAAACATGGAGGAAACGAGAACCGAGAGGTGGTGGTCAGAGATGAACAATGTCGGGCCTGGGAATCAAATTGGAAGTTAATGGATTGTGGTAACGGCAGCTGGAAACTAGCAATCAGGAAAGGAGCGAGAACAGAGCATCAGGATGCGGAGAAAGCTTGATCTCGCAGTTGACCTCAGGTCGTGGCGTCCGGACGACGACAAGATTGGATCAGAAACAGGACGCGGCCTGGACGTATGGGTGGACAGTGCCTGCTTGGAGACGGAGGGAATTGACAGGGTAAAAAGTGGGACGCAGATGATGCAGGAGGGCGTTACGCCGGAGTAGTGGACCCACGGGACGCAGGGGACACAGGGGACGCAGGGGACGCAGGGGACGCAGGGGACGCAGGGGACGCAGGGGACGAGCGCGCTGCGTCGGGATGTGACACGCCCGGGTCTGACGCAGAATCAATTTTTGCTGATGAATCATTCGCAATGCCATATAAAATGGGCGCTTAGTGATAAAGCTTCAACCATTATCACAATAACTTGGACACTCACATGCATTAGGGCTGTTTCTATGGTAAGGTATTTCAGGCCATAGCGAGCCACTTGCATAGCGAGCCATAGAAAGGCTTAAGTGAGGTGATAGGCTGAACTTCAGTCAAGATATTAGTGATGACTAGTACCAGTATTTAGGTGGATGGCTTGTTATGCCGCAGGACATGTTGCGGTTTTTGGGTAGGTGAATCTTCTAGTTTTTCTCTTGCACCTCAAACTCTCCACTATGTGCGAGATAGTTTTACACTGTTATAGTGATCAACCCTTGTGGTATAAAAATGCGTACTTTACATGAGAGAAAGCACTAGGCGGTAGGAGATGATCAGTTCCTTTAGCTACCAAGATCGTATAGTCATAGCCCTCAATTATAGCTAAACTATGAGCAATGCTTTTTCATCCCTTCTCCGCCGATGCAACAACAAGAGCTAGCCTAAAAGAATGAAAATAAAGCAGCAAAAAACTCATTGAATTGTATGTCAATTACCTCACCCAGTTGATATTCTCCTTCTCATTGAATTTTTGCTTTCAAAATCGAGGTTCCAACCCTACCTAGCCTCTAGAGAATTTAATGATCGCGCGGCCAGGGTTATTATATCCGTGGCTGCTGAGTCTCTTTAGGATCGGAATGGTTGCCCTTAGGAAACCCCTCTCAACCTAGTAGCTATCTCCAACTCGAATCTGTGTTTCCCATGTGGACCAGCAAGGATCTCACCCATCATATCAGTTCCCAGTAAGAAGTTGTGCTCGAAGATCAGTTCTCCTGCTCCTCTCATATTCGCGAGGACAGATTGGCGGAAATGCCTTCTAAGAAGTTTGTTGGACACATGGTAGGGATTGGCTGGATTGTGACACACAGAATCGAGAATTCTCCTATCGAATCTGCGATTATCAATATCAAATGCAACGATTTTTTAATTGTCGTCAGGGTTCACAGAGACGAGGTACTGTTCAAATCTTTTGTATACAGCTGCGTCCAGAAGCAAACCATTTTGGCACGAGTTGATCTTCGAGGATCCACAAATATCGTCCGTGTCTGTGATCCATCGTCCATAATTATACTGAGTCCAAAGACTCTCATGTTCGGGAGGAAAGATATGGGCAGCCTCGAACGAAACCCAGTTATGGGCCCGAATGTAGGCTTCAGGGTTTATGATTCCTGAAATAACGCAGCTCCGATCGCGATTACGGATCTCATTGCGGAATTTATCCTCTGTACCAGAGATATCATGAGAAATCAACCGGTGTATGCAAGGTTCATCGCTGACTTGGATAGAGGCTGGAGAAGTTAGCAATCGTGCCACCCAATAAATGGGAGAAATATAGCACATACTATTACAATAAATATCGTACATACCCATTTTAAGAGGCACATCTGCTCTGGATACCATATGGCTCAACATCCTTTCTTGAACACGCAGAGGGCTCCTCTGAACCACAATTAAGATTCCGAGAATCTCAAGGAAGTTTGCCTCAGTTATAGACCCATTCTGGACAAGCCCTCCAAGAGCCACATCAGGGTGGGCAGCATCATACAAAGAGACATTGCGTAGGAGAGAACGGTTTGGAGACATGGTGGGTTTTGGTCATTGTCTTAAACCTAATCGTAGGAGTGACTTGAGAACCAGTGTACCCAAGTCAAGAAACCCCTGTAGTGTATATTGTCCAGACCTCTTCGAATACAAGTAGTGGGGTGTTGAGGTAAAGTTTGGCAAAGCTGAAGGAGGGGGCGTGTGATCTCGCAAACGTGGTTGTTCAATCACAGAAGTGCGAGTAGCCGTCACTATATACCCTGTTGAGCCTACTGAGCGCCCCATTTTTCCAACCCATGAAATTCGTTGACAATCACATGTTAACACCCAATGCGGGGCTCTCTCTCAAGTAATAGTATTGTTCATTCGCATAATGAGCCCGGGGTCTTGATGCAACAGGGTGCACTTCTTTCTCAACAAATGACTCCCAAAACCACAAGTATAAAATATTTAAAAACAAAACAAATACATAATCCTAATTAATATCTTATATACCATCTATGTGTCGAAATACTTGGCAAATGTAAGGCGGGTTTCGCAAGTGAGGGAGGGAGGGGTTGTGTCACCGCCACCAAAATTTCCTTCACTCTAGTCATGCGTTTCGTACCTGGAGGAGCTCTAGAAGTTCACAGGATCCGCGTTGCTGAAGGAATAGGTGTGGCTAGGACGGACCTAGTTGACTATGTGCAGCAGACGGACATTAGTGCGTAACGATTCACGTAGCAAAGATAAAGGCTGCGCATAATCTGATACAGTGAAGGATCTCCTTACGTTTTAGAACATACATGCAGAACGTATGTTATAGATCGGAGGATTTTCTATGGTTATGTTAGAAGTTGAGCTCGGAGGAGCTCCGTTAGATTGAGGAATTTCCTTTGATATATCTATGGGGTGTGCCCCTTGATATTTTACGTTCTTTACGCAATCTGGTATTCTCCTGCCTTTGTATATACTAAGGAAATACGTCCACTCCTTGCTCTCATGTTTATCGTGAAGGAACTCAAGATTGTCATACCACTCTGCCTTCCAGAACCTCCAGGAGACCAACCTTGATACCTGGTGTCTCTTTATCTTCTTGCCTTGCTTTGCGAGTCTTAGCCGGCCCCCAAGCGTGAACCTGCTGTACGGTTCATGCTCTTTTATTAATATACCTTGTGGCTTTCCCTCATGTCTGCCCGTCCTCGGTTAACTATCTCGACGATAGTTCTCCCGCCTGAACTCCTTTGCGCCTGTGGCTTTCCCTCGTGTCTGCCCGTCCTCGGTTAACTATCTCGACGATAGTTCTCCCGCCTGAACTCCTTTGCGCCCGTGGCTTTCCCTCGTGTCTGCCCATACTCGGTTAACTATCTCGACGATAGTTCTCCTGCCTGAACTCTTTTGCGCCCGTGGCTTTCCCTCGTGTCAGCCCGTTCTCGGTTAACTATCTTGACGATAGTTCTCCCTCCTGAACCCGGTAGGCCCCTAGGATCTCAGGGCCTCTGACCCTTATAAATCCCTTAACAATATTGCATTCGGCAACGAATCTTTGAACCTTTCAAGTCTACCAACAACCCTCCTTGAACCTCCCTCCTCGGCCGCATACAAATTAGACGGAGCAACATTTGATACGGAGGCCCCTTTTGACCTAGACCTCCAGTGGGACACTGGACGATTACCTTGGCCCGCTTGGAGGCTCCTTAGTTGGACCTTAGATGGTTATGCTCCTCGCGGGTAGACGCCGGCTTGATGTCGGCAACCCTCCTTGAACCTCCCTCCTTGGCCGCATACAAATTAGACGGAGCAACCTTGGATACGGCGGCCCTTATTGACCTAGACCTCCCGTGGGACACTGGACGATTACCTTGGCCCGCTTGGATGCTCCTTAGTTGGACCTTAGATGGTTATGCTCCTCGCGGATAGACGCCGGCTTGATGTCGGCAACCCTCCTTGAACCTCCCTCCTCGGCCGCATACAAATTAGACGGAGTAACCTTGGATCCGGAGGCCCCCTTTGATGTCTAGACCTCGGAGGTAGGAACCTGTCCTGATGCTTAGACCTCTGAGGTGGGATACCTGTCTCTTGCTTAGACCTCCGGTGGGATACTAGACTATCTGTCTAGACCTCGGAGGTGGGAACCTGTCCTGTTGCTTAGACCTCTGAGGTGGGATACCTGTCTCTTGCTTAGACCTCC
>LN891067.1:28904-44084 GCA_900010015.1 Tuber aestivum
ATTGCGATATATTTTTATTGGTACATGCTGAACAGGGCCTTAGGCTCCATTTAACATGTACCAATAAAAATATATCACAATAAAAGTTGAAAATGGCATATATGCCAATAAAAAAATTCAGCAGTAAAAAAATATATATGCGTTCGGCAAACATGCTGCAAGTGTGTGAAAAAAAACAGAAATTATAGTCATACAACTTAGCTTAGGACAGGTATCCATGATAAACTGTACTGTAAAAAAGCTTTTAACTTCTTTTATAGTTTTTTGACTGCACTGCAGAATTGTTCAAGTTTATCTACAACTATGTAATTGGTAAATATGTATCAATTAGCCTCTACCTTCTGAGCTTCTCAGTCATAACAGGTATATCTTCAGGATTTTCTGTCTACTCTTAGTTTTAGTGACAAAATCTACAATATAAAATTGGAGGATAACAATTGAAGTTTATTTATAACTAGAAAATTACAAGTAACTAGATAGAAATAACAGTATAGAGTTAATTCTTATGTTTACTTTTCTCAATTAATAAATGAAACTTTTTATTATAGTTTAAAAGTTTACATATTTTGTGAGTGCTATCTCATGGTTCTAAACCTAGTCCTAGTATAAAAATATACAATAAATTTTTATAATGGCAATGAAAAAATATTGTTATTTGACAACAAGTACCGAACACACCCCTATATAAAAACTTTAATATGCCAAAATTTATGCTATAAAAGTGACGTGCCAAACAGGGCCTAAATATTGAATTCTAATTTTGAGATTGAAATTATATTAGATATTTACAGAAGTAGCCTGGTGAAAGCAGTTACAGATTACTGGGCTCAGCATACAAGTTAGAAAGATGTAGAAATTCATGTATCTTGTGTTTGTCAAGCTTTAATTGATAAGCATATCAAGAGAAATATGAGTATAACAGTATCAACAGCGATTAGCTGGCTGAAGAAGTTAGGCTTCAGATAGAAAGAAGTTCAGAAAGGGATATATATTGATGGGCATGAGAAACCAGAGGTGGTATTTTTACCACCAGGAATACTTTCTTTCAAGATGGAAGAAGCTAGAAAGCCAAATGCCAAAATGGTTGCTATTGGAAGTCTTATATCAAACTCCCTTACTGGCTAGAAAGTATCTGTTAATTCCTTGTATATATGACGAATATACTTTCCATTCTAATAATGGAGTACATTATTGCTAGATTTACACGGACAAAGAATCTTGGTAGAAAGAAGACCTTGAAGATCTCATCAACGAAGTTCTTAATATTGCAATCCCAATTTTTGAAACAATATTTCCAAATACACAAGCCCCTTTCCTCTTCGATCTTGTAATATTCTATGTAGCAGATGTACCTGATACTCTTCGAGCATCTCGAATAAACATAAATTCCAGTGTAAAGTAGCCCTGCCTACAAAGTAGATGGTATTATAAGCCAAGTGGTGTTACTCTATATATTCAGCATATGACTTTTGACAAAAATGATCTTTCAATAACAGAAATCTGGAGGGGTAAGCCCAAAGGATGTAAGA
The DNA here is from genome assembly GCA_900010015.1 of Tuber aestivum. Taxonomy (NCBI): domain Eukaryota; kingdom Fungi; phylum Ascomycota; class Pezizomycetes; order Pezizales; family Tuberaceae; genus Tuber; species Tuber aestivum. Next base: position 30,434 of record LN891067.1, read on the forward strand.
TGGTTTTACAAGAATGTGGTCTATAGCCAGAAGGTGGATTACAACATGACCGTAAGACCAAAAAGTACAAGGCAGATTGAAGTCATATAAGTATTTCTTGTTACACTAGAAGGTTACTTTCTACTCAGCCTGACTTTTTAGAATAAAAGTCACATCTTCAGGAGGAAGTTGAGAAGAGAGATCATTTGTATTTATTTTTTGCTGAAATTCATTGTGAACTCAATTGGATTAAGTATAGATGGGGACCAGCAAAATTGTTTACAAGGAAAAACTGCTAGTATAATTGGCCTTCCTTGATCAAGACAGTTTCAAAGGCTTTGAAGGAGATATTATCACTTTTACTCCACAAATACTAGTGGAAAAGCACTTGTATACCTGATGCCTATTATGTTGGATTACAGTATAGGACCACACAATTTACCAATATTGTATATAAAAGTCATCACTATGTTTCCTTTACTAAAGAAATTTGTTAAATACTTTCCTTCTATTAATTTATTATGACAATACAGAATTATATTAATTATATTTTCTCTTCATCTTCTGTTGTTTGTAATTCTCTTCAAACTGGTTTATTATTTTATCTTACTTAGTGTGTATTGGCATGTCTTGGCACAACCTGGATCAGTTGCAACGGAAATACTATTTTACCAGAGGACGCGTCTTCAGGCTCTTTTTACCATACATAATATTGCCTCTCACCTCTCTTAATTTTCTTCACAAACTCAAACTGCTTTTTCTGTTTCTATTGCACTCCTTCTTTTTTTTTTTTTTTACAGTTATTGTATGTGGTGGATTTAATGCAATTGTCTATCATATTCTAGTTTTATATTCATTGCAGCTCATAGTTCTTTTATAACAGACAATACTCCCTGCCTCCCTTATTGCTTATATATACAAGAATCATATTAGGGGTTACTTTGACCTCATGGTATGTGTCAGCCACAGAGGATATCCCATTTCCAAAATGTGAAGCAAAGTTTTTCAGGGTAGAGACTAATTAGGTGGAAGTCAAACAGGAATGACAGGATTATTGCTAGTCAAAGTAGGCAAACTTTGAGTTAGCTAAAGGCAGGTCAGGCTGTCAGTCATAAATAGTGGGATGGTTGGACCAGCGATTATGCCCCTCCCACAAGCATTCAAGTTTGATGTGAGTGAGATCAACTCTTACATCATCCAAGTTCTTCAGCAATTTGAGATGCAGGATGTCTATGAAATTTTGGCTGGTGTCTAGAAAGTTGAGCAAGTAGTAGTTCCAATGTTGATATTCAGCCTACCTGGGTCATTCTCTAACCTTTCAGAAATGGTTCTTCTGGCCACTCCAAATGGTCTACTCCTTTTGCTCCATAAAGATTGCATTTTAGCAACAGTGGAAATAGAGAGTATATAGGTACTAGGACCTATTATTGGGCTAGAGGAATTGATACTACAAGGATACTCTATTGGAGTTGAAAGTATAGAAGCCCTTCCCAAGAGTCCTAGTATATTGATTAGATCTAACAACATGCAGGGAGTATTTCAGGGGCTGGAAGCTTTGGGGAATTTCTCAAAGGTAACTCTATACCAGGAATGCAGTTTGGTATTACTGCAGTATATTGTATACCAGGTACCCTCCACAGAATGCCTGTCTCCTCACTAGCAACGATTGAGGTTATGTCTAGATTTAAGAGATTGCTCCTATATACTACCCTTTGCCTTCTGAGAAACAGAATATACCTTAGACCTGAAAAAGAGAGAGAAGTACTAGAGATCTTGGAGCAGTTTTAATTTCATGATTGTTTATCTGGTATGGGGTTACTCGATCCATGCAAGAATATTCAACCCAAAACTGGTATTCTGCATGGACAGAACCTCAGAGTTATTATATACTCTCATTTTAGAATACATAGTAACCTATTGTATCATCATAACCAAGAAATTGGAAGAAGGGGTCTTCCTTGTTTTTCAGCCAGAGTATCCTGGCTCACCAGCATCGATTGGTCTATCTTTACTTGTAATTTGGATTGGTCTGTCCTCTCTACCTATGACCTCTTGTTGTTATTTCAATATTACTAACCTGTGAGCAAATATGAAGGTCTGGAGAAAATATTTACTCAGAAGACCACATTTTGGAGATTGGAGACCTATATCCTGGGGCACAAGTGGAGAAAGTAGACTGATCAATAGTGGAGACAGCTGGAAAGGCCAATTAAGCTATGCTGGTGCACTGGAATCAGGGTGCGGCCACATCAGAAATTGCCATTATTGGGCCTAGGGATCAAATCTTTGCTGACAAATGTGATTTGGGAGGCTGCATATTTTCTGTTGAGAACAAGAAGTTCAAAGCTGCTAGGTTACTCATTAGAAAGGTCCAGGAAGGAAATATTGCCTTTGTGACTCGATTCTATTTGATTTTACAGACAGCTGGGGATTACTAGTGGGTCTGAGAAGGAATAGAGTAGTTTAGCTAATCAGACTATAAGGCAGTAAACATGAAATGACACGCATTTTACATCTCACACCATGATACTAGACCAGTGTGAGAAAAGCTGTTTACTATGATAATATGTATTTCAGAAGAAAACTCATAGTATACTTGTGAATCCAAAGCCCTCCTGATAATGAGAAAGCTGAGTCAAAAAGTTTCTGCCTGTTAAAATTTCTGTTATATTCTTGCCACAGTCTATACCATCTAATTTGTAATGACTATTATGATGGCTCCTTAGGTGTAGGGCATTAGCAACCTTTTTTAGAATTTGAGTGTTTGGGAAATCAGCCTTATGATTACCAATTACATATGAAATAGACAGGGGCTTAACAAACAGGGAAGCTTAGTAAACAATACACTAAAGTTGTCTTAATAAATGCAGGTTATTTTTGGTCTCTTCTTTGGTCTGTTCATTGAACTCATCTGTTAGTTGACCTCAGGCCTATGTTAGTAGACAATAAGCCATTCATTTCTCATATGATTATAACAAAAATATGAAAACAACTGATCTCACAGGCACTGTGACCAGTATTATCAAATAAATATTGGTCTTCCTTAGGATCCCTCTGCAACTGGAGCCCCCCCAGCCATTACAGAGGCTGTCCTCTTTCCTCCTTCCTATGAAATGCTGACCACTAGCATCCAGTACAGAGAGAAACCTGAGGATCTAATATCAAAATAAAAAAATAGTGAGCCTGAGACAAAAGGAAACTCAGTTGGGCAGATACAATAGGAAAACTTTGATCACTCAAAATTAGAAATACAGAGAACCCTAATAAGAAAAAAGATAGTAGAAGAAAAGAGTCAGCAAGAAAAGTATATTATAACATGACTTCAGACTCCCATAAGAGAAAAGATGATAACCAGCAAGACAGAAATATAATAAGCAGGCAATTCCACTCTGCTTCTATCTGTCTCTCTGGTTCATTTCCACCACCTCACTACTTCATCATTCTGTAAATTCTAACCAAATCAGCAAATAGTAACTGTACTCTGAGTTCAAAATGAAATCATACCAAAAACCATATCTTAATCTTCACTGGTGTCACTATAATTGCTGTTCTCCTGAAATCCAAGCCTGTAATCATCGTTGACCTCAGCATATTTCTGAATCTACAAATAGAATAAGGGTTAAAGTACAATAAAAAAGTATAGTTTTATGGAGAATACCCCTCTCCTCATTCTGGTCCAAAGAAAAGTCAAGAGGAGCATTTGTTGCAGTTAAGTACTAAATTTAGTGATGTTGCAAAATATAGAGAAAAGGGGACCACCATATTTTGCAACATTACTAATTTCCCTACTTAACTACAACAAATGCTCCTCTTGACTTTTCTTTAGGCCAGAATGAGGAGAAGGGTATCTACTATAGGACTATAAACTTTATTTTTTATTTAATTCTTATTCTGTTCATAGATTCAGAAATATGTTGTTTTAAGAAAAATCACAATTTTTTTTTATTGTGTCATGCCGAGCAGGGCCTTGGTTATTTTTATGCTTTGATTGAGTAAGAACATGAGTGAGAATTCATGATCGTACTCAAACACATGTACTTAAATAGACCGCTCGTTTCCGCGATGGAAAGAGCAGACTTTGACAGACAGTATTTTAATATACTCAGTTGAACGGTTATCTTTATTCTCCTATTACGTCAACGAAGCCTCCCTTAGTGAGCCTAGAGTTGACAGTCTCTGGTAGACGTCACCTCTCTCCTATTGTACCCGACAGCGTGATTAGCACCCCAGCATGAACACGTTACACATAGTACCATGCTAAATGAAAACCTTAATGATAGTCGGCAATGGTTTCAATTTCTGATATATTTATCCTAGAACTACTAGAGCAAAGAAAGCAGAGGATTGGCAGTGGTGGTATGGCTATTGTGGGCATAACTGGTCAGAGGCATAGTGACAATGCATCAATTTTTGAGGCTGACAGTGTTGCTAGCGCACCTCTGGAGCACCTTTTCATTTTCACCATCAAGCACCCAAAATTCTTGACGGTTGAAAATTAGGTAAACACGACGTGTGGCACGGTCAGTTGCAACACAACCCTGAGCTGACGGTACCGTTCCAGCCCACCATGCGAATTTCCATAACGGAACTGTTAGGTAAGCGGGCCCTAAGTCTCCACATGCTCCTTTACAACCTTCTTATACTTTTCCGGTTCCTTGCGCGTTCTAACACCGGCATCGAAATTTGCAGCGCTAGAAGCATCGGTGTCATCAAGCAGCAATAACATTGCAATCAACACAGTAAAGATTGGCTGAGCAGGTGACAAACGCTCCGAAAAAAAACATTAGCAGCTGTGATCAGCTCTCTCGAAGTAATGAGGGTGGCTGGAGAGCCTTCTCCGCACCGCCGGTGTGGCGATTCAACCAGCGCACACCTGTGCAACGCCAGGGCCTAATCGATTACCTCTAACAAGGCTCCAACCTCCCTCTCGCTTCAGGTCCCAGAGATTCCCTCAAACCCCAAGTTAAGTCGAATTCTCATTGCATACGATCGCTCTCTACCTCCCCCGCAGAAAGGAATTTTAGATAATCCATAGCGGAGATGTCATCCGGGTACGAACTAATCACCGGTAATACCAACACATTCAATGTCTCGACGAAGATCAAACAGAAGAATGTTTTCAACGTCAATACGGGAACAGACGACGAGGGGTGTCAAATTCTACAGTGGCTATCACTACTTGAACCACAGCAATGGCATCAAGGCGTGCGAAGCGACCGACTCGATGGCGTGGGAAACTGGGTGCTAGAGACTACTGAGTTTAGAGAATGGAGTGGGTGGGGGGGGGGGGGGGGGCGGTTGCGTCGAGGCAGTATTATTCTGTTACGGGAACCCAGGGGTGGGGAAAACATTTCTCAGGTAGTGATGCGCCTAATTCGGAGAAAGACAGCGTAGGCGTCATTGATAATTAGCAAATTATAGTTCCCCCCTGGTAATTGACAGGCTCTGTGATTGGGCTGGAGGGAACAACATTGCTGTCACCGGACTCTACTGCAATTTCCTTGCGTAGTAGGAGTAGTCGTCCGAAAATATGTTGGGTGCAATCCTCAAGCAACTGGTCGTTAGGGCAGAAATCCCGGAGACCATACGTGAGGCCTTTCGGAAAGTTAAAAGGGAGTTTGGCGCCCGAGGTCTCCAACCTCCCGCTGTAGCAGAAATTTTGAAGGAGGCCATTACACCGCTGCAACGGGTATTCATATGCATCGACACTTTAGACGAAGCGGCTCCGAAGCACCGACGGGATCTCATTGAGTCACTGCGAGATCTCATTCGCTTGTCACCAAACGCGCGAGTCTTCCTTCCGGGAGGCCTCATATGGAGGACGAGATCGTGAGGTTCTTCGGTCGGGTAGTTGGGGTACCTATTATTCCTACCCGGGATGACATCAGGAGTTATCTATGTTCAAATGTGTAGGGTACGGCACTATCTTAATAACTTTGTACGAAAATACAACGTGGTAGAAAGGGTATACCACAGGCACGTTAAGCGAGGAGGAGTTTGGTATGAAGGTAGGTTGGTAGTAGTTCTTGTCCTTAATCTCTTTAAATGAGATGGATGGTAGCGTCTATTTATACAGGTGTGCATCCTTCAAGTAACTTAAGAGGAAATGTAAGGGAAAACAAAGTATCGACGTGTTTGACCGTAATGTAAGTAGGAAAAACATAAGTGCGAACATGTTTGACCCTGAAGAACTGCCAAGGACATTCCATAAAGCATGCGTAAATCTCAGATGGTGTGAACGGATAAGTGAAATAAATCAACCTGAACACCAGATAAGAAAAGCACGCCATAATCCCCTAATCGTATCATGAAATATCAATGACATATGCGTAATACATACTCCCGCTGTAGTAATGTTCAGAATAATACCAAGTAGAGAAATATACCATATTATTAAGGCGAATATACATATGAAACGAATTAGGAAATTCAACACTTCCCCTCATTATCTACAGCCCAAAAGTCCCATTAACCGTTTGTGTGCTGGATTCGCTAAGACTTTTGTGCAGATATCGGCGAGGTTATCGGAGGTGTCAACCTTTAAGAGTGTGAACAAATCGTTGTCGATTTCTTCCCGTATTTTGTGGTAGTGCATATCGATGTGTTTCGTTCGCTCATTTAGCTGATGGTTTCTTGCGAGGAAATTTGCGCCGGTATTATCTGCATGTAAAGCGATCGGTAAGTCGAGACCGATATCTTTGAGAACCTTGCGGAACCATTGGATTTGTCTTGCGGCAAGTGACATCGCGACGTATTCAGCTTCAGTTGTTGATAGTGCGACTGAGGCTTGTTTCCTCGAACGCCACGAGATGCATGCACCATTAAGAAGTACAATGTATCCCGAAAAGGAGCGACGAGTATCAAGACAAGCAGCGAAGTCTGCGTTAACGTATGTGTCGATAGCGTTTGTCGTGTTGTAAGGGTAGAAGAGTCCAATGTGTTTTGTTCCGTTAACGTATCGAAGGACGTGTTTAGCGGCCTTGAGGTGTTGTTCGGTAGGGCAAGAAGAAAATTGTGAGAGGAAGGAAATTGTGTACGCTATATTGGGTCTTGTGCCAGTAGTCAGATACATAAGTGATCCTATCATTGATTGGTAAATGGAGGGGTCTTGAATGCGTGTGTCTTTGGTCCCTTTCGTAAGTTGAATGCCTTTTGGTAAGGGTGTAGAAACGCTGTTTGAGTCTTCCATTTTGAATTGTTTGAGGATTGACTTGATGTATTGCTCTTGGATAAGATATAGCCCATCTGATGTGTATGCGATGTGTAAGCCGAGTAAGAACGTAGCTTCCCCTAGGTCTGTGATCTCAAATGCCGTTTTCAGGTCTTCTATTAGAGATGTTGCTTCAGGGGTATCGGCCACATGGATAGCGATATGGTCAACGTAAATCGAAACATAGATGTTGTATTTATCGTGAACAAACATGCATGGGTCAAGGGATGATGTCATAAATCCTCTGGAGGTCAAGAATCTGGCAAAGAGAGCATACCATTCGTTTCCAGATTGCTTAAGTCCATAGAAACATCGGTTAAGTTTCCATACTTTTCCTTCGTCACCGAACCCAGGTAACAGTCGCATGTAAACTTCTTCTTTCAATTCACCGTATAGGAAGGCGGATTTAACATCGAATTGTCGCGGTCGCCATTTATTTTTAGCCCATATTGCGAGGAGGAAGTGGAGAGATTCATAACGGATAACGGGGGCAAAGGTTTCTTTGAAGTCAAAGCCGGGAATTTGACTAAACCCTTTGGCAACGGCTCTTGCTCGATACCTTTCTAAGGTGCCATCAGCTTTCCGTTTAACTCTGTAAACCCACTTACTATCGATTATTTTCCGTCCTATTGGTTTGTCAACAACATCAAAGGTTCCACTTTTCTCAAGAGCTAAAATCTCGTAGTCCATGGCTGAGGTCCACTGGTCATGGTAGGGGCTATTTATAGCTTGGTGGTAGGTGGTAGGATCCTCGTCCGGCATTTCGGTGGCGTTTCTGCCATATTTTTACGGTGGACACATGACTCTTCCTGATCGAGTTCGTCTCTGTTCATCTTCTGCCGGGGGTGGTTCCTTGTCACGGCCACCCAGTCATGGAGACGGAATATGCATGGGGTTTTCGTTGCATATATTGGTGATGGTTTCCTTGGTTGCATAGTTGGATTTCCTTTGTATACGTGATTGGAATGAGTTGCCACGCAAGGGAACGTGACGGAAACGGATGGAAGGATTGCGGCTGCGCGCGACGCCAAGGACTTTCTTTTGTATTAGTTATCATGTAGGATTTCTTTGTTATATAAGGGGGTGTGCCCCCTTATATTTTAGGTTCTTTACGCAATCTGGTAATCTCCTTCGGACACCTGTACCTAGGAATTACACTCTCTCCTACTTCGCGTCCTCCTGAACCCCTGAACCCTGACCCTGAACCCCCGACCTCCTGAATATCGTACAACTCGCTTCGGTTGTACGCCTGTCCCTAGACGTCGCTTCCGAACTCTCGCCTGTTCCTGTTGTGGTGTGCCTTGGGCTACCCGACCCTCAGACCTTGTCCGTTACACAAGATTGCGTTCTACCAAAACCCAACCCACACCGTACCATGTCCCAGCTCACCCCCGAGGTCATCGGCCCCCTCCAGGCCCTTGGAGCCCTCACCGACCAAGATATCCAAGAACACTCAGTCGAACAGATCCGCAACCAGTTCACCCTCGCCAGAAATCTAGCCAACCAGGTACTAGGGTTACCTGCCCCTCCTGCCATCGAACAGGCCCCCCAATACCAGCAGCTACAACAACACTGTAACCTCTTGACCCAAGAACGGGATGAAGCCCGAACCGAGTACCAGGGCTTGGAAGCCCGTCTCCTCATAGTGGAAGCCAGCCTCACACAGGCCAACGCCACCATCACGTCCCTGAACACCGCCCTCGCCCTCATGCCTGCCCCAGGTGCCGTAGCCCCCGCTGGCGGCAACAAACAAGTCTCGATCCCCGACCCCGAGCAATTCGATGGCACGACCGAAAAGCTCCGCCCCTTCGTCACCCAGCTACGGATGAAACTCCAGGGCGACGCCCACCGGTTCACCAGCGAACAACACCGCCTTGGCTATGCCATTGGCCTCCTCTGTGGACGCGCGTTCCTCCAGGTCCAACACCTCGTCTTACCCGACCGTATCAACCTCGAAAACATGAATGCCTTTTACGCCGAGTTAGAACAAGCCTTCGGCAACCCTAACAGGGTCCAAACAGCGGAACGCGCCCTGAGGAGCCTCCAGCAAAAGAACCGGCCTTTCGTGGAATACCTTGCCGACTACCAACGCCTGGCGGTCGACACCCTCTGGAACGACACTGCCAAGCGTACCGCCCTCTACCAAGGCCTCAGCACAGAGCTGAAGGACGCCCTGGTACACGTCTTCCCCGTCCCGGAATCCTTGAACGACTACCTCTCCCTCCTCAAACAACTCGACAATAATGTCCGCGCCCGCGCCGCCGAAAAGAAAGGCTCCTCCTCAACCTCCTGGAGATCCTCAGCACCCGCCGCCCCTCGCGCCCCAGCAGCTGCTCCTGCCTCCTCCGCCACAGCCACCGGTACCGCCGCCGGCCCCATGGACCTCTCTGCAGGTCGTCGAAAGCTCATCCCTGCCAAGAGGCAAGACCGGATCAATGGTGGCCTCTGCCTCTACTGTGGGGGCCATGGACATATGGCGCGTGCTTGCCCCAACAAGGGGCCCCGCCCCCTGCACGGGGCCAGCACCCATGCCACCCCCGCTCCTGAGGAGCCCCTCCCTGCCCAAGAAGAGTCGGAAAACTAGTGGTCCCATGTGCAGCCATTGGCACTGACATGGGACATGTTAAGTCTTCTTCTAGTTTAGTTATTTCTAGTTTATCTCTGGACGAAATGGAAAATGGAATTGAGGATAACCACTTGGTAGTCGCCTGTGACATCATAGAAAACCAACACACAATCCGAACCCATGCCCTCATCGACTCTGGAGCCACTGGTTACACCTTCCTAGACATAGACTTCGCTAGCCGTCACCACCTACCCCTTTCCCTGCTCAAAGAACCGGTCCACCTCTCCGTCATCGATGGGAGGCCCATTAGGTCAGGGGCCATCACCCATATCGCCCACTTTGACCTCAAAATAAACAACCACCTGGAATCCATTCCTGCCTTTGTCAGCAAGCTTGGTGGCTACCTGCTCACCCTTGGCATCCCCTGGCTGAAACAGCATGATGTCACCATACGCTTCGCCTCCAACACTGTTACCTTCGAATCCGAATACTGCCTCAAGAATTGCACCCCTGACATAACTGATACCCAAGGGATCGAATATGAAATCCCTCATTTTCTCAAGGCCTACGCCCTCCAACGTGCCCTTGACCATACCGTGTTGGAGCAACAGGAGGTCAAGGAAATAGTTCCTCCGGAATACCATGACTTCCTCCCTGTATTCCTAGAAAAGAATCAAATCCAGTTACCCCCTAGTCGACCAGGGATCGACTACCAGATACCGCTAAACCCCGGCTTCACCCCTCCCTTCGGCCCCCTCTACAACCTGGCCCCACCCGAGCTAGCTGCTCTAAAAGGTTGGATTGATGAAAACCTGGATAAAGGCTTCATTAGCCCCTCCACCTCCTCTGCGGCCTCGCCTGTATTGTTCATCAAGAAAAAGGACGGCACGTTGAGGCTATGCGTGGACTACCGAGGATTGAACAAAGGGACGGTCAAAGATAGAGGACCCCTCCCATTGTTAACAGAAACCTTTATGAACATTGCTGAGGCCAACATCTACTCCAAGATCGACATCCGCGGGGCCTATAACCAAGTCCTTGTGGATGAGAAACACCGATGGAAAACAGCCTTCCGCACCCGATATGGACTCTTTGACTCCAATGTCATGCCTTTTGGCCTCACCAATGCCCCCGCCACCTTCCAGGCCTTCATCAACAAGGTCCTACGCCAGGGACTAGACAGATTCTGCACGGCCTACCTCGACGACATCCTCGTCTACAGCAAGAATGAGGAAGAACATGTCGAGCACGTACGATGGGTGCTGAAAGCGCTACAGGAGGCCGAACTGGAAGCCAAACCACAGAAGTGCGAGTTCCATGTCACCCATGTAGAATACCTAGGTTTCATCATCAGTCCCGAGGGGATTCGCATGGACAACGCCAAGGTGGAAACTGTCACTACGTGGCCCCTCCCCGGCCGTGTCCGCGAAGTCCGCGCCTTCTTAGGGTTTGGCAACTTCTACCGACGTTTCATTCGTGCCTTCTCGCGACTCGCACGCCCCCTCACTGCACTCACCAAGAAGAATCGCCCCTTTGTGCAGACTCCCGAGTGTCAACGCGCCTTTGACCGGTTAAAGAAAGCATTCACCACCGCCCCTGTCCTCGCCCATTTTGACTTCCACAAGGAAGTGATCATTGAGACGGACACCTCCGATTTCGTCTCCGCCGGTGTCATGTCTCAAAAGGACGATAGCGGACGCCTCCATCCTGTGGCCTTCTATTCCCGCAAGTATAGTCCCGCAGAATGCAACTACGACATCTGCGACAAGGAGCTCATGGCCATGGTTAGGGCTTTCGAAGAATGGCGATGCTACCTTCTGGGGAGACAGGTAACCATCCTGACAGACCACCTCAACCTCAAACATTTCACCACCAAGAGACTGTTGAACAACAGGCAGGCCCATTGGTCCAAATTCCTGTCGCAGTTCAACTACCATATCGAGTACCAGCCTGGGAAGCTCAACGGCAAAGCTGATGCCTTGACTCGGATGAAAAACGAGACCCAGGAGGAGGTGGAGGAACGGAAGAATCACCGGACCCAGGTGGTGTTGAAGTCTCAGCCTTTGAGTTTGTTGGCGAACATTACGCTCCCTACTGGAGCGTCCCCTATTGATGAGCTTTGGAAAAAGGCCTATAAAGCTGACACGATCCCAACCCAGGTTCTCCGCGCCCTCGACCAGGGCAACCGACATTCCCGCCTCCTGTCACTGAACGAATGCAAACGCGACGGGGATAAGCTACTCTACCGGGATCGGATTTACGTCCCCCAACATGACGAACTACGCCTACGGTTGATACAAGACTCCCATGATCGGCCTTCCGCTGGACACCCAGGACGCGCCAAAACTCACGAGTTGATGTCCCGACGTTACGTTTGGCCTGGCATGAGGCGGGATATCGGACGATTCGTGGCCAACTGTCATATATGTCAACGGAGCCGTACCTCCCGGCACGCCCCCTTTGGCATCCTACGTCCACTACCGATACCTGACTGCCCGTGGGAGCATATCTCGATGGATTTCGTCACGGGCCTACCATGGAGCCAACGGAATGATGCTATCCTGGTGGTCGTCGACAGGATGTCCAAGATGCGCCACCTAGTCGCATGTCGCACCACCATTGACGCCCCCACCCTCGCGGACCTGTACCTACAACATGTCTGGAAACATCATGGCCTACCTAGAACAGTCACCTCTGACAGAGGTACCCAGTTCACCGCCGACTTCTGGAGAACGGTTTGCGAACGACTCCAGATCGAAAGAAAGATGTCCACGGCATTCCATCCACAAACGGATGGACAGACAGAACGCGTCAATGCTATCATGGAACAATATTTGCGAGCCTTCGTCAACTACCAACAGGACGACTGGTCCCTCTGGCTCCCTATGGCAGAGTTTGCGGCTAACAACCACGCCTCCGAGTCTACAGGTTTGTCGCCTTTCTTCGCTAACCATGGCTACGACCCTCGCATGGATTTCCTAGATGCCCCCGACGAAGCCTCCGATGAGCCCCGAGCTGGCCTCTTTGTGGATCGCATCAAAGACATCCACGACCATCTGAAAACCGAGATAGCCTTCGCCCAGGATCGACAACAGGAGTACGCAGATAAAGGGAGACTCCCAGCCCCTCACTTCCAAATCGGGGACCGTGTTTGGTTGAACGCCAAGAACATCAGAACCAAACGACCCTCCGTGAAGCTTGACGACAAACGTTTCGGCCCTTACCCTGTCCTCGCCCAGATTGGCACCCATGCCTACCGTTTGGAACTCCCCTCTACCATGAAGATCCATAACGTGTTCCACGTCTCCCTCCTTGACCTCGTCTCACACGACCCCCTCCCAGGCCAGGAAGTACCACCGCCACCACCAGTGGAAGTAGAGGGCGAACAAGAATGGCAAGTAGAGGATGTCCTGGATGCCAAGTTTGTCCGCAATCGCCTCCGGCACCTCATCAAGTGGAAAGGATACGCGGAAGCCACCTGGGAACCTGCCGACTCTGTCAACGGGCTTCAGGCCCTGGGACGGTTCCATGAACGATATCCCCATAAGCCTGGACCCTTACCCGAATAACTCGCCTCAGAGGACTTCGGCGTCGGAGAGGGGTGCTAGTGTCACGGCCACCCAGTCATGGAGACGGAATATGGATGGGGTTTTCGTTGCATATATTGGTTATGGTTTCCTTGGTTGCATAGTTGGATTTCCTTTGTATACGTGATTGGAATGAGTTGCCACGCAAGGGAACGTGACGGAAACGGATGGAAGGATTGCGGCTGCGCGCGACGCCAAGGACTTTCTTTTGTATTAGTTATCATGTAGGATTTCTTTGTTATATAAGGGGGTGTGCCCCCTTATATTTTAGGTTCTTTACGCAATCTGGTAATCTCCTTCGGACACCTG